>CM055114.1:14002683-14402557 GCA_029204225.1 Diphasiastrum complanatum | reverse complement strand
AAATGTAGATTGTTGATTTTCAATCTGTTTTTTTTTTTTTTGTTCAATATTTTTGACGATTCGGAGGCTGTGCTCTCCACTTCTGAAGCAACTTCTTCTAGTGGTACAAAGTCTGAAAAGTCAAAGATTGTAGATATAGATATTTTTTTTATTGATACGAGTGTTAATTTAGATGATTGTTTGATTTTGATCTTGCTTGAAATAGGGCTATTTTATAGGCCCTAGAACACCCACTACCCTTTCTTCTTCTGATAAATCTTTGATCACATTGCCTACTTATAATATAGATAATAATCCTTTTGACAATATCAGATATATTGGATCTTTTTTACTTCACTGAAGCTGAGACTCTTTGCATTTTGGGCAAAGAGCTTGATGAATTTTCAGATATCATTGATTTTGATGCTGATGATCTTCTCCCTGGTGTTGACGATGTACATAATGATCAGCTTTTTTCAGGGAAAGATTGCTTGAAAATGGTTGTCGAGGAAATGCGCAACAAAGAAGATGATCTACCTTCTGGGGAGGAGTTTCTTAGAATCCAAAGTCAACTTGGTTTTCCACAGCCAACTGTCTATTCACCAACAATATTGACATCGAAAGGTGGACATAATATTGATGGAGAGATAGTAATCAGAGAAGACAAAGCCGAATGCGTAAGTTTTTGTCTCTTATCAAGTACTAGTAGATTTGTTATGTTAGATTATATACTGGAGCTTACTTTGTTTTTTTTATTATTTCAGAAAACAATTTTCCTTGATGATTTCGCAATTCGTCGAGGAGAGCAGAGATCTTCTACTGGAGAATTTTCAAGAGATCATGCACTAGGGCACTATCTGAAGTCCTTCAAGAATAATGAGATAAGTGTGCCCATTCAAAGTTTCATCAACATGGTGAAACTATGAGTATGGCAATCAAGACACTGTCTTATTTTCTTGGAGGACATAATTTCAATAAGGCGCATAAAATAATTTTTGTAAAGAAAACTATTGTGGTTGAAATTTTAGGATATGGACCAGTGAATTTCATGCTCAAATCATCTCATTTTGCAGTGTATGCTGCTTACGTTGATCTGAGTAAGCATGAAAACTATGAGCTATTGGATTCATACGAAAGAAGAAAATTGTTGTATGATTCTAAGTTGCAACTTTCATTGGAAAAAATATCGGAAGCAGATTAGATACTGTTGAATTGTACTTTGTGAATATTTTATTTAATATACAAAATTTTATTGTGCGTCTATAGCCTACTGGCTTGTATAAATTTGCATGCTTTTTGAAATTTTTTATAATCCGTCGATTTTGTATTATGATGAATTTGGATTCTTCTGTAAAACCATTGAAAAAGTTGCAGTATATAGCTGTTTTTTGTGCTAGTCCCGCCATGTTGTGTACTTTTATGAAATGCCGCTCTTGCTTGCCAATGAGATTTTCCATTCCTTGCAATGACCATATGCTAAGACTTCTACTATTTCTTGCAAAGAATGTCGAATGATGTCGTAATATGTGCTGCATGTCATAAAAACATAATCTAAATCAGTACCAAAAGATGTAATTTAATTGCACATATTTGTCTATCGTAGTGTAAAATCAAATCTTACCATGTAATGTGTTATATGATCAACACCCCACGTGTTATATGATCAACACCCCATGCACTTTGGACTGCATCCACAAATTCATTGGTTGTTTTCTGTATTATTTGAACATCAGTATTTGAAAATTTATCTTTTCTCAAGTATTTCACCATGTTGTCTAACTTTTTCCAAACTTCTACTTTGTGTATACAAGTAGAAGCTTCTTCTTCGAAATCTTGAGTTGTACAATAATTTCTTTCCAAACCGTGTATTGAACCTTAGATTGTTTGCCAGAATAATTTGATAAAAATCTTTGAGCTTTAGATCCTCCAATGCTCGGCTTGCATGGAATATATACTGTTTTATCTGATAGCTTATCATCTTTTTTTATTTTAACGTGGCCTTTATGTAAGCCTGCTTTGGACAACACATCCTCTAATCTGGAAATAGCTTCCTTCGCAGAGGCTTCTGGCTCGAATTTCATGCAAACAAGATGTGAAGATATATTATTTTTTCTATAATACGCACCTCCGCATGCAATGTACATATATGAACATTTCATAGAGAAATTGGTAGTACAGGTTTCCAATTAGGATCTTCTCGATCTCTTGGTATTCATGTACTCTTGTCATGTCTTTTGCCATTTTCATGCAGTACAAACAAGGGTGTTTAGAGTTAGCGCCATGAGTTACATTGAAAATACATTTTAATGTCTTCAGATCTCCTGCTAAATGCCATTCAATGTTGAAAGTGCCAATTCTAGGAATATTGAGTGGAACTCCCTCCATGTGATTTTTTATGGTGGCAGGATATGATGTTCTACTAAATATCCATGAGAGAATGTTATAGTTTTCTTTCAGCACCTATAAGAGAATACAAAAACGTGATTAGCCTCATAATATTAACACAGAGAAGATTTTAGATATGAAATCCATATTTAAATGATTATCCCTATTTATTATGCGAAGGAACTGCTATACTTGAAATGCTGCCAACCACCAAATATTATTTTCTGATTGAGCACTGAAATTGAGACCTTCTGAGTCTTTTGAATTTGAAAGTGTTCCATTCATGATTGTGAGATTGACTTTTTCCATTTTTGTCCTTTTATAATTTAGACTCATCTAACTTGAGAACAACTATCAACTTGTTATTGACATTCTCATTTGTAATACCGTAAAAATTTATGATGAATGTTAATAACTGATTAGTGTCAATAATTTTTTTTTTTGGAATTGTTATATGTGAGAAATTGGCAAAAATCTAGCTTGGTATTTTTTATTTTTTGTTCATCACTTTTATTTATCTCCACTTTACATGACTTCAATGAGTTCATACTTGTTGCAACCAAGTGAGAGATTGTCTACTTCCAATTACTCAATATGGAAGTTGAGGATGGAGTTCATCTTGATACTCCAAGATGTGATGGACATTGTACTTGGGATTGAGGAGGAGCCTCAAGTCCTTCAAGAAGTACAAAAATACAAGAAGAGAGCTAGGATGGCTCTCCACTACATTAAGATGAATGTCTCTAATGAGATATTGAGGGAGATTGGTGATTGTTCTACATCCAAGGAAGCTTGGGATTGTCTCAAGTCCATCTATGAGGCTAAGAACACCTCTAGGCTCCTCACTCTTAGAAATCAAATATTCCAAATTAGTCAAAAGAGTGATGAGAGTGCATCTAATTATGTTTTGAGAGTCAAGGATATTCATAGAGAGCTTGCATGTATTGGTGACGCAATCAATCAAAGTGAGCTAGTCCAAGTCATTCTCAATGGCTTGAGAGATGAATATGACAACCTTGTCCAATCCTATGATATTAAGGAGGAGCTACCAAGTTTGGAGGCCCTTCAAAGTGTGCTTATTTCTGAAGAATCAAGACAAGGGTACAAACTCTTGAGGATGGACAAGCTATCACTCAATCATGATGATGGCAAAGTTCTATTTGCCAAGCACAAAGAGAGGAGTAAGAAGCAACACCATCACTTCTCTAATAACAAAGCTAAAGACTAAGATGGAGAGGAGGAGGATACCTCTCATGCTTCTAATTCAAATCTCAAGAAGAAGATGATCAAGTGCTTTTATTGTGGCAAGAAAGGCCATTATGCCACCAATTGCTTCAAGAAGAAGAATCAACTCAATCAAGCCAACATCACCAATGAGAAAGAAGACTATATTGTAAGTGATGGAGAAGGCTCTCTTATGGCATCAAGCTTCTCCTCTTCCACCTTCAACAAGGATGACTCATGGTATATTGATAGTGGAGCATCTTCACATATGTGTGGCTCCAAGAACTTTTTTTCATCTATTATGCCTTATGATGGAGTCAAGAAGACCATATACTTTGCAAGTAAGCATGAGTGCAATATTGAAGGAGTAGGGATTATTCCCTTGAAGCTTGCATCTTCTAAAGATCTATTTCTCAACAATGTTCTTTTTGTCCCAAAGCTTACAAAGAACATCTTAAGTGTCAATATTTCAAAGGAGGAGGATTACACAAGATGCACATATCTTCTCTCTTCAAGTATTATGGTGTATGATTATTCCTTATTATTCAAAGCATATGTTGAGAAGAAATTCTCATTGAAGATTAAAGCTTTGAGGAGTATTGGAGCTCTTGAACGAATAGCACCAGATGAAGTTTTACTCAAGATGAAGCCTAAGGTTGATCACCTTAGTGAACTTGGTAGTGCTTGCTTTGCACATATTCCCTTGGAAACAAGAAGGAAGGATGATCTAAGCTCATGGATCATGATTGGATACTCATCCATCAAGGAGGCCTTTAGTGTCTTTAGACTCTCTATCTCAAATGTGATGGTGATTAGAGATGTCATATTGCATGAAGATTCAATCTTGGAAGTGGCCGAGATCAAGGCTTCTCAAGAAGCATCACAAGTTATCCTTTTTGAAGGTATTCAAGTTATGATGGGGCCAATGTGTGAGGAGGAGTTTCTTCTTCATATGATTTCAAGAAGATCTTCAAGATGCATGGCCGAGTCTTTATGGCTCACCTTACATGGCAAAGAGGGGCATCTTTCATGTTGTATCTACTACAACACATTCATATATGCTTCTCTTCCTTTGCTTGAAATGCTATCTTGCTTCATTGAATTTTTTTGGATCTCAAAGTTCAAGAAAAGCTATACTAGTTTTGTATGATGCTTATGGTATGGACATGTTTCTTGTCATTATTGACTTAGATGTGTTTCCAATACTTTTTGAAAGCAAGATATTGTATTGTCAAAAGTATGCTCTTGGTTCTAGTAAGAACAAGATTGAGCTTGGTACTCACTTTTTTGAAAATCATGTTTTCACATGTTTTGAGGCAAATTGTAAACTCCTCTTGAGATTAAGTGAAGCATCCAAAGTGGACACTTACATCCTTGAGAGAGTAACTAGCCTAAAAAAGATCAAGATAGTCTTTGATATCAAGATTAGATCCATCATGGATATAGTTCATTGTATGTGGACTAGTCAAGCTAGAACGCATAATCTTGATAATCATCATTGTTTCACATCTTATGATCTTGATCTCCATGATCCTTATGAGGCTTGGAAGCCTCAGATTTCTCTATTTATGGTGCATCCATCATGCAAGTGGAACTTTCAAGGCAAAGATCATCATCAAGCATGGAGGAAGCCCATGATAATAATGGAATATTGGTGGAGCACTCTTCAAAGGCATTGGCAAGAGATCTCTACCAAAGAGATCTTATCATGGATATGGTGAGGGTGCTGCTATGATGGATCCCTTGGCTAATCTTCACTTCTTATGCATACCAAAGGATCCACTCAAAAAGATTTACAAACTTCTCAAGTGATCTAGTACCTTTCCAAGCTATTTTTTGAGGAGGAGTGTGAGAAATTGGCAAAAATCTAGCTTGGTATTTTTTATGATAGAAGTTTGTAAGTGAATCTCACATGTGTGGAGGATGTTCCCACGTGTGGAGAATTGTAAAGTAAATCAAAATGTTTGATATAGGGGTCTCATAGAATTTCATAGTCAAGCATTTAGGTGTAGGATGTTGATAGGGTCAAATTTGGCATAGATGGCAAATTATCCATTTCCACTTGTAATGCCAATATTGAGCCAAACTTGTGCCAATTAGAGTGTAGACAAGTGTCATGCTTTTGTTTGATGAAGTTTAAGAGGTCCAATAGGATTTAGAGGTGGAACCTTGTGAGGTCCAATAGAAAATCGAGGTGTGCTAGAATATAGTCCAATAGAATTTAGAGGTGCATGGATCAATGGTCCAATAGGATTAAGAGGTGGCAAAGTGTGATCCAATCATAGTTAAGCATAGTGGTAGCTCATGAATCTATTAGTATCATTGTACTCCTCCTTTTGGATCTAATTGATTTTGAGATTGAGTGGATTTTGAGTGTCATTGAATTTCTAGCTTTCTCTCTCTACCCGAGAGCTCCTGATGGTTTTTCTCTCTCTACCCGAGGAGAGCAGCTTGTTTTTACTTAGAATACTTTTGGAACACTTCCCACACGTGTGAGTGAGAGTTGGAAGTGATTGAATGCATGTAGTAGTGTGTTTTTTGTGAAAATTGTCAACATTTCCTAGCTAGTTTGAGGCCTAAATTGGCTAAAATTGTAAATAGTTTTGGTTCTGGAGTTTCACACGTGTGAACCAGCCACAATGTTTTTATTTACTGTATTTTTTCAGTATGATGAAGTGTCAAACTTCATACCCTTCAAAATGAGACCATTTTGATGTATTTTGGTCATATAAGCCATTTTTAGCTATTTTTCCTATATAGGGAATATCTAGGGTCAAGTACCTTCTAGAGAGAGGAGAGAGAGAGTCATCTTCCTCATCCATAAATAGTAGGGAAGTCGTGGAGAACAGGTTGGAGAAACCTTTTGTATGCTTCATTGAGATCAATAGATCATTGTCATTGTTTCTTCCTCCATTGAGAGCATTGTTGTGTGTATTGTCTTCAAGCTATTGTGTATGATCTTAGGTGCTTTCCAAAAGTGATAGGCTGATGTATTATGGACTGTATAATGCTATTTTGGGCCGCACTTGATGTTTATGGAAGTTTCCATTTGTGATAAATGCTTTTTGATCAAGTTCTTTGCATTCTAGGTAGCATAGAATGTGTTGCCAATTCCTAGCTTATGTAGTTTGGAGTGCAAGCATTCAAGCCAATGATCTTGGAGTATAGATCCACTTAGGATCTGTATTTTTCACATTTTTGCCATAGAATCAAAGATAGATCTTGAATCTCAATCTAGTCTTGATCTTGGTGCATCTACACACCTTAGGAGATCACAAGTACATGTAGTGGACAATCCACACGTGTGAAATTCAACATTATATGATAGACTTTCTCCTTTCGAGCAATACACTTCATTGATATAAAATGAATTACCATCTGTTGTCTACATACCATGGTTTAACATGTCTCTTTTTTTAAAAGATGAAATGGTCGTGGAATTGGAAACTTTTAAATATTTACCTGTGCAAATGCCTCCTTTATCATCTTAAACATTGTTGCATATGCTTCCCTACTGGTGCTAGAAAAGTCACATGGCCCTTGAAGCAATGTAGTGTCTAATATTTTTCCAACTTTATCCATAATGCTATCAATAATTGAAGCCTTAATCTTTTTCATTTTGTTATTATTTAACATTGATTTCATAAATTTAGAAGTCAAGATAGGGCCTAGTGAGTTTCCAATTGAAATCTCATCGGCCAAATGGTCTTCACCAACCAATGCTGATCTGCATTGCAAACATAATGTTCATGAAAATGTCAGTAGAAATTAGGACACTCATAGTATTCACAGCAGTATATAATAAGCAAATGAACAAATGAACAAATAGCAAAATTAGTGATTATGAATGAATCAAAAAGTTCAAGCAATATTCAATACCAAATAAGCTATAACTTACTTGAATACACGGATTCATCTTTTTCTATGACCTCCTCTGGATGATAGATCACATATATCCTTGTTTACCAGTCTTTTCCTCTTGTTGTTTCGGACCTTTTTGTTGAGCACATCCATACCTTTAACAAGAGACAAATATGAGATACGCATGGATTGAAATATGCAATTTTTATCTCATCATTACTAGTTGTATAATGATTCAAAGAAGATTTCAACCTATGGATCTCCTCCTTAAGCATCTCGTTTTCATCCAAACAAGTTTTCATCTTTGTAGATTTTTCTTCGCACTCCTTTGATATTTTCCTTGATTCCTCTTCCAAATAATGTATTCTTTGCATTGAATGTGCATTCCCATGGAGCATCAAATTCTCACAGTATCCCAAAAGGCCATTTTTACCATGACTCATATAGATTATTAACTGACTCACCGAATGAAAATCTGGATGTTGCAATGAACATGGATCAATAGGATACAATGTTCCTGATGACCATAAATCTACATGTTTTAGCTTTTCCTCCCTGTATCGGACCATATCAGAAGTTGACAATTTGGGTTGCCTTGACTTTCTTGTCCTGAGCGGAGTATATTATGGTGACAGATCCACATGAAGATGATAAAGCTTTGTCATCAGTACAATACTATAGTAACAAACAACACAATGACAATAACAAAGCTGGAGATGGCGCTAACGACTCTGCTGGAGATAGAGTTGGCATAGGCTTTTTTTAGAAATGTCACTTATAATTCAAATTTTTGAGTGTTCCCAACTATTGGGAGGGAATATTTCAGCATTTTGAAAATTATATTTTAATTTTGGTTAAACACCAGTGAAGTTTGATGTGACTAAACTAAGGTGCATTCATTTACAAGGAAAGTAGTGCGGGCAGATGCGTAAAGAAGCTAGAAAATGATATTATAATTACTTTATAGTTATTTTTCTCTCTCCTACATGGCATTTCTTATAGGGCCCTCTTTGGGCCCATACTTTCACTAATGAATATCTGAGTTGTATGTTGATGCAGATATATTACGAGTAATCACATCCTCGACATTGATATCTGAGTTGTACACTGATCTTGACATATCACGATGAGAAATATCTTCAATTCCTGTCAAGATATCCGAGTTGTAGTTACTTGATCTTGTTGTATTGCAGTCGGCGGATATGTTTTCGACATCTTCTACACCACTCAAATAATCTAAATTATATATTAATCTTGTCGCCATTTTTTGGATGTTACTCCTTTCTAAACCAAAAGGCTGGCCCAACATTTTTCTGACGTTGCCCTTGTTTGAACCATTAGAATAGTGCTTAAAACACTCACTTAATGGTTCAGAAAATGATACATTTTTTTTTTTGCTGGAGTGCAAAGACTTGATCCTTAGCCCTTAGCACTCAATGGCTCTCAACCCTTGGTGCTTAGCCCTTACCCCTTAGTCTTTAGCCCTTGGCCTTTGGGTCTTAGGCCTTGGGCCCTTTGGTCTTATTCCTTGCACCTAGATCCTTCGCCTAGGTCCTAGGGCCTAGGTCTTTGGACCTAGTCCTTTACCTTTGGGCCTTGGCCCGAGTCCTTAGCCCATTTTGCCCTTTGGCCTTTGGCACTAGCACTCGACCTTTAAGTTGAAGCCTTTGACCTTTAGTCCTTGGCCCTTGGCTTCTGGCCTTAGCCGGTGACCCTTCGCCCTTTGTCCATAGCCCTTGGCCCTTGGACCCTGGCCCTTACCCCTTGCCCCTTTCCCCTTGACCCTTATTCCTAGCACTTCACCCTTAATCCTTGGCCCTTGCTCCTAGGTCCTTAGCCCTTAGTCCTTGCACCTAGGTCCTTCGCCTAGGTCCTCGGCCCTAGATCTTTGGACCTAGCCCTTAGGCTTTGGGCCATGGCCCTAGTCCTTAGCCCATTTGCCCTTTGGCCTTTGGCACTAGCACTCAACCTTTAAGTTGAAGCCTTTGGCCTTTAGTCCTTGGCCCTTGGCTTTTGGCCTTAGTCGATAACCCTTCGTCCTTCACCCATAGCTCTTGGCCCTTGGATCCTGGCCCTTGCCCCTTGCCCCTCGGCCCTTATTCCTAACACTTCACCGTTAATCCTTGGCCCTTGCTCCTAGGTCCTTAGCCCTTAGTCCTTGCACCTAGGTCCTTCGCCCTTAGCCCTTTGCCCTAGGTCTTTGGACCTAGTCCTTAGCCTTTGGGCCTTGACCCTAGTCTTTAGCTCATTCGCCCTTTGGCCTTTGGCACTAGCACTCGACCTTTAAGTTGAAGCCTTTGGCCTTTAGTCCTTGGACCTTGGCTTTTGGCATTAGAGTGTCCCAGCAGACTGATCTTTATCAGTCAGCAACGATATCTCAACAACGTGATGGAAAAGTATGGAATGGCCAACTGCAAACCTAGTCTCTTTCCACTCGACTCTGGACTAAAGCTATCAAAGGAATAGTCTCCTCAAACTGAGACAGAAAAGGAAGATATGAAGTGCTACTCGTTTCAATCCATCATCAGCTCACTGATGTACGCAATGATCTACACGCGACCAGACCTTGCATATTCAGTCAGTACACTCAGCCAGTTCTTGTCAAATCCAGGCGTAGCTCATTGGAAAGCGCCAACAAAGGTCATGAAGTACATCCAAGCAACGACAACTCTCAACATCTACTACGGAGGTAGCCAAACTGCCAACATTTTTGAAGCCTACATAGACAGAAGATGTCGACACCAAAAAATTAACTTTTGGATTTGTATTTTTATACAACCAAGGCCCAATATCATGGAATAGCTGGAAGCAGACCTCAGTTGCATTATCATCAACTGAATCCGAATACATAGCTGCCACAAATGCAACCAACTTAGACGATCTAGCTGCTTGCAGACCTCAATCTTACACAAACACTTTCTACAAGAATCTATTGTGACAATCAAAGCACAATAGCGCTTTCTCTCAATCCGAAATTTCACTCTTGAAGCAAACATATAGAAATCAGGTATCATTACCTTAGAGAAAAAGTGCACAATAAGGAAGTGGAATTGATTTTCTGTAGAACAAATTACATGGCAGTGGATTACTTCACAAAGGCTCTATCAAAGGAGCAACATCTCAGATTTAAGGATATGTTAAATCTGAAGATCAAAGTTTTTCAGGATCCACATTAAGGGGGGGTGTTAGATTTCTTAAGCTCAGCCTTAAACCAATCATTCAAGTAATGAGCATCCTGAAAAACAAAGGCTGACATTAGAGGAGTTCTAAATCCAAAAAAGACCCTTTGTAAAGATTCTTTTTATATTTTTTCTCAATGTTTTCTTACACATGGACCAATCAAAATACCCAAATTTGAAATCTACGTAACGTAACTTTTTGAGTCCACATTTTGATTCCACACTAAAAATGGCATAACTTTTTATTGGTAAGTCTGAATTTAGCGGAGTTTGGTGAATTGGAAAGCGCTTGACAAGGGCTTTCCAATGGTATGTTATATGACTGCTTTTGAGCTACGATTAAAAAGTTATGGCAAGTCAAAAATATTAGTGTTATAATATTTTAATAATATAAACTACATCTTGCACGAATTCTAGAGGGTCTCTTTGGAGCTCAAAACTAATTCAATGTCCCTCGAATGTATTCGAAAAATTTACGTTTAGCATACTTATAGTGTGCTTGAATAGGATCTTGCATAAATTGACTAACAGCACCAACAACATAAGAAATATCATGTCGTGTGTGTGTCAAATAAGTGAAACTGCCCACCAGCTGTCCATACAAATAAGCATCCACTTTCTCATATTCATCATATGAAGTAAGCTTCATCTTGACATCCATAGTTGTACTGAAAGGCTTACAATCCTGCATATTGGACTTATAAAGCAAATCTCGTGCATATTTGCTTTGTGTTAGAAAGACCACGTCTTCTTTTTGCCATACTTCAATGCCAACACAATAGTGCATCAACCCTAGATCGCTCATGTCAAAAGCACTGGAAAGATCTGATTTGATTTCATCAATTAAGCTCTCATTACTTCTTGTAATAATCAAATCAGCGTACAACACAATGAACACTATATTTGAATCTTGCCTTAGAATGTAAAGATTAGGATTAGCATCACTCTTTACCATTCCCCTTCGCTTGAAGTGTTCATCAATATGACCAAATTGTTGATGCCAAAGATCACTTCAAAATAGTGCTTACCATAGCTTGAGCAAAAGATCTCGCATTCAATTTGTAGAGTCGATTCCTGTTGACTCTAACTCTATAGCAATTACTTTGTAGTGATTCTTGATGTCTTTTACAAGACATTTGTTGCTGTAAAACTCAACCTTGAGTTGTTGATTAGCCATCATCCCAACAGATAGTAGATTATTAGCTAAGCCAGGTACATTTTGCACGTTGCTTACCCGCTTTATTATCTCGTTGGCTAACTTCACTAGTACCACTCCAAATCCTTCAACAGATAGCAATTGGCCATCGGCTTGTCCAACTTCATCACAATTGTGGGTGTCCTTGAGTTCTAAAAACCACTCTTTCCTTGAAATCATGAGCTTGGATGCACCACTATCAATGTACCAAGTATCCTTGGCTTCATCACTTGTCATTAATGTTGTAATGAACAATTTTGAGCTCTCACCTGTATCATCTTCATATTGATCCTCATCATATTAATGTTGATCAATATAATTGTTTTCATAATAATAATCATCAAATTGATGTTGATCAGCATAATTTCCCACTTGCCCTTTGTCTTTTCTTTGTTCTATCTCCTTCTGTTTCTTGAAGCATTCATGCTCCCAATGGCCAAGTTTGTTGCAGTACCTACAATTTCTAGGTTTATTTTGCTTGGAATAGCTGCGTCCTTGATTTTGGCCTTGATTCTAATTGCCTCAATTCGGACCATCATTGGTTTGATGGAAAAGAAGCTACGGGAGATTGTGACAGGTGAAGAAGCAATGCCAGTGATTGAAGAAGATCAACAGACATTTGACAGGAGAAAATGGAAAGCACAAAATGTCATCAACTTATTAGTTAGAGATGCAATTATTCCCTACATTTCGGATTCAGAAGGACCAAAAGAAACATGGGATATGTTGAAGGCATTGTTTGAGACCACAAACACATCTCGAGTGCTATTCCTGATTTCGAAGCTGCACACATTACGAATGGATCATAGTGCAACCATTGCTGATCACCTATTGAAGGTAAAGGAGATCCGTGATCAATTAGTCGTTGTTGGAGAGCGAGTTCAAGATTTTGAGATGGTGCAATTGACATTAAATAGTTTGACTGAGTCACATCAGATGTTTGTGAAAATCTTCTAACCTATGAAGAGTTAGGTGGATTGCTTTTGCAGAAAGAACAACATCAAGAGAACTTGAGTCATCACAACATGGGATTTGATAAAGCTCTTGCGATCAGAAGATGGGTGACAGATTTGTTAGTGAAAGACACCAATCAAGAGGTGAAAACCTAAATCGTGGATCGTTCCAACAATTTCAGTTTGAATTTCCAAACTGCATAGTTGTCGGCTCCTTCAAATTTGCTTTGCTCATTGAGGACACTCTTGTTTAGAGTTGCCATTATTGGATAGATGAGTTTGGATCACAAAAAAAAAAGGCTCAATTTGAGCACACAACACCACAGAACTGTATATTTATGGTTGTACACCTGATATCGGAATGGCGCGTAGATGTACGACTGTTCAGGGTTCTCTGTAGCTCGCGCATGTGGTCCAATATTGGTATGGATATGTGATATTGGAATGGCGCGTGGATGTACGACTTTTCAGAATTCTTTCTAGCTTGCGCATGTGGATTCAATATTGTTACGAACATGCAATATCGGAACGACGCATGGATATACGACTTTTCGAAATTCTCTCTAGCTCGCGCGCATGGATTTGATATTGGTACGGACGAGATGAAAAGTAGAGGGAATATAAGAACTTTCAGAGGGAATATTCGAAGTGTGTGATCGTTCAAAAGACAAATATCAGTAATGTGAAAAGTATGAAACCTCATAAACTCTGAATGGCAATACTAGACACTGTCTAGTGTAATCTACAGTTTTCCAAATTGACAAATTAGAGATTTTTTGACAAACCTCTCTCACAAATGACACTTTTCACAAAAGCTAGGAATTATTATAAAAATCTCCCCACTCTATTCAAGAGGAGGCCAAGTGTCAACTTTTTGTTCGATATAATGAGGTGAGTAAAGCCTACAAGGTCTACATACCTTCTACTAACAAAGTGATTGTTGGTAGAGATGTCATTTTTTATGAGGGAAACATTCCAAAAGTATCTTCAAGTACTATTGATGGTGATGTGGATGGATCTAACATTCTTGATGTTGATGTATTGGATCCTACTTTAGATGGTGATGATGATGGAACTTCCAAGTCAAAAGCCAAGAAGAACATCAAGGGAAAGACAAATGCCTTCAAGGCTCACATATGATGAGAAGGGTAAGCAAGTGGAAGTGACTCATTTTGCTTTTCTCACATATTTTGGTGAATCTTCTTGTGTAGATGGATCTACACAAGTAGATGGATCTTTTCATGATTTTATAGCAAGTAATGGATTTGGAAAATAGGTTTTTTTGAATGACTTTGATGGTCAAGTTGATGATCAAGAGGTTGATCTCAAAGGACTTCAACAAGGCAAAAAGGAAGGTGGCAATTCAGAGTTAGTCATGAGCATCAAAGGATAGTCAACTGGCAAAGTTGTTATGGATCCATTTTTGCAGGTTATTGAAGACTCAAGTAAGGTCAAAGGAGCAACAAGGAATTCTTTTTCAAGTTTATTTTACTTGTTCTATCTCATGTTTGAGCATTTTCATGTGGATGTGTGCAAATTCTCAAGATATGGTAAAACTAGCTACATTGGTGAGCATCAATTTGGTAATGGATTTGTACTAGAATTCTTGGCTGGTTTTGTTGATGGAAATGAAGCTATTGGAGGCTCATTATATCACTCATTCATGATCAAGTCATCAAGTGATGATGGCATCTTGTGGAAGATGGAGATGGAGGCTCATTCATAGAGTTTCATGGTGGATACATGGCAAGAAAGGACAAAGATGGAGGAAGCAAGCAAGCATTGGTTGATCACTCACATTTATTGTTTGGTTGCTGTAACTTTCCAGATATTTCAAAGTTTATAGCATGGAAGAATAATCTCATTTACATTCTATTTGGTTCTTCATGTTCTAGTTACATCTTGACATGTAAAATTGATGTAAGAAATAGTGAAGCATCCCAAGTGGATACCATTCTCTATATCAATTGTGGAAACTAATTTAGATCATTAGAAAGGAGGCCTATACTTAGGATGGAGATCATTATAAACTTGGATCAAAGTTCTATGGCTAAGCTAAAACTAGTTGAAGAGGGAGTGTGAGAAATTATCAACAAGTTTGATAGTTTAGTCAAAATGGGTCATAGTTTGATAAAATGCCAAATACACATTTGAGGCCAACTTTCATATTAGACTTAGAGTTTGACTTTTCAAAGTTATATTAGTCTAAAAGTATTTGAATAAACACTTTTTGAAAGTGTGGGAATTTTAGAAGTCGACTTTGAATATATTCAAATTTGAATGTAGGGTACATTGAATCTAGTCCTAAAAATAGTAGAGTTTTTCATATTGGAGAGAAACCAAGTGGCAATTTTGGTTTTGGGCCTACTATAAAAGGATGTGAGAAGGGAGAATACTCTCTCTCTCTCTCTCTCTCTCTCTCTCTCTCTCTCTCTCTCTCTCTCTCTCTCTCTCTCTCTCTCTCTCTCTCTCTCTCTCTCTCTCTCTCTCTCTCTCTCTCTCTCTCTCTCTCTCTCTCTCTCTCTCTCTCTCTCTCTCTCTCGTTGGGGATGTGTGATGACTAATGAATTCGTTGGATTTGCGACAGTTTTGCGATAGCAAATCAGTCACGACTCTCTTCAGATCGGATGGAGTTCAGATGCTATCATTGGACACTGCTAGCTGAATCACTCCTACAGTCCTCCAGATTGTAGTCAGTCACTACTGATCTACGTTCATAAAATTAATACAGCATTCAACATAGTTTCAACCAAAGTGCGAAATTCAAAATGAACAAGAAGAAACTCAAACACGCGATTAACAGCAAAATCATTTGCATTCGAGATCAGACACAACTCAAATTGATATGTGCGCGAAGGCTACAATATCATCTATTGATTTCTTTTCTATAATTCTTTGAGCACTACGTGCATACCCACGTAGTGCATTGGCGTGAGAGAAATGCAGTTCTTTCACGAGTAATCGTCTCGCTTTACTAGCGGACAGTTGGATCTTCTGATCCTAGATAGAATTGTCTTCACACGTAGGTGGACAAGTATTTTGTATTTTTTGTCTTGATTTCTTACTAGCATCAGACTATTACATTACACTGTATTTGTATTCTGCTGATCTATATGTCAAGTATCATCCAGTAAGTATGGTCGCTCTATGTAAATCTAAGATTAGAGTGATTAAGCAACTAGTCAGGGAGTTACAAGAGTGGCAGATTAGCCATGACCTAAAATGTATCTGCTGACATCATACCATCAGATCAAATATCTGTACTTCTGGGTACTTGCATGATCTTAGCTGGTACTCTTTGGAGTGTGAGAGAAAAACGGGTTTCGTTTTGCTCGTATGCCTTTCTCTCGTACTGGACTGCAAAGGAATCTCGTTCGTGGATCTTTCGTGTTCGCAAATTGTTCGTCTTCGTCTCCTTTGACTTTCATGTTCGCGAACCGTTCATGTTCGTTTCCTTTGACTTTCGTGTTCGCAAAACTTTTTGTGCTTCGTGTCTCTAGATCTTTGAGTTCGTGAATGTCTTCGTCGGGCTGAGGGCTGAAAGCTAGCAAGGCTTTGTAGTTGGAAACATTTCGTTTCTTCAGCTCCCTCTCAAAGCATGATAGCTTTACAATCCCGAGATTGCTCCTTTGTCTCTCAAAGAGTCCTTTGTCCAGGGCTTTGGTGAAGATCTCAGCAACCATGTCTCTCGTTCCGATGAAAGTGGTCTGTAGCATCTTCTTCTCAATTAGATCCCTGGTCAAGTGGTACTTAATCACAATGTGCTTCGTTCTGGAATGGAACATCGGATTTTTTTTCAGGTGTATTGCAGAGGTGTTGTCCATCTGCAAGACCAAAGGCTCGTTCCTTGTTTCGCCCAATTCATCCAGAAACTGCCTTAGCCAAATTAATTCGTTGGCCATCTCCACTGCTGCTACGTACTCTACTTCGCAGGATGACTGGGCTACAACGGTCTGCTTCTTGCTAACCCAGAGAACTGCTACTCTAGATGCAATGGTGCATCCTCCTGAGACGCTTTTACAATCGTCCTTGAGAGATGCCCAACTAGCATCGCTGCAGGAAAGTATCCTAAAACCTGCACCATGACAATTATACAAGCCATAATCCCTCGTTAATTGAAGGTATTGCAAAATTCGTTTTGCAATCTTCCAATGTGTCAAGCTTGGATTCATGCAAAATTGGCTCATCCTGAATATTGCATAAGCAATATCAAGACGTGTGTTGTCTGCAAGGTACATCAGTGATCCTATCAGCTTCCTATAAGGTGTGAGCTGCATCGGTTCTCTCTCTTTCTCATTCTTTGGACAGTCATCATTCGTCAGCACCGTCCCTGCGTTGGAGTGTTTGCTCCTTTGCAGTTTAGCATCCCAAAGTCCTCTAGGATCTTTTGGGTGTATCTGGACTAGTGAAGGTATAACTTACCTCCCTCGTAGTCCCTTTCAATTTGCGAGCCTAGGTAACACCTGGCTTCTCCTAGATCCATTATCTCGAAATGTTTTGAGATGTCTGTCTTTACTTTAGCTATTAGTTGCTCACTCCTGCAAAGTATCAGAGTGTCGTCCACATACACAGCCACAATGATGATCTGCCCATCTATAACTCTGACATATACATTGGAATCAGCCAATAGAGGCTTGAATCCTAATGATTTCAGGGCTTGGTCTTTCTTCTTGTACCATTGTCGGACTGATTGTTTCAGACCGTAGATGCCTCTATCCATTTTGCATGCATAGTCAGGAAGTGAATTCGAGACATATCCTAGGGGTTGATCCATGTAGACCTCTTCATCTAATTTGCCATGAAGAAGGCTGTCTTCTCGTCCACAATGTGGCTCTTGAGGTAATAAGCTGCTGCATATGCAAATAACAAACGTAGGGACGAATTTTTGACGACAGGAAGAATGCCATTGTTTTTCTTTTAGCCTTTTTTTGGGAGAAGGTTTCAGAGTAGTCAATACCGTATCTCTGAGAGAAACCCTTCGCTACCAGTCTTGCCTTGTATTTCGTGATGTTTCCATCTGGTCCGTATTTGAGTTGGAAAACCTAGTTGTATTTGATAGTCTTGTGCTTATGTGGTAATGGCTCCAACATCCATACCTGGTTCTTCCTCATGGAATCCATCTCTTCGTTCATGGCTTGGATCCATTTGTCCTTTACTGGACCTTCAATCGCCTCCTCGAAAGTTTGTGGTTCACCATTGAACCCACAGAACTCTTCTGATGTGGAAGCTGAGATACCTGGCACATATCTTGCTGGCGCTCTTCGTGGTCTTGTTGACCTTTTGGGGGATCCTCCTAAAACAACTATGCCTTTGCCCTTGTCTGCTCTGCTCGGTCCCGAACCATCTTGGTTTACAGGAACTACGGCGGCAGGTTGCCTCTCGAATATTTCTTCGTCAGATTCGTCGCTCGAATGGGAGATGACTCGAAAATCTTTGTTTTTGTGTTCGTCTGCTGCTCCCTCTATCATTGGCCGGAGGTCATATTACTGTCTCTCCAGAACTTCGTAGCTAATAGGATCGTCATTGGCCATTGTCTTGCTCTCATCGAATCTGACATCTCTCACTGTTTTCACAGTGTTTGTGTCTGGCATGTAGATTCTGTAGTATGACGAATTGTTGTCATAATCTACCAGAAATCCCTGCTCGGCTTTCTCATCAAGCTTCTTTTGAAGCTTATCAGGAATATGTGCATATGCTGCACAACCAAAGATTATGACGTGAGACAGGTTGGGCTTTCTACCCCACCATAGCTCATGTGGTGTCATGTAAGGAGCACCGGGACTTGCCTGTCCTGTTCTGGATGTATGCGGTTGTAGCTACTGCGTTAGTCCACAGTTCCCTTGGAGCTTTCGAGTAGGCCATCATGCATCTAGCTGCTTCCATCAGGGTCCTGTTCTTTCATTCAGCAACACCGTTGTGCTACGGTGTATAGCCTGTAGTTCTTCTGTGAATGATGTCACGATCATTGCAGAAGTCAGTGAAGCGATTCGAGATATATTCGCCACCTCGATCTGTTATGATCTGCTTCACCTTGCTGCCTGTACATCTCTCTGTCCAATTCACATATTCTGTGAATTTATAGAGTGCTTCAGATTTATTCTAAATAAAGTACACTCTGGAAAATTTGCTATAATCATCAATGAAGGTTATATAATATTTCAAACCTCCTACCGAGATAACGTTGAATGGTCCACAGATGTTAGAATGCACTAGCTCCAAAATCTTTGTCCGTTTTGTAGGAGTCTTTGACGAATGGAGTGCGCGACATCTTGCCTTTCAAACATGCATCACAGGAGGTCAAACTGGTTGCATTCGAGATGCTGACCCCTGTTATTGCTCCATGATGGCTTGCCTGGTAAAGTGCCATTGAATTCATGTGGCAGAGTCTTCTGTGCCATAGAGTGTCTGGCGAGTCGTCATGAGTCTGATGCACCTGATCTTCAGGTAGGAGTACCTTCAGATGATATAGGTTACCTTTCCTTCTGCCTTGAGCAATGAGAGTATTGGTACTGGCGTCAATCACGTTGCATGCTTCATTAGAAAACGTCACACGCATCCCTGCATCTGCTATTCTTGCTATAGGGAGCAAGTCTTGTTGTAGAGTAGGCACGAACAAAACGTCTTCGAGTCATATGTCTTTGCTGTTGGTGTTGAGCCATAGTGAACCAATGTCGTTCACTTGATGTTTAGATCCATCTCCAAGAACTATGAATCCTGAAGGATCTGCACTTCTGAAATCAGACATTATTCATCTTGATGTCACGAAGTGTGAGGTGGCTGCTAAATCTAGGATCACCTCAAAGTATGTCAGAAGTTGATGCTGCACACACATCTTCACAGATGTAGGTGGTCGAACAACTTCTGTACGTTCTTTCTTCGCCCATCTTCGAGCTCTCGGGCTCCTCGACATAGGATGAACTATTGTTGTTCTCATGTCTGTTCTGTGCTGATTTGTTCCTTGGGTTCTGGCAGTAATCCATGGCTGCGTGACCCTTCTTATGGCAATGGATACACTCAATCTTGGGATTGACCCAACAGGTATCTACTGTATGCCCGTCTCTTCTGCATCTCACACAGGTCTTCTTGTCTGCACCTTGTTGTTTCGAACTGTTTCGAGCTCCCTTTGGTCTTCCAGTTGCCCTTGCTTGTTCCCTCTGCTTGTTGGTCACGATCCTACCTCTGATTGGACTCCCTCTTAGGCTTAAATTGCTTCTTTGATTTTTCTTTGTTGTCGTAGAGGGCCTGGTCAAAACCATCTTTGTGATCCAGATGTTCTCTGGCCTCGATTTCCTCTCGAATCTCGACAATCGCCTTTTTGAGGTTCATGGCGAGATCTTTCTCGAGCAGGGTTTGTGTCGTATGGAAATATCTGGGAAAGGCTCTCAACATATATGTGAGTTGCTTCTTAGCTGTCACTGCATTCTCTGCTCCAGAGTTATGTAGTGATACAAATAGATCCTTCATCTTTCTTACGAAAGAGGTGAGGTCTTTTCCATCCCATTACAAATTTGTCAGCTGATCTTCCAGCATCATGATCTGACTTCTTGATTTCATCTGAAATCTGGTGAGTAGTGCATCCCACATCTCATTGGCCTTGGAGAGTGTAGCCAGGTCAAGTGTGAGACTATCTTCGATGGAAGATGATAGGAAGGCTACTGCCTTGTCATTTTTCTCCCTCCATTCGCGTAGCTCCTCTGTTGTTGTAGACATTTCCTCTGTGCCATCCACCCAGGGGAAGATTCCTTCACCCTTGAGTATCAAAGATGTCTTAACTTTCCAGACTAGAAAGTTAGATCCTGAAGAATCAAGTATCGTGCAGATCTTGCTTTGCATGCTGCTGATTGAAGCCATTGCTTCTTGAAGTCTGTTTCCTTGTTGATGGGTGATTGTCTGAATGCTTGGCCTCCTGGATCTGATAGCTTCTTTGGCTATGTCAGAATTTGATAGGGTGCACTCTTATACCACTGTTGGGGATGTGTGATGACTGATGAATTTGTCGGATTCGCAAAAGTTTGCAAAGACGAATCAGTCATGACTCTCTTCAGCTCGGATGGAGTTCAGATGCGATCGCTGGACACTACCAGCTGAATCACTCCTACAGTCCTCCAAAGTGTAGTCAGTCACTACTGATTTACGTTCATAAAATTAATATAGCATTCAACATAGTTTCAACCAAAGTGCGGAATTCAAAATGAACAAGAAGAAACTCAGACACGCGATTAACAGCAGAAACATTTGCATTCGAGATCAGAAACAACACAAATTGATATGTGTGCGAAGGCTACAATATCATCTATTGATTTCTTTTCTCTGATTCTTGGAGCACTACGTGCATACCCACGCAGTGCATTGGCGTGAGAGAAACGCGGTTCTCTCACGAGTAATTGTCTCGCTTTACTAGCGGACAGTTGGATCTTCTGATCCTAGATAGAATTGTCTTCGCACGCAGGCGGACAAATATTTTGAATTTTCAGTCTTGATTGCTTACTAGCATCAGACTATTACATTACACTGTATGTGTATTCTGTTGATCTATATGTCAAGTGTCATTCAGTAAGTATGGTCGCTCTATGTAAATCTAATATTAGAGTGATTAAGCAACTAGTCAGGGAGTTACAAGAGTGGCAGATTAGCCACGACCTAAAATGTATTTGCTGATGTCATACCATCAGATCAGATATCTGTACTTTTGGGTACTTGCATGATCTTAGCTGGTACTCTTTCGTTTTGCTCGTATGCCTTTCTCTTGTACTGGACCGCAAAGGAATCTCATTCGTGGATCTTTCGTGTTCACGAATTGTTCCTCTTCATCTCCTTTGACTTTCGTGTTCGCAAACCGTTCGTCTTCGATTCCTTTGACTTTCGTGTTCGCAAAACTTTTCGTGCTTCGTGTCTCCAGATCTTCGAGTTTGCAAATGTCTTTGTCGGGCTGAGGGCTGAAAGCTAGCAAGGCTTTGTAGTTGGAAACATTTCATTTCTTCATCTCTCTCTCTCTCTCTCTCTCTCTCTCTCTCTCTCTCTCTCTCTCTCTCTCTCTCTCTCTCTCTCTCTCTCTCTCTCTCTCTCTCTCTCTCTCTCTTATCGCATTCATGCTTATACATGGTTCTCTTGGGTTCTACTATCCATTGGTGCACTATACTTGTGATATCTTGCAATTCTATGTGTAGAATGACCATTAATTGCTATTTTCATATCCACACGTGTGAGATACAGTAGGATATTGTAATTGTATGGACATCAACGTTTTAGCTCATGTTTGGTCAAGATCTATTAGAGTTTACATATCAAGCGCTGATTTTTATACATTGACAAGATTGGTGAGTTGTTTGTTTTTGTAACCAAAGGTCAATTGTAGATTTGGATCTTAATGGATCTCAAATCCTTCACAAGCAGCTGGCTGTGGATTGTTGTAGGTTTATTTGTTGGCCTTGTAGAAAGCTTGGAACTCAGTGGAGATAAATATCCCCCTCCATCAAAACATAGAGCTTTGATTCTTCTCTGGGTCGAATTTTCTGCTGATGTTTTGAACTGCTTGAAGAACTTGAAGGTATCGGATTTTTCCTTCAGAAAAGAAGCTGTAGTCCTCTGAGAGAAGTCATCAATAAAAAATTCAGTACATAAACAGCTCCCCCTCTGAAAATGGTCTACATAGGGCTACAAATTTCCATGTGTACAAGATCTATATCATAAATGGAAGTACTTCTAGCATGCTAGTTGATTATACAACTTTTACATGGAGTATCGAATTTGCTAATTGTGGGCAGACCTTGTACTAAATTCTGTTGAATACAATTGGAATTGAGGTGGCCTAATCTGAAATGCCAAAGCATATCAGGTGATTCAGAAGTGGATGTATAAAGAGCTTGACAAATAGAAGAATTGTAGTGACTAATTTTGTAAAGATTGCCACTCCTTTTTCTGAAAGCTAGAGCTTTTCGGGATTGGTCAAAAATGGTGCAACCGTTTGTGTCAAATTCTACCCTCTGACCCAAATCTGCGATTCTGCTAACTGAGGGCAGATTTTTGGTCAAATTTGGAACGTCGAGAACGTTGGTCAGCAACTTGACTTCACGTCTCTGAAATTCGATCTTGACTGTTCTTTCACCCTCAATAGAATGAGTTGAGTTGTCTCCAAGTTGCAAAATTTGAGAGTGGGTGTATGATTTGTAATCTTTGAACCAGTCTTTGTGGTGAGTCATATGTTGAGTTGCTCCCGATTCTAGGTACCGGGAATCAATATCCTGATGTTCTCTGACCTTGGTCAAGAAGGCTGCTTCATCTTCATCTTGTTGTTGGATTGAAAAATTGGCTGAAGCAAAATTTGCTTATTGTTGAAACTGTATTTTCTTCTCATTGTTGAATTTTAAAGTTCTACAATCCTTGATAAGATGGCCAATTCTCTTACAATATTTTTACAGAATAGCTTCTGCTTTAATTGAAATGATGAAGAATCCAAATTCGACCCTGGACCAAAACTCGATCCTGAGCAAAATTCGATCGAGAGTTCAAATATAGAACTTGAGTATCCGATCTTGAGTCTGAGGAGAATGCAGTTCTCTGGCCTCCTCTTGTTGAAGCAATGAAATCACTCTTGAAAGAGTGAGATGCTCCTGGATTGAAATTGCTAGGACCCAATTTTCATAGACCTCAGGTAGACTTAATAATAGAGTCATAATAGCATTGGTATCTTCTATGATTGAGCTAGTTGCAGTTATCTAATCCATAAGATTTTGGAAAGTTTTGATATGACTCGAAACACTTATTGCTTTAGACATTCTTCGGGTAAAGAATTTCTTTCTCAAATGGAGTTTGGTGACATCTTTGATATCATAGAGGGTTGCTAGGATGTCCGATGCATCCTTAGCAGTCTGAGTAGCACATATGTGACTGATTTGGTTGTCTTTGATGTTGAGAGTGATCATGGCAAAAGCGTTGCCATCTTTCAGTCTCCATTTGGTGATGATGGCTGCATCACCTTCTGGTTTAACTTTTGTGCCATCATCGATGTCCCACAGTTCCTTGACTAGTAGTATGACATTCAATTTGAACTTCTAGAGATGGTAGGTACTCCCATCAAGTTTGTCGATTAGAGAAGTACAAGAAGATGAGTCCATTCTGGTTTGAGCGAGATCGTTGGTAGAAACAACGAGTTCGTGATACTGTTGTCTGTGCGCTTGCTAGAACATTGTCTTGGTAGAAACAAGACTAATAATCCGTAGTAGAAATCTAGATTACTGAATTGTTCGATCTGATGCCATGTCAGAATATGGTAGGATAAGAGAAATCATCAATTGATATCAGACTAGAGGAACTCTGATCAAATAGAAGCTTTGAATCAAACAATGTATGACACACTTATATCAACTTAAAGGCATGTTATACTATCATATCAACCTAACTACTTTTATTTTGCCCACTTATCTACACATGAAGCCGTAAAACTTCAAAGAAATGTAATTTTTGAAATAAATGACGGCTTTTCAAACACTATCACATAAACCAACATAAATGATAGTTTTCTAGGTTGTCATTTATTTCATTTTTTGCATAAATTAATATTCAGGTCTATGTATCACATATATTTATCATAATAGGCAGTAATCCATCCATTCATGTGTAAACTTACCTACTTGGGTTAGACATGAGATATTATACCTATCGATGTGTTCTATATTGTCAGATTCAACACTAATACAGTGCAAAAGACATCATCGACATGTATCAAACAATATATGACATACTTATTTCAACTAAAAGGCATGTTATACTATCATATCTATCTAACTACTTCTATTCACCAACTTATGTACACATGAAGCCATAAAACTTACAGGAAAATGTAATTTCTAGAATAAATGACGGTTTTTAAAAAAATGTCATATAAACCAGCATAAATGATGGTTTTCTAGGCCGTCATTTATTCTATTTTTTGCATGAATTGATATTTAAGTCTATGTATCACATATATTTATCATAGTAGGCAATAATAAATGTAACAGATAGCATTTAATGCTAATTATATGTTTAGCAAGTAGAAAAAAACTTGTAATACATCAATTTGAACGATCAACTGACTGAGTGAGACTCTCAATTCTAATCAGAATTATTGCCAGTGTTATTACACTCAACGAACAAGTTGGAGTTATTACTTTAGGCTATTGTACTCATTTTCAATCAATCAGAGTAAAAATTTTGTCCACATTACTATTTCGTTCATTTGTGCATTTGTATTGAATTCTTCTTCTTGGTAATTTGATGGTAACTGATATGCTTCCGATCCTCACCCACTACTTGTTCCAACTTCCGTTGCTGATCCTTGCAATTTTCGACAGTTTCAGGGCACTTCTGACCATTTTAGACCACATTAGGACTGGATGAGGGCACTTGCGGCCATTTGAGAATGCATTGTGACCGCAAAGGACTGCATTAGGTCCATTTGCGGCCATTTGATAGCCATTTCAGGGCACTTCCGATCATTTGAGACCGCATTAGGACCGCCTGTCAGCCAGATCATTGACAGCCGCCCGTCAACGACGGGCATATCCACTAGATCATCGGAGCCGTCCATTGCCCATCAACGATGGACACTCTTTACTAGTATACACACACAACACACACTAGCATAGTGTGTCCGCCGATGTTGTGCGCCTGATTGTGTGTAGGTGTATGTGTATGGGTATGTGTATGTGTATGTGCATGTGCATGTGTATGTGGATGTGTATGTGTATGTGTATGTGTGTATGTTTATGTCTATATGTATATGTATATGTGTATGTGTATGTGTATGTGTATGTGTATGTGTATGTGTGCTTGTATATGTGTATGTGTATGTGAATGTATATGTGTATATGTATGTATGTGTATTTGTATGTATATGTATATGTGTATGTGTATATATATGTGTATGTTTATTTATATGTGAAAATATATGTATATGTATATATCTATATATGTGTATGTATATGTGAAAGTCTACGTGTATGTGTAGGCATATGTATATGTGTATGTGTATGTGTATGTGAATGTATTCGTATATGTATGTATGTATATGTGTGCATATGTGTGTATATGTGTAAGTATATGTGTGTGTATGTGTCATTTAGCTAGAAACCTATTTCTGGTTAACCTCTCGTACACCCTAACAACAGATTCAGCTTGTTGCTATTCATTTTTTTAGGCAAGCTTTGACTTGGTTGCTTACACATCAAGCTCTTCTACTACTTTGACCTGTTGGGCCGAGTTCAAGGTCGCCATCCACTCTGCTGTGGTTGATCTCGTGTGGCTTCAATCTCAACTTGACCTCTATTAGCAACCCAAGCAGACAAATACACTTAGCATACACATCAAGCTCTTTTGCTACTTCAACCGGTTGGGCAGAGTTCAAGGTCGTCGTCCACTCTGTTGTGGTTGACCCCATATGGCTTCACTCTCAACTTGACCTCTATTAGCAACCCAAGCAGACAAATACATTTTCGATAATGAACAATTTGTTGAGAATTCTTATATTTTCTTTCATCTTCAAGTTGTTGAGGTCACTGGTCCTTATATAGTTGGTCTATGTTACACAGTTGACGTTCAATCCAACTTCTTTAAATCTTATTATGTTGCTTGCTTGTACTTCACAACATACTATATCTTGATTAGCATCCATCATTTTAACCTTGCCCTTTTCTCGTCCTCTTGTTACCTATGTATGTATGTATGTGGTTGTATATGTGTATGTGTATATATATGTGTATGTATTTGTATGTGTATATATAAGTGTATATGTATGTGTATGTCTATATGTGTATGTGTGTATGGGTGTGTAAGTGTATGCATGTGTATATGTGTGTGTATGTGTATTATAGGTGTGTGCATGTGTATGACTATGTGTTTGTGTGTGTGCATGTGTATGTGTATGTATGTGCATGTGCATGTGTATGTGTGTGTATGTGTATGTGTATGTATATGTATGTTTATGTGTATGTATGCGTTTATATGTGTGTGTATTTATATGTGTATGTCTATGTATCTCTATGTGTATGTGTGTATGTGTGCATGTATATGTGTATATGTATGTACATGTTTGTGCATGTGTGTGTATGTGTATGAGTGTGTGTGTGTGTGTGTGTATGTGTTTGCGAGAATGTGTATGTGTATATGTATGTATACGTGTATGTGTATATGTGTATGTGTATTTGTATGTATATGCATGTGTGTCTAGGTATATGTCTATGTGTATGTACGTGTATGTGTGTGTATATGTGAATCTATATGTATATGGATGTGTATGTGTATGTGTATGTATATGTGTATTTATATGTATATTTATTTGTATGTGTATGTGTATGTGGATGTGTATATGTATGTGCATGCGCATGTGCCTATACGTGTATATGTGTATGTGTGTACATGTACGTCTGTATGTGTATGTGCATGTGTATGTATGTATATGTGTACATGTATGTACATGTATATGTATATGCATGTGTATGTGTGTATGTGTATGTGTATTGTATGTTTGTGTACGTATATGTATGTATATGTATGTGTATGTGTGTACAGTGTATGTATGTATATATGTGTATGTATCTTTATGTGTGTGTATGTATGTGTACATGTGTGTATGTATATTTGTGTATGTGTATGTACATTTATATGTGTATGTGTATGTGTATATGTACGTGTATGTCTATTTGTATGTGTATATGTGTGTAGCTATATGTGTATGTGTATGTGTGCGTGTATATGTGTATGTATATGTGTGTGTATCTATACATATATATATGTGTATGTGTATCTATATGTGTGTGTATGTGTGTGTATGTGTATGTATATGTGTGTATATGTGCATGTGCATGTGCATGTGTATGTGTGTATCTATGAGTGTGCTTGTGTATATGTATGTGTATGTAGTCAAAAAATAAGCTTGTATGTGTGTGCATATGTATTGTATGTATGAATAAGCAAAGAGTAGGGTCTAGGCATGACACAGGGAGAGTAGAGTGGGTTAACAACACCCTAACACACTCTCTCTAAAATATCTTTATATATACAAATATATATCATAGTTGCACGAATTTCTTTTGTGGGCAATATGGGTATCAAATTAAAGCATTTATTAAGGGTAGTTCATTTATGTAGGTTGCCGAATGTTTCGGGTGCAATGTGGTCCAATTTGCGAAAATGTATTTAAAAGTTTCTATGGAAATGTGTTCAATTTCCTATCAAGTCAATGCATCGATAATGAGCAATTACTATGCCAAGGTAGTTTCTGCATATATCAAATCTTAGTTTTCCCTGAACTTTTTGATAGACCCAAAGGAGTTAACATAACAAATAACTGGAACTTGAATTGCAAAGTCTTTTGTACACAAACCATCCGCACAATACCTATTCTACTTTTCTGAATATGAAATAGGAGATTCAAATCTTTGATGCTAAAGAATTGTTAAACTTCATAGATCTTCATGTTGACATGTATCAGGATGTTCTCTTCCTTTCACTTAGCTGGTGATGTGAAACAAAAAAATATTAGTGAATTTGTTCAGAAATTCCCAGTTGGTTTTGCCCCCACCCTTTAAGATAATTAAGAAGTGTACCATCATCTTAGCATGTCAGTGCCAAAGTTTAATTCAAGTTGCCCACCCTCCCCCCATCTATCCTCCTGCATAAGGTTTTTTTTTTGGGGGTCAGAATCGCAGTTCTGAGAAACGCGTTTTTGGGAATGTTCTTTTTTTTTTTTTTTTTTTTTTTTTTTTTTCAGAAACGCGTTTCTATGCAACTATGATATATATATATATATATATATATATATATATATATATATTCTTACAAATGAAAAAGGTGTTTACAAAATGGTGTCACATGCCCTTATATAGACAAGGCTACGGTTAGGATTTGATGGACCCAAAAACATGTGGCATAGCAACTTGAGTTGCACAAAAAACTTTTAATTAAATCCATTTTGAATTACTTGGGTGCCTTTTTACAATTGGGCCCATTGAGAGGTATTCTACCATTATATCTTGCAACTTTGGCTTGCGAGTACATTGCACCCTAACTGTATAGCATTGGTAGTTATAATTACTTTGTCGACTTTCTTCTAATAGCTCATTCCCAATAGATATAATTTTTGGATCTGCCGCCAATGCTCTCTATAGTTTTGGGGTAGTAATTCCGCATTTAGATATTTTCATACAATTTGCGATAGCCGAAAATCCATTAGAAGCTTTTGTGGGAATCTGATAACAATCTTCTCACTGGTCTTTCAACAAAGATTTACATTCTTTGAATCCTATTCACTCGAGATTCATACTTTTACTACAACACTCCACACAATTTTCATTCCAAATTTTACACATTTAATTACACTATTTTGAATGATCACATTGAAGCAAAACTCAATTCCATACATCATTCCTACCTTCAAAGCATCTGAGAAAAACAAAACAAAAGGAATAGGAATATGCATGAAGTAACATCTACCAACAATGAGCTTTTCCACTACATTCTATCACTAAATCTATTTTCAACATTGGTCTCACATTCTCACTAACAATATCTAAATTCTATTCAATCTTACTAACACTACTTTAACTCTATTAATAATACTAAACACTATTCTTAAATTTAATTGACACCACTTTAACATTAGTAAAATAATATAAAACTACTCAAAAGTTATGTGCCTGCTTGTATTCTTTCATGTCTCAAGCACAAGCATTACATCACATCACATTTATCAAATCATCACCCATGATCATCTTTGACCAGAGCTAAAAGATCTACTAAAAATACATTAATTTTTGGTTGTTTTCCGTTAGAAGTCACTTTGAAAAATTCTTCGAATTTTGTTCGAATAAGATCAAATTCCATAATGTTCGGTCAACATTCAAATCTTCGAAACATCATTGGAATATCCTTCGACAATCATCTGAATTTTGTTCGAAATGTTTCAAATTTCATAATGTACGGATCTTTGTTGGATCTCGAGTATTGTGCAAATTTCATGTTATTCTACAAACTATTATAATATTTCTATAGCCCATAACAAACACAATGTAATTCTGTGGAAAATTGAAAATACGGTACAAATATAAAAGGAAGGGTTTTATAGGTGATCATTATTAATGAATATAGAGTTCAATATGCTTCATACAAGTATTTAGACTTCAATATTCTAGATGCGTGTGCTCATGCAATTTTAATGGACTTTGGAAATTTTTGTTGGTTTTAACTTTTTGACATGTCATAGCTTGCTAATTTTTTTAGCTACAATTCATGTTAATATTTGTTGGTTTTTAATTTTGTTGTTAAATTTGAGTAGCTATATCTAGCCCAGCAACAATAAGGAGAAATTACTTATGCCATTCGGGTGCTCATAGAATGGGTGCTTTAGTAAGTGCATTTTCAAATTAGTGGATGTCTTTTCATGATTTTTTTTTCACTCAAATAAGTGGTTATAGCAAGCAACCTCCTCTATCACACCTTAATTAAATTTACTCCATATGCTCAAGTAGAATTTTTTGCGTAGCTAAGGAGGCGAGATAAATTTGAAATATCATATCTCCATGGGAAATTCTAGTAGTACCTGGCCTATAATTGGATAATTGAATGACGTATTTGTTTGATGGGATTCAATTGTACTCCTTTTTGCAAGTCCCTATCCACAAAATGTTTTCCATAGGAATTTTTTTTTAAGATTTGCATCCCTAATGAGGAGAAAAAAATCACAGCTTTTGTACTTATCGATATAGGAGTTCATCCATGCTACTACTTAATGACTCCTCACTCTCCTAGTCAGTATCATGAACAAAGGCCCTTTCATTATGGGGTAGATTTAAGTATGCATTCACTACCACTCATTTTTTTCTCTTCCAAAGAGTGAATGCTTGAGGTTTTATGAATAAAAAAATCTATCATGAAACTCTAGAACCCTTTGAGGAGCATCTTGGACAAGTTTTATCAACCTAGTACACGTCCAACGTCACCGGAGAATCAACTAATTTTTCCATTTTACCAACTAAGGTAACAACTAGATCATTTACCATTCTTTGGATTTTTATTCTAAAGTTTTCCATGCAAGCACTCTGGTTTGAGGTCACTATTTTTAAGTCATATTTTTTCCATGCTAGCACTCGGGTTTGAGATTCACTCAACATTGACAACAATAGCTCTTACATCCACAATCATGCATGTGTAAGTTAACATAAAATTGGTTTCCTTTTCCTATAAAGTTAAACAAAATCGGTGCAAAGTTTACGTGTAGGTGCACATTCTCATGGGTTTGAGGGCGGAAGGGTAACGGTACGACCCTTGGTCATGGGTCAAAAAAGTCAAAACAAAAACAACCCTACCCTTTAGGAAGTGCAAGAAATTAATTAGTTCAGCTTTTTCATGGCTTTTTCTTTTTTTCTAAGTATCAAAGAAAGCTCTTGGGTTGGTTTATGACCATAAAGCCGTGTAGGAGGCAAAAGCCCAAGTAGGACAATCATGGCCTAAAAATTCAAGTATAAAGGACAGCCTCGAGGCGAAGCTTTATGCCATACATACATTCTAGCAGCAGCAACGGTCTCCAAATTCTTTTGCTTTTTCTTTTTTCTTTTTCAGAATCGTATCCTTGGACTATGATCCATGCAAAGTTCCCAATATTTTCAGATTAATATGAGCAAGCCTGCATGCATGTAGTTCTGCAAAGCTCATTGAACTCATCTCAGCAGCATCAATCGTCAGAAATTAGATGCGAACCATCGTTACGATTGCGGAACTTGATAAAAATTAATCCAATCACCATTGCCATCACAACGTGCATATCAGATGCAAAAGTGTCGTTGCACATCATTTGCAGGGAGTGGGTTGTTCAGATTTTTGCAAACAAGGAAATGATAAAGCTAGCTGGAGAGTAACTACACCACCATTCTGTATTTTTCTAGTTGGGCGATATTGTAAGGTAAATAAAGGTTTTTCGTCATTCTGTTTCTGCAGTCGAGAAAGCTTTTTGTGATGTGGTTTTGTGAGTTTTTTGTTTGTCTTGATTGTTCGAATTACACCTTCCAAATCATTTGCTATGCTACTTTCTGGAAACTACCTAATTTTTTAAAAAGAAGAGGAAGCAATGTTCGCTAGAAGGTGACGTATTGTATTGGATGATTTTCCCTGCCAGTTTATTCGCGTACTGCAATATGGCAGAATCTTGTATTTCTAGGTAGATGTTTTTAATTTGATCGTTGTAACGACTTTAGATGGCCATGGTTGCTGCGTGAGTAAGCTCTCTATCGCTTTCGCTGTTGGTTTACACTTTATTATCTTCCTTCCAAATTTTAGAAAAGACTAGAACGGTAAATTTGGACCACAAATTTTATATGGCTAGGCTTTCCTAGGATAGTCGGGATATGCGTATTAAATACAGGAATAGAAATATCCACCCGATTGCGCTGACAGTTCTCAACAGGAGAGATCTAAGTCTCACAACTACAAGGTCTCCCGTTTTTCCTGTGTACGAACAAAAAAGAATCATGTCCTGTATAAGTAGCATGATCCCAGGGTGAATTTGATAGTTTGGGTTAGATGAGGTGCCTGAAAAAGTTGGAGGTGAGGGTTCAAAACTTTGTATGGATAAGCATCAGAGTGCTAGGCAGCTTTATAAAATTCATAGAACTTGCATAAAATAGCCTTGTAAGTCGTGAGTCCATCTCCGCTGTAAGTTTTAACAAATTTCAGCCTGGCAGCTAGCTCTATTTCAAAACACTACCTAGTGAGAGCTTGTAGTGAGTTAAGAGAACTGTAATACTTGGTAATTTGCATCCATCAAATGTCTTTTCTAAAGCCAACCTGTCGGTGTGCGACTATTCATTGTTGAAAAATAAAATTCAATTTTATTTGGATTGATCACTGAAATAATTGAGCATGCATTAGAATCAATACGATCTGTCACGGAAACAAAAATAGAGTTTGAATACGCATACACTGTAACAGACGATTAAGCCCTTGTCTTGCCCTTCATGAAGACACATGCACATAGTGATTACATCTTGTGATGTAGAGTTCATGTTATCACCTCACTGTCGTATTGTTATCTTGTGATACAGAATCCATCTATCGCCTCACCCTCTTATCGAGAAGTTGTTCAAACTTCAGCACGCGGAACTCAGAAGCTCAGACCCACCTCCAGTTAAGTAGGGGGTTGCAAGAGAAATGGATGTACCTGAATTGCATGATTTGTTAGAGCTTAAGGAGCACATTCTGCAGCTGCCTTTGTGCTTGCAAGAGGAAATCTACAACCGCCTCAAAATTTATTGTTACTCATGGGACCTTGATGAAGCGAAAGCAGAAGCAACAATAAGTCCAATGGATTATGGAGCAGCGTGCAACCAGTACCAACGTAGCGCGCTTGCATTTTTCATTGCCTTGGGATTGGTGAAAAGATTGAAGGTAGAAATGACATACACCTCATCACATCGATACTATGGACATAGGGTGGATGTGGAATGGGCTGTGGATGAACAAGATACACTTATGGTCCGTGCCACCCTTCCAACAAAACATATTTGTTGGATTTCAATCTCCAAACCATGCAAACAAGTCCCTCTCAAGTACTTGTCTTCTTGTAGGAATTTAGACAAATACGGCTACATAAACACGTGATTATGTATCGTCATCGCCTGCACATTGTTACACGTATGTCATCTATGTATAGACACGTGATTTCTACTTTTTGCTCGTGTGGGTTGAGGTTGATTCTAGAGCTAATTAAAAAGATGATGTTGTTTTGTAGAAAGGTAATGATTCCAAGACATTTTGGCATAAATTCCATGTAAATGAACACATCAGTACTCTTTGAAACATGTTACTATCCTAGTGAATGTTTTCTAAATTAGAATCATGATGATCATCTTACCTTATACATGAGCATGTCTCATTTATTCATACATAATATATCTTGTTGAACTATTGAGCTAATAACAACAACTCTCATACATAAACTTTACCATTAAGTGACCACACAAAACTTATGTTGACATTCAAATCAACGTATTATCATGCATGACAATCACTTCCTTAAATGAATGCAAATAAATATGATTCTAAGGAGCATTAACATATTACCAATTTTGTGTCAAGAGCTTGTCATGAATTCCAATGTGAATTCTCCAAGACAGTTTGATTTAGCAATAAAAAATTTGATAAAAAAGTTTCATCGTTATGATAAGTTTTCAATGTATATTTACTAAATGATGATATATTTTACTACCCTCATGTAGCATTTTAATCAAGTGTGTCAAATGACTCCCTTAATCCCAGCTTGAATGGCATGTCAACAACCAGTGGTAGATGATGAAATATGTTATAATAGATCTAATTTTGAGTAAAGACTTGATCGCCACTTGCTTTCTCATAATAGTAAAATCTTAATGTATTGCTTGCTAGATGAACCATAATAGTGTTGGAGGTGTGATTAATTAAGGGCCGTCTTCCAATCTTCCCCATGCCTCGTCTTATTGATTGGTAGTTATTTTGGATGATTTTTGTACAACACTTTTCTCAACAAGTTTGTGCCATAATCACAAGTTTTTAAATTCAGGCCACATATGTAGCATGCTCATGCTCTGTATCCAGATGATGTAGAATCTATATTCATTACTATATTGAAACTTTAAAATATATTTATGAGATGTAACTAAGACTTAATCATTATAATTAACATTCCAATAATATTGAACACTCCCTCAAACCACAATAATCATGCATCGTCCACATTAGAAGTCCTCGAAGAGTGAAACTTATCTTATGCATAGGGCTTGAGATGTCATATGGATTGACACAATTCCAAAGCATGGACAATTATCTAATAAGTGGTTCTACGTAAACATCCATGTCAATCAAAAGAAAAAACAGTCTAATTTTATTGGAATAAGAATTACATAACTGATTTCATTTCTAGTAAAATCCTATGGTGAACTATATTCAAAAGATCAGACTAGTATGGTTTCACATACTAGTAAATGATTTTTGATATCAGATATTCAGCCCAGGTACAGGATAGAAATGAAATTCATGTTTTGGACTTTTTCCTATAGTAAGTAATTTTTAATTATTTACTAATGTCGTTACGTCTTCTTGATACCTTAGCTGAAATAGATTTTCAGGGAACTAAAAATTTTAAGGAGGGAAAAAGAGTGGACATCAGAGGTAGTAAGTGTGATCGGGAAATGTATTTCGTGGTTAGGATTTTGGTAATCCCTGTAAATAATTGCTTAACATTCGTTATTAATTTCTTGGATAGAATTCATTCAATTAAATTCATAACTGATATCTTTGTAGCCATTGAGTTATCCACAATTTTGGATGTTAATTGTGATGTTAGAAGTGGAATCTGATACGTGGATTACATTGGATCTGTTAGTTGACAGAAGCTTGTCCCTAGATTCGATGCATCAATATCAGATTATGAGCTTGTCAATAACCAGAAAGGTTCAAAGTGTAATAGTGAACCATGTTAATTCTTCTGTTTAAGTCACATAATCAAATGTGGATTTGTGGTATCCATCTGATAGGCATGCCAGTCATCCAAATAAATGGATTCTCCAGTGTTTGGGAACAAGAGATAATATCCTATATGGATTATAGGATAGCTAGATGATCAGTGGAATATCGGAGAAGGCCGTTAAAGGTTTTCTAGAAGGAAAACCTGATGGTATGGGACATCAGTAATTTTGGAAAGGAAATTCCAGCACTATAAAGATCTGATGATCAATGGTGTGTTTTAGTACCTAGTCGCGATATGAGAAAAAAGAAAACCATTCGATTAAATGTGGGGTATTTTGGAAAATTTTGAGGTTTAATCTAGATTCCAATGTGGTATCTCATTATTTACAAAATCAGAGGCCCTCAGATCTATTTCTTGCTTTCTTAATTAATCCTTTACTTTTTAATAATTTCTTATAAGACATCAGACTATTTATATGTTTCTTTCCAGCATGAAGTTATTCTTCTGAAAGACTGTTATGTCATATAAATGAATATTTGTGGGAATGTACTTGGAATTCGGATAAATTCTAAGGTTAAAGTGTTTCAATTTCTTAAACCTAGAATATCGTTGTCGCATAAATGGATTTCGATAGAATAGTAGCTTCTATCACTCAGATTGAAAATATTTGAAGAAGAAGTCACGTTTGTAATGAAGTGAATTCTTTAGTGTACTCAAAGTTGAGATTTAATCATTCTATATCTTAATGATTCTCCTAGAGATTCTAATAAAATGATTTATCATATCTTAGAATATGGATTCTAAGGATATTTGTACTTGAAAGCTTATGAATTACCAATCAGAGTTGGTGATAATTTCAGACTATAATTATAATTATTTTATTATTTCTTTAGCTTTAATCTCTTAAGCTATGTTATTTCACCCAATGTTTCATGTGAGTGCTTTACATGAAGGTGATGTTACTAACTTGTGGTGAATGTAACCAGATGGGAAATTTATTGCTTAGTGTACTTTTCAAACCTGAGTTGTACTCCAGTGCAGAGATTATCTCTGAGTACTTGTCTATTGTGAAAGTTAGACTAAGGATAATAATTTTCTAGTTGGACATTGAAAAGTTAAAATAACTACTCATGTTATTCTTTCCTGTTTAGAGAGCTTCTAAGGATAGAAGCAATTTAAGGAGGGAAGAATGTTATGTCCATGGCCAGTGAGTAGGATTCAGATACACGATACTCCAGTAAATCAAGTTGTTAGTAATGCCACGTCATACTGGATGTGACCCGAAAGTAACTAATATCCTTGTGAGGCCCAGAACACACTAAATGGAGTTTAGACAAGGTATGAGACACTGTATGCATGTGTAGAGTTATCAATAACATTTCTATGAATAGTTGGTCCATGCTTAGGACTCTATTCTAGGTGAATCTATTTATAGGGAACTTAGGGCTATGCATGGCTATGTGCCTAGGTTGCTTTCTGCTCTATATATTGAGGCCAAACTCGCCCTACTCCTCATTGTGGTCATTGATTTATTGCGAAGGTTTCACTCTACCTTCATGCTTCTTATTCCTTGGCTTGGGGGTGAAGCTTCTAGAGTTGATTGGTTGCTTCTACTTGTTTGGGTGGTTGCTCCATAGTGTTTTTCATTGTGTTTTGTCTTGTAAGCAGGATCTTAGGGAGCTTCCCTTACAAGGTGGATCACCTCAAAGGAGATCATATGGAGTGAAATACATTCGAAACAACAAGAAATGATTGAAACTGTGTGCTTGTTCGAAAGAGATTTTCCAACTTCTTTCATGGATATACAAGTTCATGTACTTGTGCATTTGGTTGATGAAATTTACATTGTCGGGCCAGTGCACACTAGATGGATGTTCTACCTTGAGCGTTCTATGAAAGTTCTAAAAGACTATGTGAGAAAAAAGACAAGGCCAAAGGTAGCATCTTAGAAGATTGGCTTGTTCACACCACATAATATTTCTCGCAAATGCACTCTAGCACACCAAAGTTATGGTGTGCTTAAGAGGACGAGAGCGTTAAAGGTGAATTACCTCAGTGTTATATGTCATCCAACTCAATACAAGATCATGACATATATTTGAAGACAAAAGTATTGCATCAGTTATGTCAAATGACTTGCACGAGGAATCGGAAATCGAGCCAGAACCCTTGATCGAGCAAGAAATCCAAGTTCCATTTGATGCTGAAATCACTGAAGAAGAAATCACCACTCACCAAGAGCATCCAAAGTGTGATTATCGACCCGTTCTTCATCTTTTGTGTGTCCCACACACATCTCATCCAATGCAAGTCCGCTATCTTGCCCAATGGCTTTCAACTGGACCACTTCGCACTTTCATCACCTGTGACCACCAATATGTGTGTACCTCCAAGCTAGCCGATATTTCCCTCCGAACGAGAAATTTCCAAGCTACAGATGTGTGTGTCAATGCAGCTATCACTTGACTCGACAATGCCACTGCCGATCATACCTGTGAGAGCGTTCCCCCAAAGCGCCACTTGATGTTGGTTGGTTCTAGCTCCAAAAGTTGAACCTGATCACAAGAACTCTTCACTTGTAATCGGCATACCATGCCTACCTTTCACCTGTGATTGCTTGCCCTCTCAAAATTGTCGTTAATGATGAGTAGTCATGCCGCCAAACTGCACTTCCGTCGCCAATACTAGCTTTCTCCACACAATTCTAGTACCATTCGCTCCCATACTGCATTTACTGCTTCCAAACACCCTGTTACTCTGTTAAAAGTAAGTAATAATGATTCCAAAGCGATAATGCCTCATTGTACTGCCATGTAGTAGGTTTCACCAGCCAAAAATTGCCCCAAATTTGGCCTTACGGTACCCAAATGGCAAATGTAGCCCATCACTAGGTCACCTGCACTCCGCTTAATAGAATGATGACGAAAACTCCTTGAAATGCATTTTTCCCTGCTCTGTAACGTCGCTCTGTCCGCTGGCTCTGAGCAGCCAATTTCAGGGGTCATTTTGGCCCAAGGATGGCCAGAAAAGGTGCCCTCTAGCTATAGTTAGCCCCAAAACCATTTTCTTTGCAATTTTGAACTATAACTTCATGAAGTTTCTTAATGAAGAACCAGTGACTTTAAAAGTCAGGTCCCTTTCAACAATTCAAAATGAAAATTTTTAATGAAAAATAAGTGCCTTTTGCACTTCATGGGCCTTCAGGTCCTCTTCAAACCAATCGAATGGTTCATTGCAAATCCACGGTCCACATTACTCCATATCAGCAAGATCTTGACCATAGACTTGTTTCCTCTCAATCGGATGACTGCCCATAAATCCGCATGCTGATCCTCAGCCCTGGGCCCGTGGGTCCCTTCAAGGCACTATGGGCCTCTCCTCTTTACCACGCGCGCGACCTTCCTGCGCATCCAGGCTTCTTTCTCCTCCTTCAAAGCTTCTTTACACAAGGAAGCTATGGCTCAATCTGGCAGATTGATGACACCACAGCCAACCACGGACATTTGCAAACATCCTCACCCAGCTGGGATGCCCAGTTGTAGCCATTTACAGCTCCCAAAAAGTCTGCCTACAGACCAAGATCCAGAGTTTTCCCATCAAAAACCCTAGCCATGAGAAGACGAAAAAATAACTTGGGCATTTTCCAATCTCAGCCTTAGATTTTTTCTTGCAGCTACCTGCCTCACATAGGTTGCCCTACCTCAAGGCATCCGATGCAATTTACAGTATGTAAATTGGTGCGGTATTGCTCCCGAATAGACTGATTTTTTGAGAAAACCACCAACACCCCACGAAACCAGAACAACATTTCCTTAGTTTTCCACCCAATCTAATCCTGTAAATTGCTATGGCTCTCTATCACTACTCTTTGCATATCCCTTGCAAGCCCCGTTATGCCAAACGGCTGTCCAGATAGTGAATAACATAGCCAACATCGATGATTTCCCTGAAACCACCGAAACTGCAAGTTTCTCCGTGAAATCTCCCCATAATCCACCTACGACGATCGTTCTGATCTTCCCCGAAGCTCCAATCAAAGGAATTTTGCTGTCTCCTGCCACCCAGACTGCCGATACTCTGTATGGAGTCCTCTCTCCTGAGACTCTTTGAGTGCTATTTTTCCTGGTGAAAGATGCTATCCCATAGCTCCACCGGATCGTGCATACCTGCATCACCCTGACGCTCTGATACCAAGTTGAAATTCTATTAGGATCTAGTGCAGTATGCAGATCACATCACACAATCACCATAGCCACTACTCACAAGCTCTCAAAGATGGCACAAAAAAAGTTAAGTCTATCATGAAGAAACATTGTACATATAGCAACCCCAAGCTACATGGGCTCAACACGTGTCACTAAACTGGCCTACCACCTGCCAAACTAGAGTTAGGCCAATATGGCCACATATACTGACAAACCTAGAACATGCCTGAGTATAGCATAATGAACTCAAAATCACTGTATGGCTAATTTTTTCCTACGTGTGGCTACCCGCCAAACCCAAGTAGCCGTCTACGAGATCAGTGCCCGATCAATATATCCAAATGGTCCACGTCCTGATCACAACCATAAACAGTAAACCAAATAAACTGTACACTAATTACATCATCACATTTAGAGCTTATACTAATGAATCAGAACAAAACTGATTTCTAACTCTTATTAGAAAACTAGGTGAGAGCCTTTCTGGTGTCTACATCCATATTCCAACCGTGTGAAATTCTGTATGGTAATCTGGTCCAAGGGAGTGCCACATTCCACCCATTTAGATCGGTGCCTGCAGGGGAGGAAATGCGCATTCACCCGTAATTGTCGTGGACTACTGACATAGGCCTTGATGGCCATAGGGTCTCGCTCAAACAGCTGCTGGCACAACTCTAGCTGTGGTTTGAGGGCTAGAAGAACTTGTAGCTCGTTGCCTTTTATGGTTTGCACTAAAAATGACTGCCAGCCGTCTGGTGAGGATATTTGGCCAGCCGCCTGGTGAGGAATCGTGGGGATATTTGGCCAGAAACTCATTGATTTTCTCCTCCATGGACTTCGGTCAATGGAAAGCACAGATGGCAGATATGGATTTCGAGCCGCGAGATGTGGAGGCTTGGCACTCCCCTTGGATTTGGCTCAGATCTCTATCCTGGCTCAGGTATTGGGCACCGACATCGGCTACATCTGAGCCCTGATCCTATGTTCGTGGTTCTTCTGCATGTTTGTCCTTGTCTTGGCTGGAACTAGACCTTGCAAGGTCTTTTGTAGGTGGCTAAAAGCATGGTTTGATGGTACAACATGGACTTTCAAGGACTCTACCTTTTTTGGGTAAAATGCACTATTGTATTATTATACACTATTTTCAACTAATACCTTTGAGCACTAAACTCCGCTGAAATTTGAAGTTACCACTAAAAAATTGTCATTTTTAATGTGGACTCAAAACATTATTATTAATAAAATCCCCATACTTTTGACTTGCCATGACTTTTTCAATGTAGCTTGGAAGTATGTCATCTAACATATCATTGGAAAGTGCTCATCAAGCAAACGCACTACACTTCACTGAAATTGGACTTACCAGTAAGAAGTTATGTCATTTTTAATGTGGACTCAAAACAATTATGAGTAATAAAATCCCCAAAAAGTGAAACGTACTACCAAAAGTTACAATGAAAAATGGGTTCTTTTTTTGAAAGCTTTTATCTTTTTTGAATTTTGACATGTCCTTTATGGAGTCCTGCTTTTGAAAAAACATCTTCTAATCGAGAGATAGCTTCCTTTGCTAATGATGTTGGCTTAGTATTCCAAGAAAAAACTATATGAAGATAAATGATCTTTTCTATTAATCTAACTTTTGCATGAAGAGTGCAAACATGCACAGCTTTTAAGGGGATAGGCAGCACAGACTTCCAGTTTGGATCTGCATATTCTCTAGTAATTCATGTACTCCTAGCTACATCTTCTGCCATTTTCATGCAGTACAAACAAGGGTGTTTTGATGTAGCACCGTGAGAGACATTATACATACATTTCAATTTTTTCAAATCACCTGCTAAGTGCCATTCAACATTGAAGTCTCCAACTCCTGGAACATTGAGAAGTCCTCCATCCATATGGTGCTTGATGATCCTAGGATAAGATGTCCTTGAGAATATCCATGATAATATATCATGATCCTCTTTCAGCACCTGTCCAAAGAATTAATCAGACTTAGTCTACAATGTATTAATACTATTCAATGAATGTAATGTAATAATGAGGCTAGTTACCTGAAACGCTGCCAACCACCATATATCATTTTCTAACTGGACACTGAATCTGAAATCTTCTTGGTTCTCTGTTTGTGATAGAGCACCATTCATGAGAGTTATACTAACCCTCTCCATCTTCTGCCCTTTCACAATTACTGACTCATCGAACTTAAGTACTATGATTATTTTGCCATTCACCTTTTCATAGGCTATATCATAGAATGTGACGATGTATCTTAGCAAGTAATTTAGATCAACAAATAAATTGTTTGATGAATTATAGAATATCGATCTTCCATCAGTTTCATACACCTCTACAATATGAAATGGAGTTCCAGTGATCTCATGCATACCTATGTTTAATGTATCTCTCTCTGTCTTCAAGTGATATGTCCTAGGGATTGGGACTTTTCTAATTTGAACTTGCTTAAAAGCTTCTCTACCTAGTTTAAATATTGTTGTATATGCTTCCCTGCTAATACTTGCAAAATCACAAGCACCCTGAACTATAGTCTTATCTAAAAAAAATTGAATGTCCACCATCAAAGACTCTGCTATTTTACACTTTACATTTGAAATCCTATTGTTCATCATGATACGCTCAGTGGATTTGCAAGTCAATATTGTGCCCAATGACATTCCTAGTGAAGCATTGTCTTTAATATTCCGAGGAGCTACTAATGCAGATCTGCAAAAAAAACAGATAGTTAACATAATATCACCATAGCTGAAATTAAATCCAAATGTCATTGAAAAACTTACAAAATTCAGAATATGCTTACTTGAATGCACGGATCCTTCTATTTTGATAACCTCCTTTTGAAAGCGTTTGAATATCCTTGCAACTTTGTCGCTTTCACTTCTTACTTTCAGCTTTCTTCTTTGCCAAATCCACATCCTTCAATAATTGTAAGTTTTCAATACAAATAGACTGTAAGATTGATTGTTATCTTCTGTAATGATTCATTATTTTTTTTTAAGTTGTTCATTTTCTTCTAACGTCTTTTGGAGATGACAATCTCTATTCTGACAATAAGCGGATATCCGAATTAACTCACCTTCTAAAAAGTGAACTTTATTCATATAAAGTTGTTTTCCATGGTTCTGCAATCTTTTACAATATCCTAGTAATCCACTATGCCCATTGCATATCCATGTAACTAAATGAGTTATTGAAGAGAATGTGGGATGTGTCAAAGTGCTTGGATCTTGTGGATATAATGTTCCATCTATCCATAAATCCAAGTCTTTTTTCCTTCTGCCCTGTGACGAGAATCATCCTCAACAGATATTTGAATTCCTTTGCGTCCTCTTCTCTGCAAAGGTGCCAAATCAATAGGGATATCCACATGTAGATGATATAATGTCATCATCAAAAAAATAATAGAGTAATTAGTTGCATCAAAGTACTATGACCAGATTCTATAAAGCAAAACAAAATACTCATCTTTGATTATATTATATACTATGTACGATCAATCCAATCTCCATGCTTGTATGCTTGATTCAAATTTGGAAATGCCGCTCATTTTTTCATTCCAATAGGTAGGTGGCGCTCATATTTCCATTCTCGTGGAAGGAATGCATATGTAAACATTTTGCAATTTTTCCTGATTTGAATTTGGGGATGGTGGTCATATTCTAGATCCAGCGAAAATATTGCCCTTTTCGTAACCAATGGAGGGAATATTTTTGAATTTAGTCAAGTTATACTACGAACTGTTAAGAGTTCTTAACTGTGACTATAGACACTTTGGTTAGATCATTGGGAGTTGGGGAGGCCTTGGGAGTGGTGTGGGCAAGCAAATAAACAATATTGTTTTTTTTATTTGATATTTTTCTATATCCTACATCGCATTCCTTAAAGGGTCTTTTTGATATTGAGAACTCCTCTAATGGTAACAAAATTATAAAACCTTAGCCCCTAGCTATTAGCTGGTGGCCCTTAGCCCATAGCCCTTGCCATGTTGTTTCGACCTTGGCCCTTGCCCCTCAGCCCTCGGCCCTTATTTTTAGCACATCACCCTTAACCCCTAATCGTTAGCCCTTGCCCCTCAACACTTAGCCATAACACTTGGCACTCAACCCTTAGCCCTTACCCCTTGGCCATTAGCCTTAGCACTTGGCCCTTAACCTCGGCCCTTAGCCCTTAGCACTCAATGGCTCTCAACCCTTGGTGCTTAGCCATTACCCCTTAGTCTTTAGCCCTTGGCCTTTGGGTCTTAGGCCTTGGGCCCTTTGGTCTTAGTTCTTAGTCCTTAGTCCTTGCACCTAGGTCCTTCGCCTAGGTCCTAGGTCCTTCGCCTAGGTCCTAGGCCCTAGGTCATTGGACTTAGTCCTTTACCTTTGGGCCTTGGCCCTAGAAAGCATTTACCTGTTTTTAAGATTGTTTGTAAGAATTTTGACCCATGATCCAATCAACTACATAAGTAGGAAGAGCTTGAGGGTTTTTGGATCACTTAGGGATGTGTGGTTATCTACTGGGGCATAGTATTGGCAGTTTTTTTTGAAAGTATGCTCATTTATTTGACCAGGAAGAGTTGGAGAAAGAGGGCATTTGGGATTTCAACCGCTTAAGTGAGCCATACGTTCGGTGTCATTTACTGCAGGTTCTTTCTGACCCAGGAAGTACAACACTAAAATAAGATTGGAATCGATTCTGACCAAGTTTGATTTTTCTTCTCAGGAGAAGTTCGATAATAGATGGACTGAAATTGCCAACAAGTACTTTTATGAGTATCAACATTTGTGTTATCAGGTATGTGTCTTCTTATGACTGGGAAAGTCATCTAAAATTCTCCTATTAATGAGAAGAATAAGATCTAGCTAAGACTTGCTCTCATAGTTCTTATGTTGTTGGTCATGCCTTCTCTAACACGTTGAGATCATAGAACCTACGGTTCTCAGAACCGTGGGGTGAACCGTACCACGGTATGGTCCTTGTAATTAATTAATTTCTTTTTTATGACCCTTTGCCCCACCAAAACGCCTCCCACAGACTTTTGGCCCTCATTCCCCTGTTTTTGGCCTCATTTCACTGTTTTTGGCACTCATTTCACTACTCTTTTTGGCACTCTGTCATAGAATCTGTGGCACTCACTGTTTTTGGCAGTCAGTGTTATAAAAAATCTGTTTTTGGCACTCACTGTTTTAAACTGTATCACTTAGGAATACAAATGGTTGAAATTTCTATTACTGTTTTTGGCACTCATGGAAGTAAAAAATAAAATTAATTAATTAATTAATTATTTGATTAACACGGTTCACCACGGTTCTGGCACCAATCTTTGTGAACCATACGGTTCTTAGAACCGTGGTGAACCGCCAAGGGTTCATTAATTCTATGGTTGAGATGCTGATTAAGCTTTTTTTTCCTAAATTGTATGATATGCTCATGCTGATATGTTGAAAGATCAACATTTTGGGTTCCTCCAAAATATCAAACACTGCATTTGAAATTTTTCGTCTATGAAAAAAACATTTAAACATCTGCAACAAATGATTATGCTTGTCAGCTCCTCATTTTCTCCACACACCTAGTCGCAAGTCTTCACATTCTTTGTAGGTGATTTGTCGAATACACAACTTGCTACAACATGGTTGCATCAACGTTTCCATTATATTTTATGACGATAAAATATATTCTCTCTTTTTTGGTACAACATATGCAAGCACATGTTTTCTTTTGAAACTCTGAGTAGTTCCAAAGGTCGATGTTGGACATACTTGAGGTTCTCTTTATAGACCTTCAAAAATGTTATCTGCTTCTGACCATCTTGATCTTGTAGGATTGTTTGTAATATTAGCATCATGTAATATGATACTTGTGTAATTATGTTCATCGAAATCGAACTCCGAAAAATCTGAATTCTGTCAGGTGGATGATTAGCACTTGCCAAAATTGACGAATTCAGTGTACGCTTTGTTTGATTGCTGATTTCAAAATGACATCTTTTATTTTTGTTGTTATCAACAGTGTCTCCAACATCCTCCACACTTGTAAGCATTAGAGAAACTTAGAGCCTGACGAGGGCCTTTGAAAAAGATGTTTTTCTATTTTTTTTCTTATTTTCGTTGCCATGTGGACCAATTGAAACCTTAGCTTCGAGGTTCTACGTAACGTAGAATTTTCCAAATATAAATAAAATAAAAACTTTTTAAATATATTGCTGTTTCGTCGGGCAGCATGTGGAAATGCTATTGGTTGATGAGGCCTGCCCTTCCAGCTCATCACTGCCCAAAGAGACCCAAAAATATTGAAAATGAATATGACAGATGGTTGAGATGAGAAAATCGATGTACCTTTAATGTATATGCATTAACAGGATTAACCAGAGTTAATTTGTGGCACCAGATAGATTAATGTTTTAAATTTTTGCCAACACTTTTTCTCAGATTCATGGCTTTTTGTCTACGCAAATTTTTAGATTCATAGTTCATTGTTTCAGATTTCTGCATGCAAATTACGAATGACGCCATCAAGGAAGCCGTGCTCCTTAATCGACTTTGCTTTTCTATTCAACGAGATGGATGATAATGGATTATGGGTGCCAAGAAAATATTCAAAAAACACTTGGGTTTTGATGCATCCATCATCAAGAGGAGCATTTCGAAAAAGGAAAAGGTCAAAACTATCATTTCAATCTTATAGAAAGGCCAAAATTTAGGATATTAGAACATCATCAGGAGAAAAATCTATTTCTGAAATTCTAGTCCAACATGTATATATGCATTCAGAGATAAATGTACAAGGATTCAACCGTCAGGATCACAAAAAAAACAACTGTGAGTATTGATATTTTTGATACTTTGATTTTTGTCATTCATAAATATCTAATAGTAAACTTGCCAATTTGATCATATTTCTCTTGTAGATTTATATCCATCCAACATAAATAAATGGGAGCCGAGTGGATCTTTAGCAGGTGTGTTAGATGTTATTCACACTGATATTGGACAGTTGCAATATCGAGGTAGAACTACAAAAGATCTAGCTGATAGTGAGATCGTTTTCTATGAATCAATGTACATTCATGATACAAAAGAAAATTTTGGACAAATAGTACCAATTCCATTACCTAGTTTTGAAAGTGATGAATGGATTGCGCCAAATGCTATAGTTTCAGAATCATTTCGTTGCAAGATATATAATGATGTAAAAAATTCATTAAAAATGAGCACATGATAATGAGTTGGTTTATTTTCTTGAATATATTTGTTGATTTCTTTTCAAGTGTCAATGTATACAAAACCCCAACGATGTTTGTATGCAAAAATTTATCAGATAGTTTATTATCTGAACTTATGGATGAAGGCTGGGACTAAAGATCAGATGGAGAAATAGAATGCAGAATTAAAATGTCTTCTATGTGCTTCCGTTATCAAATTGAAAAACAAATGTTGAGCTTATGCTTCCATTATCAAAGATGAAAAAAAAATAAAGGTAAATGGGTGCCACTCGATCAAGACTTGGAAGCTAGTGGACATTCAAAATGAAAAAATATTGAAATTATATACAATGATGTCGTTTTGACATGTGTTGAGGTGGAAGAAGATTGGAGTCTAAACTACATCCGACGGGAACTATTGCTCCTACAAGATGATGTATTTTCAGACTTCAGATTCATTTTCAATGGTAAACTCGTAAGTAACTATAAACACTCAATCTTTTATGAATAGTTTCAATCAAAACTTTCTAATACAAACTCTGTACTGATTCTAACTAACTTTTATTAGTTTTATGTAGGTACGTAAAAGACATGAGCTCGAGATCAAATGCAGAGATATTGTCGAAACAATCCAACTTATGAAATAACATTGAGATTCACTATCAGCAAATACATGCCAATCATCATGTCTTTTTATCATTATAGAAAAATTGCATTCTAGTATTAGACTATGGACACAAGCTGATTGTAAGAATCTATTGTGATATCAATAGAAAAAATCCATAAACGGGTTGTTTACAAATAAAATGATTGTATCTTCTTTTTTTTATGTCTCTCTATTTACAAATAGATCTCTATTCAATCAATTTTTCTATATTTTCTATATCAGTATTAGGAACTGATAAGGCAACAACTCCTATAATCTCACCCTCCTCTGTTTCGGGAAGGGCGGGGCCTCAATGCCTTTTAAGACAAGAGGAATATCTGTTACAAAATTGCCTTCCTCTGTATTAGGAAGGACTTTTATTCCTTTTTTATCATATAAAATAAGATTTGCATCCTGAACAACCTGAAAGGCTGTTCAGGAGCAGCTTCCTTTTGAGGGCCCTCGATTGTAGGTGCAACACTTACACCATATTGGGCATAGGTTCTGATCAACTCTTGCTGAAATCTATATACATCATCAGGAGTACACGGCTCAGGAGTGAACTGTCATCACAAAACACGAGAATCAGCAAATTACAAACAATGATAATAAAAAAATATGAATTAGAATGAAATGAACTACAAATGAATAAAATATTACCTTTTCAATATCTACATTCATTTGTAAATTATACCATTCAAAAAATAGCTTTGTATTGTACAAGACGAACCATGCACAACTAAAAGCGTCTTGTTGATGTACACACTGCATATATAGAACAAAAATTAGTAATATAATGATAGAAATTTTATTTATGCTATGACGATACATTTGAATTAAAAAAAGAATACATGCATATCAGAGATAAATTGAATATACCTTAAGAGATTTAATGGTTATCTCTCCAATTGAAGTTGCCGTTGTCGGTATTTTCTGAACGACATCATGAAGTAGAGAATCAAATTCTCTATGTGTATTTGCAGCTGAGTTTAATTTTACACATAGAAAATTTGATACTCCCTCATTTATCTTTACAAAAAGAGTGTTCAGGCTCCAATGCCGACTGCAAGAACCAAAAACAAATATCGATAAATTCATATTTATGAAAAAATTTCGTTCTTCTTAAAGCAATGAAACATGCAACAATTCAGATTAAAGCAACAAAAACAAAAGAGCAATCCTTACTTATTTTCATATGGAATCAAATAGAATTTTGCCATAGGACTGCACTCGATAAAATAGACAACCTTTTCAAAAGTGGCTTCTTTCGCCTTTACTGCTCCCATGAAAAATTAGCCTTTACCACGAACATTTAGCCCAAATGATAGAGTGACATTCCGAACAGATCGGCCGAAAGGAGCTCTAGGGATTAACAATTCAGTTGATCTCTAGAGTTTTATGATCTCCCTCAACCAGACTTGCTTCCTACCACGCCTACGGCCAGTACCAGGGGGAACACGAGAATGGGATGGCTGTACAGTGGCGATGGCACAGGTGGTAGATTTGGTCTTGGCCATCATTCTCAGAAGAAAAAAATTAACAAAAAGAAGTTTGAACAAAACAAAAGTGGATGAAAACAAAAAAATTTGCGATGAAAAGGCGCTTGAAATCGATACCAAAACTGAATATCGATTTCGAGCGCAAGATCTAGACAAATTATTTGAAGAAAAGAGATGCGTGTGCGAAAGCAATATTGCACAACCAGTGGTATCGGAATCAAGCGCACTGTGAGAGGGCGGAAGCTTGAACGGTGAAAGAGCGCGCTTGAGAGCGATATTGGGAGCTAAAAGCGAAAATTTTGCAAAAAAAAAATGAAAATTCCAAGGGCTTATATTCGCATGTGTGAAAAGACGGCGAAGACACATGTCTTGAGATTATTAATCCACGTGGAATGTCTATACTGACAATGATGACCCAATTATGAGGCCACATGGGCTGAGACATGTGCGCGAATCCGATATCGACGTGTGTCATTCTCGCACATGACAGATGTCAGATCAATCATTCTAGGTACGGCGCATTTATTTTGACCAATCACAATTTGACATGTGTTCCTTCGACACTCCTCCACACGTGCAATATTTTTTTTATAAATAGGTCTTTTTCGGCTCGGATTTTCACGCAAATTTACGATTGCTTTTTCGGATATCGATTTTAAGCGCGTCGCTTGCTCTCATTACCTTTCGTTGACTAATATGTGCTTGGATCCGATACTGCATCGTCCAGTATCGCATTCAAGCGCGCTTCGCATCCCTTTTCTTTTCTGCTCAGTGTTCTTGCGTTCGGATCCGAAACTCCAACTCCAAATATCTCTCTCGAGCACACGTTGCGTTGACGTGCTTGTCTGACCAACAGTTTGCGCCTGAGAGCAATATTTGAAACTTCAGTTCTGTTATTTTTGTTTAAAATGTCTAGTTTTGAATCCAATTTTCTTTTTTTTTTTAATGAATTTGGTATTACTGATAGGTTGGGCTATTTCGAATCCTTTTTTTCTCCTTTTTTTTTTCTACCTTCTATGATTGAGGGCCCTGGTGTGGAGGCATTTTCTGAGATGTATCTCAGATTTAAGTCCCTGCTCAGTACTTCGCTATTCAGATCTCAGAATAAGGACATGATTCATTATTAGAACCTGGTGGCACTCGACAAACATATCTATAAAGCTAAGCTTGATAGAATGTTTACCAAGTTACATAATGATTTCAAGTCTGTAGATGAGTGCCCAATTCATAATAAAAATTGTAGATTTGTCAATTTTCAATCTGATTTTATTTTTTTCTCTTTGTTAAATATTTCTGACGATTCAGAGGCTATGCTCTCCACTTCTAAAGCAGCTTCTTTTAGTGGTACAAAGTTTGAAAAGTCAAAGATTTAGATATAGATATTTTTTTTATTGATACGAGTGTTAATTTAGATGATTGTTCTGATTTTGATCCTGCTTGAAATACGGCTACTTTTATAGGCCCTAGATTACCCACTGTCTTTTCTCCTTCTGATAAATCTTTGATCACTTTGCCTACTTATAATATAGAAAATAATTCCTTTTTGACAATATCGGATATATCAGATCTTTTTTACTTCACTGCATTTTGGGCAAACAGCTTGATGAATTTTCGGATATAATTGATTTTGATGCTGATGATCTTCTCGCTGGTGTTGACGATGTACATAATGATAAGTTTTTTTCAGGGAAAGATTGCTTGAAAATGGTTGTGGAGGAAATTCACAACAAAGAAGATGATCTACCTTTTGGGGAGGAGTTTTTTAGAATCCAAAGTCAACTTTGTTTTCCACAGCCAAGTGTCTATTCACCAACAATATTGACATCGAAAGGTGGACATAATATTGATGGAGAGATTGTTTTTATTATCATTTCATGAAACAATTTTCCTTGATGATTTCGCAATTCGTCGAAGAGAGCAGAGATCTTCTGCTGGAGAATTTTCAAGAGATCATGCACTGGGGCACTATCTGAAGTCCTTCAAGAATAATGAGATAAGTGTTGCCCATGCAAAGTTTCATCAACATGGTGAAACTATGATTATGGAAATCAAGGCACTGTCTCATTTTCTTGGAGGACATAATTTCAATAAGGTACATAAAATAATTTTTGTAAAGAAAACATTTGCGTTAAAAGTTTAGGATATGGACCAGTGAATTCCATGCTCATATCATCTCATTTTGCAGTGTATGCTACTTACATTGATCTGAGTAAGCATAAAAACTATGAAGTATTGGATCCATACGAAAGAAGAAAATTGTTGTATGATTCTAAGTTGCAACTTTCATTGGAAAAAATATCGGAAGCAGATTAGATACTGCTGAATTGTACTTTGTAAATATTTTATTTAATATACAAAATTTTACTGTGTGTTTATAGCCTACTGGCTTGTATAAATTTGCATGCTTTTTTAAAAATTTTTATAATCCATCAATTTTGTATTATGACAAATTTGGATTCTTTTGTAAAACCATTGGAAAAGTTGTAGTATATAGCTGTTTTTTGTGCTAGTCCCGCCATGTTGTGTACTTTTATGAAATGCCGCTCTTGCTTGCCAATGAGATTTTTCCATTCCTTGTGATGACCATATGCTAAGGCTTCCACTATTTCTTGCAAAGAATGTCGAATGATGTCGTAATATGTGCTGCATGTCATAAAAACATAATCTAAATCAATACCAAAAGTATATAATTTAATTGCACATATTTGTCTATTATAGTGTAAAATCAAAGTCTTACCATGTAATGTGTTATATGATCAGCACCCCACGTGTTATATGATCAACACCCCATGCACTTTGAACTACATTCACAAATTCATTGGTTGTTTTCTGTATCATTTGAACATCAGTATTTAAAAATTTATCTTTTCTCAAGTATTTCACCATGTTGTCTAACTTTTTCCAAACTTCTACTTTGTGTATACGAGTAGAAGCTTCTTCTTCGAAATCTTGAGTTGCTGCAATAATTTTCCAAACCGTGTATTGAACCTTAGATTGTTTGCCAGAATAATTTGATAGAAATCTTCGAGCTTTAGATCCTCCAATGTTCGGCTTGTATGGAATATTTCCTGTTTTACCTGATAGCTTGTCATCTTTTCTTATTTTAACGTGGCCTTTATGTAAGCCTGCTTTGGACAACACATCCTCTAATCTAGAAATAGCTTCCTTCGCAGAGGCCTCTGGCTCGGAAATCTATGCAAACAAAATGTGAAGATATATTATTTTTTCTATAATACGCACCTCCGCATGCAATGTATAGATATGAACATTTCATAGAGGAATTGGTAGTATAGGTTTCCAATTAGGATCTTCTCGTTCTCTTGATATTCCTGTACTCCTTGTCATGTCTTTTGTTGTTTTCATGCAGTACAAACAAGGGTGTTTAGAGTTAGCGCCATGAGATACATTGAACATACATTTTAATGTCTTCAGATCTCCTACTAAATGCCATTCAATGTTGAAAGTGCCAATTCTAGGAATATTGAGTGGAACTCCCTCCATGTGATTTTTTATGGTGGCAGGATATGATGTTCTACTAAGTAGCCACGAGAGAATGTTATGGTCTTCTTTCAGCACCTATAAGAGAATACAAAAACGTGATTGGCTTCATAATATCAACACAAAGAAGATTTTAGATATGAAATTCATATTCAAATGATTATTCCTATTTATTATGCGAAGGAACTGCTATACCTGAAATGCTGCCAACCACCAGATATCATTTTCTGATTGAACACTGAAATTGAGGCCTTCTGAGTCTTCTGAATTCGAAAGTGCTCCATTCATGATTGTGAGATTGATTCTTTCCATTTTTTGTCCTTTTATAATTCAAACTCGTCTAACTTGAGAACAACTGTCAACTTGTTATTGACATTCTCATCTGTAATACGGTGAAAATTTATGATGAATGTTAATTAATGTCAATAATTTTTTTTTTTGAAATTGTTATATGCTAGACTTTCACCTTTCGAGCAATACACTTCATTGATATAAAATGAATTACCAACTGCTGTCTGCATACCATGGTTTAACATGTCTCTTTTTTTTAAAAGATGAAATGGTTGTGGCATTAAAAAGCTTTTTAATATTTACCTGTGCAAATGCCTCCTTTATCATCTTAAACATTGTTGCATATGCTTCCCTACTAATGGTAGAAAAGTCACATGCCCCCTGAAGCAATGTAGTGTCTAATATTTTTTCAACTTCATCAATAATGCTATCAGTAATTGAAGCCTTAATCTTTTTCATTTTGTTATTATTTAACATTGATTTCATAGATTTAGAAGTCAAGATAGAGCCTAGTGAGTTTCCAATTGAAATCTCATCGGCCAAATTGTCTTCACCAACCAATGTTGATCTGCATTGCAAACATAATGTTCATGAAAATGTCAGTAGAAATTAGGACACTCATAGTATTCACAGTAGTATATAATAAGCAAATCAACAGAAAGTTGAAATGAACAAATAACAAAATTAGTGATTATGAATGAATCAAAAAGTTCAAGCAATATTCAATACCAAATAAGCTATAACTTACTTGAATGCACGGATTCGTCTTTTTCTATGACCTCTGGATGATAGATCACATAGATGTTGATTTCACACATGTGGATTGTTCACAACATGTACTTGTGATCTCCTAAGATGTGTCGATGCACCAAGATCAAGACTAGATTGAGATTCAAGATCTATCTTTGATTCTATGGCAAAAACACACTACTACATGCATTCAATCACTTCCAACTCTCACTCACACGTGTGAGAAGTATTCAAAAATTATTCTAAGTAAAAACAAGCTGCTCTCCTCAAGTAGAGAGAGAAAAACCATCATGAGCTCTCGGGTAGAGAGAGAAAGCTAGAAATCCAATGACACTCAAAAACTACACAATCACCAAATCAATTAGATCCAAAAGAGGAGTACAATGATACTAGTAGATCCACGAGCTACCACTATGCTTAACTATGATCGGACCACATTTTCTCACCTCTTAATCCTATTGGACCATTGACCCATGCACCTCTTAATTCTATTGGACTATATTCAAGCAAACCTCAAATTCCTATTCGACCTCACATGGTTCCACCTCTAAATCCTATTGGACCTCTTAGAATTCATCAAACAAAAGCATTACACTTGTCTACACTCTAATTGGCACGACTATTTTGGCTCAATAGTGGCATTACAAGTGGAAATGCATAATTTGCCATCTATGCCAAATTTGTTCCTATCAACATCCTACACCTAGATGCTTGATATAAAAACATAAGACCCCTATATCTAACATAGATAATTTTTTTCAATTCTTCACAATAGATCCTTGTTTACCAATCTTTTCCTCTTGTTGCTTCAGACCTTTCTGTTGAGCACATCCATATCTTTAACAAGAGACAAATATGAGATACGCATGGATTGAAATGCAATTTTTATCTCATCATTACTAGTTGTATAATGATGCAAAGAAGATTTCAACCTTTGGATCTCCTCCTTGTGCATCTCATTTTCATCCAAACAAGTTTTCATCTTTGTAGATTTTTCTTCGGACTCCTTTGATATTTTCCTTGATTCCTCTTCCAAATAATGTATTCTTTGCATTGAATGTGCATTCCCATAGAGCATCAAATTCTCACAGTAACCCAAAAGGCCATTTTTACCATGACAAACATAGATTATTAACTGACTCACCGAATGAAAATCTGGATGTTGCAATGACCATGGATCAATAGGATACAATGTTTATGATGACCATAAATCTACATGTTTTAGCTTTTCCTCTCTGTATCGGACCATATCAGAAGTTGACGATTTGGGTTGCTTTGAATTTCTTGTCCTGAGCGGAGCATATTCTGGTGACAGATCCACATGAAGATGATAAAGCTTTGTCATCAGTATAGTAGTATAGTAACAAACAACACAATGACAATAACAAAGCTAGAGATGGTGCTAACGACTCTGCTGGAGATAGAGATGGCGTAGGCTTTTTTCAGAAATGTCACTTCTAATTCAAATTTTTGAGTGTTCCCAACTATTGGGAGGGAATATTTCAGCATTTTAAAAAACTATATTTTAACTGTGGTTAAACACCAGTGAAGTTTGATGTGACTAAACTAAGGTGCATTCATTTACATGGAAAGTAGTGCGGGCGGATGCGTAAAGAAGTTAGAAAATGATATTATAATTACTTTATAGTTATGTTTCTCTCTCCTACATGGCATTTCTTATAGGGACCTCTTTGGGCTCATATTTTCTATAATGAATATCCGAGTTGTATGTTGATGCAGATATATTACGAGTAACCACATCCTCGACATCTAGTAAGATATTAGAGTTGTACATTGATCTTGACATATTACGTTGAAAAATATCTTTGATTCCTGTCAAGATATCCGAGTTGTAGTTACTTGATCTTGTTGTATTGTACTCGGCGGATCTGTTTTCGATATCTTCTACACCACTCAAATAATCTGAATTATATATTGATCTTGTCGTCATTTTTTGGATGTTACCCCTTTCTAAACCAAAAGGCTGGCCCAACATTTTTCTGACGTTGCCCTTGTTTGGACCATTAGAATAGTGCGTAAAACACTCACTTAATGGTTCAGTAAACGATACATGTCTTTTTTTGGAGTGCAAAGACAGTTTTGACAAACACCAAATCATTGTTTGGTTTTGTGTGTAGAATGGGTCTCCATTATCTACCATGGCATTCTCAATATTTCCTTCTATTGTAATTGTAGTCAACTTCACGACAACAAGTAAGTTATTTTCACTGGGATAACTAGGTGATCAAAATCACTGTGAGGGTATGGCAAGGGACAATCCATTTTAAACACCTTTGAAATTAGGACGACACTCTTATCCACACTAACTTCTCTAAAAAAACACGTTCCATTTGATTTAGCAGTTAAAACATTTCCAAATGCAACCACCTCTTTTCGAAAAAATAAAACAACTGGAATACCCTCTCTTGAACAATCCATGCAGTGTGTCCCCTGAAAAAAATGTACAAGTACACTTTATGTTAGGATTTGTTATAATAAAAGTATAATCAAGAATATACTGCTATCAAAGTATAATTAGCAAAATTATGGAACTGTAACAAAATTATGAAACCTTAGCCCCTAGCTATTAGCCAGTGGCCCTTAGCCCATAGCTCTTGCCATGTTGTTTTGACCTTGGCCCTTGCCCCTCAGCCCTCGGCCCTTATTCTTAGCACTTCACCCTTAACCCCTAATCGTTGGCCCTTGCCCCTTGACCCTTAGGGACCTAGTCCTTAGCCTTTGGGCCTTGACCCTATTCCTTAGCCCATTCGCCCTTTGGCCTTTGGCACTAGCACTCGACCTTTAAGTTGAAGCCTTTGGCCTTTAGTCCTTGGCCCTTGGCTTTTGGCCTTAGAGCATCCCAGTAGACTGATCTTTATCAGTCAGCAACGATATCTCAACAACGTGCTAGAAAAGTATGGAATGGCCAACTGCAAACCTAGTCTCTTTCCACTCGACCATGGACTAAAGCTATCAAAGGAACAATCTCCTCAAACTGAGACAGAAAAGGAAGAGATGAAGTGCTACCCGTTTCAATCCATCATCGGCTCACTTATGTACGCAATGATCTACATGCGACCAGACATTGCATATTCAATTAGTACACTCAGCCAGTTCTTGTCAAATCCAGACGTAGCTCATTGGAAAGCGCCAACAAAGGTCATGAAGTACATCCAAGCAATGACAACTCTCAACATCTGCTATGGAGGCAGCCAAACTGCCAACATCCTTGAAGCCTACACAGATGCAGATTGGACAGAAGATGTCGACACCAAAAAATTAACTTTTGGATTTGTATTTTTATACAACCAAGTCCCAATCTCATGAAACAACTGGAAGCAGACCTCAGTTGCATTATCATCACAAATCCAACCAACTTAGACAATCTAGTTCAGACAATTGCTTGCAGACCTCAATCTTACACAAACACTTCCTACAACAATCTATTGTGACAATCGAAGCACAATAGCGCTTTTTCTCAATCCGAGATTTCACTCTCGAAGCAAACATATAGAAATCAAGTATCATTACCTTAGAGAAAAAGTGCACAGTAAGAAAGTAGAATTGATTTTCTATAGAACAAATTACATGGCAGTAGATTACTTCACAAAGGCTCTATCAAAGGAGCAACATCTCAGATTTAAGGATATGTTACATTTGAAGATCAAAGTTTTTCAGGATCCACATTAAGGGGGGGTGTTAGATTTCTTATGCTCAACCTTAAACCAATCATTCAAGTAATGAGCATCCTGAAAAACAAAGGCTGACAACATATTTTTGGGCCTTAAACATTTTTTCCCTTGAGATTTCTTGTGCCTTAGTAATCATTTTAAGGCACCTTCTCCTTCTTTGCCTTTTTTGCTCCTTAGCAAAAAGTACCACATCTTCAAGACAAGGCATAGCTATGGATTATTCCAAAATCAAAGTCATTGTGGAGCTACAACCACCTGGAACAATTCGAGGAATATACATTTTTATGGGTCATGCAAACTACTATTGCGTATTCATTCCATTTTTTATGGATTTAGCACGACCTATATACAAGTTGACCATTGTACCTATTTGGACAACTGAGGCATTGGAAGCATTTGAAAAATTAAAGATTAGCTTTTGCACCAATCTTACAAGCTCCAAATTGGACAATCAAATTTCATGTTCATACTGACACATCAAAATATGCTGTTGGATCAGTTTGTGAATACAAAAAAGACTACTGGATCTTATCAGATTTGCAAGTTGGTAGCTTACAGATCCTGAGAAGAATTACTCAACAACAGAACGAGAAGAGTTGGCCATGGTTTTTTCTATCAAGAAATTTTGACATTATCTAATGGCGATGCATTTTGTATTTTATACCGATCACTAGCCGTTACTTTATTTGGTGAATAAACAACACGATACATATTGCAAGATGGCTACTTCTATTGATTGAATTTGATTTTGGAGTTGTGGTTCAAAAAGGTAAACAACATTATCTTAATAACCATGTTTTAAGAATTGAATCAACACTAGTTGATAGTGAGTGGATGATGAACTGCCAAATGCTGCGTTGTTTTATGTTGAAGCAGTACCTGAGTGGGCAACAGATATTGTTCAATATCTGATGTTTGTCAATAATCAGATAAGCAACATCAAGCATTCACCATAAGCAATCACCAAAGAAGAAGAAGGAAGAACACACACTCTCACTTAACACACTCTATCACTTTGTATCATACTGAATGTAAAATGTATAAATAGATTCTGAATCCTGACAGAGAGAGAAAACCTAGGAGTAGACTACTAGGCTAGCCTACGACTAGTTACAACTGATAAAAGTTGTCAATAATAAAGTACATCATGAATTGTAACTAAGAAGTGTAACAATGAAGTTTATCATTGATTTCTAGCACTCTCTCTCAATGATAAAATTACATTTTTCTATTCCTAAAAGAGTACGAAACTTTTCAAATTTACATCTGCCTAATGACTTAGTAAAAATATCTGCCACTTGATCTTCATCTGTAAAAAACAGGATCAATGGCTCCATCAAGGTTTCTCTCGAACAAAATGATAATGTATATCAATGTGCTTGGTTCGAGCATGTAAAACTAGACTTTTGGCAAGGTGAATGCAGCTTTGATTGTCGCAAGATATAGTAGTCACATCCACTTGTGGTGACCTAAATCCACAAGCAGTCTTCATAACCATACCGCTTCTTGTGTAGCATTGCAAGTGCTTGATATTCAACTTCCATCGAGGATAAGGCTACTGTAGGTTGCTTTTTGCTGCTCCAAGAAATTGCAGCTGTACCATAGCTGAATGTATGACCATTGGTAGATCTTCAATCATCAATTTACTTGCCCAATCGGCATCTATATAACCTACCAACATTGGCGCTTTAGGCTGATCATACTTCAAACTAAAATTCAATGTCCCTTGAATGTATTCGAGAAATTTATGTTTAGCATACTTCTAGTGTGCTTGAATAGGATCTTGCATAAATTGACTAACAACACCAACAACATAAGAAATTTCACGTCGGTGTGTCAAATAAATAAAACTACCCACCAGCTGTTTATACAAATAAGCATCCACCTTCTCGGATTCATCATATGCAGTAAGCTTCATCTTGACATCCATAGTTGTACTCAAAGGCTTACAATCCTGCATATTGGACTTATAAAGCAATTCTCGTGCATATTTTCTTTGTGTTAGAAAGACCACGTCTTCCTTTTGTCATACTTCAATGCCAACACAATAGTGCATCAACCCTAGATTGCTCATGTCAAAAGCATTGGAAAGATATGATTTGATTTCATCAATTAAGCTCTCATTACTTCTTGTAATAATCAAATCATCGTACAACACAACGAGCACTATATTTGAATCTTGCCTTAGAATGTAAAGATTAGGATTGACATCACTCTTTCCCATTCCCCTTCGCTTGAAGTGTTATCAATGGAAGAGTACCATGCCCGTAGTGCTTGCTTCAATCCATAAATAGCTTTGTTAAGTTTAAAAACAAGATGCTCTCTCCCTGGCTGAACAAATTCTCGAGGTTGTACTAAGTACACCTCTTCATCCAGCACTCCTTCTAAGCTCTCCCTGCTCGCTAGATTTGGGAGTGTTTTCTTTCTTTGCATCATCTATGACTGATAAGTACCATTTAGGTACTCTCTTGGAGATTTCAGCATCAGGCTTGCCTTTTTCCATTGGATTTTCAGTATCAAAATCCACTCCCTTCTTGATCTGTACTTTTGCTCCCTCATCAAAAAGTTCAGTGACTACTTCAGATTGTTCACCTCAGCCCATCTCGTCAAATGTAGCATCCCTAGAAATCACAAGCTTCTGTGCATTAGTGTCATACATCTTGTATGCCTTGGCCTTCTCATCATATCCAAGGAAAATACACTTGATAGCTTTTGCATCTAATTTCCTTTGTTTCTCATCAGGAATATGAGCATAAGCATCACAACCAAATACTCTCAAATGAGAAATATTAGGTTTCTTTCCAGTAAAAGCTTCATGAGGTGTCTTATCTTCTAGAATTCTATAGGACACCGATTTAGGATGTGCATAGCTGTGCTACAAGCTTCTGACCAAAGGTGTTTGGCAGACCCTTGCTTTTGAACATCGCCTTGGCCATCTCAACAATAGATCTGTTCTTTCATTCTGGAACTCCGTTTTGATGTGGTGAATAAGGTGTTGTAGTCTGCCTCTTGATCCCTTGATATTTGCAGAAACCAATAAATTATGTCGAAAAATACTCACCACCTCCATCAGATCTCAAAGTCTTAGTGTAACAACCTGTTTGCTTTTCAACTAATGTCTTGAATTTTTTGAACTTAGCAAAAGCATCTGATTTCTTCTTATGAAATAAATCCAAATGCATCTGCTATAATCATCAATGAAGACAATAAAGTAATAGTAGCCACTTAGAGATTTAGTCTGCATGGGTCCACATATATCACTATGGACAAGATCTAGGATGCCACTGGCTCTCCTTGCTCCACTTTTGGGAAACCTCTCTCTGTGTTGTTTTCCAAAAATACAACCTTCATAGATTTTTCCTTCAAAAGATGTATCAGACTTTCCAATAACTAGGTTACCTCTTTTGAGAATCTATAAACTTTGAGCACTAATATGACCAAATCGTTGATGCCAAAGATCACTTCAATTAATAGTGCTTACCATAGCTTGAGCAAAAGATCTCACATTCAATTTGTAGAGTCGATTCCCGTTGACTCTAGCTCTTGTAGCAATCACTTTGTAGTGATTCTTGATGTCTTTTACAAGACATTTGTTGCTGTCAAGCTCAACCTTGAGTTGTTGATTAGTCATTGTCCCAACAGATAGCAGATTGTTAGCTAAGCTAGGTACATTTTGCACATTGCTTACCCGTTTTATTATCCTATTGGCTAACTTCACTGGTACCACTCCAAATCCTTTAACAGATAGTAATTGGCCATCGGCTTGTGTTGTACTATACCAACAGAGTTAATATAGATTTTATAGAAAATAATGTCGTTCCCACAGAGTACAACGTTAGAAAGTTATGTTTTTGGTACAATTTATGACAAGTGGTTTCGAGTGTTATTCTGGTTGTCGACAGACATTAAAAATTAACCAATATTACTTATGTTTGGGATGGGTAATATCAATAAATTTAGAACAACAATCTGGCATCTATCGAATCGAATGAAGCGCGCTCTACAGATGAGATGTTATCAGAGTAGTACAACAGTACTACACTCTGGCTGATTAAGGTGTCAACAAAGAATCGAGAATTGTTCGATATATTCGCGACTCTGCAGACAATTTATTAATCGCATTCACGAACTATTTGTTTCTAGACAAAAGTCCTCAACAACTAAAGCCCAAATTAATGGTTAAAGAACACGAAGAGTTTCAGAACATGTTAGAAACTTATGTCAATGCCAATCAGGAAAACAGATCAAAGACTCAATTCTTCATATAGGGACTTTAATCTCATATGTATACATACAGCTTATTCAATGATCGTGCTAAACTGTACCAAAGATAGTCGTTATTCGAGTGTCGAAAAGAAAGTATTCGCGACAGACGAATAAGATGGTTTTAAGACAGTTCTTTAGAGCACGCTTTACAGAAACACAACAAATGACTGTAATGCACTAGAGCGTCTATCTAATTAGAGAGTAATTCATGAAATGCGTTAGAGACTGTTAGCAGACTCAAGATCACTCACACTCAACAGTGCGGAGAACAGAGATAAGAGAGAACAACTCACAGAACTCTATTCACTTCTTCAATCTCTTACATAAGCATAAACTCTTCTCTCTCAATGATCAAGACTGAAGTGTGAGATCTATATATGTTCTACGGGACGAACAAACACACCTCTTAAACAATAGGTGCGTCGCTCCCACGAAAGGGTCTAGTTAACAATTAGACTGAAAATACATTCAACTATACCATAGGAGGTATACTTAACTATGAGTTAAAGTTACTCTAGTTTAACATGTCTTTCGTATCTAGTCATTTTGTATGGACGACCTAGTAAAGGTGGTCCAAGGCAATGTCTTTTCCTTTTAAAGGTCTTGCCCTTAATTACAAGGCAAGTACTTACGAGATATATTCCCGAAAAATGACTTAGGCCTCTTCATGATTTATACTTAACCAGCTCATATCTTCATTTTCGAGTATATCATGCCATATTTATGTTGATATTCAATATTTAACATTTTCGTGGCATCACATATCCCCTTCCTCAAATGTGAAATGTCCTCGTGAACATATCATCTTCATATCGAGGATTATTCAAGAAACATTCTTGTTCGTCAGATTTTCGTTGAGGCAAAAAGATATTTCTTTGTGTATTTCGTCCTTTAGATATTTCTTCATCTTAGAGAATGTGAAGAATTGAAAAAGATTATCTATGTTAGATATAGGGGTCTTATGTTTTTACATCAAGCATCTAGGTGCAGGATGTTGATAGGAATAAATTTGGCATAGATGGCAAATTATGCATTTCCACTTGTAATGCCACTATTGAGCCAAAATAGAGTAAGAGGCTAAACTCGTGCCAATTATAGTGTAGACAAGCGTAATGCTTTTGTTTGATGAATTCCAAGAGGTCCAATAGGATTTAGAGGTGGAACCATGTGAGGTCCAATAGGAAATTGAGGTGTACTTGGATATAGTCCAATAGAATTAAGAGGTGCATGGATCAATGGTCCAATAGGATCAAGAGGTGACAAAGTATGGTCCAATCATAGTTAAACATAGTGGTAGCTCGTGGATCTACTAGTATCATTGTACTCCGCATTTTGAAGCTAATTGATTTTGGAGATTGAGTGGATTTTGAATGTAAGTGATTTTCTAACTTTCTCTCTCTACCCGAGAGCTCTTGATGCATTTTCTCTCTCTACCCAAGGAGAGCAGCTTGCTTTTACTTAGATTACTTTTGGAACACTTCCCACACGTGTGAGTGAGAGTTGGAAGTGTTTGAATGCATGTAGTAGTGTGTTTTTGCCATAGGATCTAAGATTGATCTTGAATCTCAATCTAATCTTAATCTTGGTGCATCTACACACCTTAGGAGATCACAAGTACATGTTGTGGACAATCCACACGTGTGAATTTCAACATGGTATCAGAGCCTACCTAAGGTTACCATGCATTTTGATCCATCTAAGTGAAAAAATTTCATCAATCTTGAGCTAGGAATTGTCAAGGCCCATTTTCCTGGCTATCTTGTTCTATTTTGGATCAAAAGAGATCAAAAGGACATTGATTGGGTCTGACCTGGTACTGTACGGAATCAGGTGCTCAGACACATGTGAGGAACATCCAATTTCAGTTTGGAAGTTCTCTCTCATGCTTGATCCATTTATCTTGCTTGATAGCTTGTTTTGAAGCTATTTTTGTCTAGTTTTTTATGCAATCAGTTTCATTCCATTTGGTGCGAAAATGAATTTAAAATTTCCTATGGAAATGTGTTCCATTTCCTGTCAAATCAATGCATCGATAATGAGCAATTACTATGCCAAGGTAGTTTCTGCATATATCAAATCTTAGTTTTCCCTGAACTTTTTGATAGACCCAAAGGAGTTAACATAACAAATAACTGGAACTTGAATTGCAAAGTCTTTTGTACACAAACCATCCGCACAGTACCTATTCTACTTTTCTGAATATGAAATAGGAGATTCGAATCTTTGATGCTAAAGAATTGTTAAACTTCATAGAACCTTCATGTTGACATGTATCAGGATGTTCTCTTTCTTTCGCTTAGCTGGTGCTATGAAACAAAAAAAAATTAGTGAATTTGTTCAGAAATTCTCAGTTGGTTTTGCCCCCACCCTTTAAGATAATCAAGAAGTGTACCATCATCTTAGCATGTCAGTTCCAGAGTTTAAGTCAAGTTGCCCACCCTCCCCCCATTTATCCTCCTGCATAAGTTTTTTTTCTTTTTTTGGGTCCAAAATCATTGAGAAACACGTTTTTGGGAACGTTTTTTTTTTTTTCAGAAACACGTTTTTATGCAACTATGATATATATATATATATATATATATATATATATATATATATATATATATATATATTCGTACAAATGAAAAAGGTGTTTACAAAATGGTGTCACATGCCCTAATATAGACAAGGCTACGGTTAGGATTTGATGGACCCAAAAACATGTGGCATAGCAACTTGAGTTGCGCAAAAAACTTTTAATTAAATCCATTTTGAATTACTTGGGTGCCTTTTTACACTTGGGCCCATTGAGAGGTATTCTACCATTATATCTTGCAACTTTGGCTTGCGAGTACATTGCACCCTTTAAGGGGGTGTCTAACTGTATAGCACTGGTAGTTCTAATTACTTTGTCGACTTTCTTCTAATAGCTCATTCCCAATAGATATAATTTTTGGATCTACCGCCGATGCTCTCTATAGTTTTGGGGTAGTAATTCCGCATTTAGATATTTTCATACAATTTGCGAAAGCCGAAAATCCATTAGAAGCGTTTGTGGGAATCTGATAACAATCTTCTCACTGGTCTTTCAACAAAGATTTACATTCTTTGAATCCTATTCACTCGAGATTCATACTTTTACTACAACACTCCACACAATTTTCATTCCACATTTTACACATTTAATTACACTATTTTGTATGATCACATTGAAGCAAAACTCAATTCCATATATCATTCCTACCTTCAAAGCATTTGAGAAAAACAAAACAAAAGGAATAGGAATATGCATGAACATCTACCAACAATGAGCTTTTCCACTACATTCTATCACTAATTCTATTTTCAACATTGGTGTCACATTCTCACTAACAGTATCTACATTCTATTCAATCTTACTAACGCTACTTTAACTCTATTAATAATACTAAACACTATTCTTCAATTTAATTGACACCACTTTAACATTAGTAAAATAATATAAAACTACTCAAAAGTTATGTGCGCTCTTGTACTCTTTCATGTCTCAAGCACAAGCATTACATCACATCACATTTATCAAATCATCACCCATGATCATCTTTGACCATAGCAAAGATCTACTAAAAATACATTAATTTTTGGTTGTTTTCCGTTAGAAGTCACTTTAAAAAATTCTTCAAATTTTGTTCGAATAAGATCAATTCCATAATGTTCGGTCAACATTCGAATCTTCGAAACATCATTGGAATATCCTTCAACAATCATCTGAATTTTGTTCGAAATGTTTCAAATTTCATAATGTACGGATCTTTGTTGGATCTCGAGTATTGTGCAAATTTCATGTTATTCTACAAACTATTCGAATATTTCTATAGCCTATAACAAACACAATGTAATTCTGTAGGACTGTGAAAAATTGAAAATACGGTACAAATATAAAAGGAAGGGTTTTATAGATGATTATTAATATAGAGTTCAATATGCTTCATACAAGTATTTAGACTTCCATATTCTAGATGCGTGTGCTCATGTAATTTTAATGGACTATGAAAATTTTTGTTGGTTTTAACTTTTTGACATGTCATAGCTTGCTAATTTTTTTAGCTACAATTCATGTTAATATCTGTTGGTTTTTAATTTTGTTGTTAAATTTGAGTAGCTATATCTAGCCCAACAACAATAAGGAGAAATTACTTATGCCATTCGGGTGCTCGTAGAATGGGTGCTTTAGTAAGTGCATTTTCAAATTAGTGGATGTCTTTTTATGTTTTCTTTTTCACTCAGATAAGTGGTTTTAGCAAGCAACCTCCTCTACCACACCCTAATTAAATTTACTCCATGTTCAAGTAGAACTTTTTGCGTAGCTAAGGAGGTGAGATAAATTTGAAATATCATATCTCCATGGGAAATTCTAGTAGTACCTAGCCTATAATTGGATAATTGAATGACGTATTTGTTTGATGGGATTCAATTGTACTCCTTTTTGCAAGTCCCTATCCACAAAATGTTTTCCATAGGAATTTTTTTTTTAAGGATTTGCATCCCTAATGAGGAGAAAAAAATCACAGCCTTTGTACTTACCGATATAGGAGATCATCCATGCTACTACTTAATGACTCCTCACTCTCCTAGTCAGTATCATGAACAAAGGCCCTTTCATTATGGGGTAATTTAAGTATGCATGCACTACCACTCATTTTTTTCTCTTCCAAAGAGTGAATGCTTGAGGTTTTATGAATAAAAAATCTATCATGAAACTCTAGAACCCTTTGAGGAGCATCTTGGACAAGTTTTATCAATCTAGTACACGTGCAACATCACCGGAGAATCAACTAATTTTTCCATTTTACCAACTAAGCTAACAACTAGATCATTTACCATTCTTTGGATTTTTATTCTAAAGTTTTCCATGCAAGCACTTTGGTTTGAGGTCACTATTTTGAAGTCATATTTTTTCCATGCTAGCACTCGGGTTTGAGATTCAGTCAACATTGACAACAATAGCTCCTACATCCACAATCATACATGTGTAAGCTAACATAAAATCGGTTTCCTTTTCCTATAAAGTTAAACAAAAATCGGTGCAAAGTTTACGTGTAGGTGCACATTCTCATGGGTTTGAGGGCGGAAGCGTAACGATACGACCCTTGGTCATGGGTCAAAAAAGTCAAAACAAAAACAACCCTACCCTTTAGGAAGTGCAAAAAATCAACTTTTTCATGGCTTTTTCTATTTTCTAAGTATCAAAGGAAGCTATTGGGTTGGTTTATGACCATAAAGCCATTTAGGAGGCAAAAGCCCAAGTAAGACAATCATGGCCTAAAAATTCAAGTATAAAGGACAGCCTCGAGGCCAAGCTTTATGCCATACATACATTCTAGCAGTAGCAGCGGTCTCCAAATCCTTTTGCTTTCTCTTTTTCTTTTTCAGAATCGTATCCTTAGACTATGATCCATGCAAAGCCTGCATGCATTTAGTTCTGCAAAGCTCATTGAACTCATCTCAGTAGCATCAATCGTCAGAAATTAGATGCGAACCATCGTTACGATTGCGGTGTGAAGAATTGAAAAAGATTATCTATGTTAGATATAGGGGTCTTATGTTTTTTACATCAAGCATCTAGGTGTAGGATGTTGAAATCATTTGCTATGCTACTTTCTGGAAACTACCTAATTTTTCAAAAAGAAGAGGAAGCAATGTTCGCTAGAAGGTGACGTATCGTATTGGATGATTTTCCCTGCCAGTTTATTTGCGTACTGCAATATGGCAAAATCTTGTATTTCAAGGTAGATGTTTATGTCATGTATAGACGCTCTTACTTTAATTTGATCATTGTAACCGTACTTTAGATGGCCATGGTTGCTGCTTGAGTAAGCTCTTTATCGCTTTCGCTGTTGGTTTAAACTTTATTACCTTCCTTCCAAATTTTAGAAAGACTAGAATGGTAAGCTAGGACCACAAATTTTATTTGGCTAGGCATTCCTAGGATAGTTGGGATACGCGTATTAAATGCAGGAATAGAAATATCCACCCGATTGCGCTGACAGTTCTCAACAGGACAGATCTAAGTCTCAAAACTACAAGGCCTGCCATTTTTCCTGTGTACGAATCAGAAAGAATCATGTCCTGTATAAGTAGCATGATCCCAGGGTGAATTCGATAGTTTGGGTTAGATGAGGTGCCTGAAAAAGTTGGAGGTGAGGGTTTAAAGGCCAATGTTTTTGTATGGATAAGCATCAAAGTGTAAACAGGTTCTTAGGCAGCTTTAAAACATTCAGAGAACTTGCATAAAATAGCCTTGTAAGTCGTGAGTCCATCTCCGCTGTAAGTTTTAACAAATTTCAGCCTGGCAGCTAGCTCTATTTCAAAACACTACCTAGTGAGAGCTTGTAGTGAGTTAAGAGAACTGTAATACTTGGTAAATTGCATCCATCAAATGTCTTTTCTAAAGCCAACCTGTCGGTGTGCGACTATTCATTGTTGAAAAATAAAATTCAATTTTATTTGGATTGATCAATGAAATAATTGAGCATGCATTAGAATCAATACGATCTGTCACGGAAACAAAAATAGAGTTTGAATACGCATACACTATAACAGACGATTAAGCCCTTGTCTTGCCCTTCATGAAAACACATGCACATAGTGATTACATCTTGTGATGTAGAGTTCATGTTATCACATCACTATCGTATTGTTATCTTGTGATACAGAATCCATCTAGTCGCCTCATGCTCTTATTGAGAAGTTGTTCAAACTTCAGCACGCGGAACTCGGAAGCTCAAACCCACCTCCAGTTAAGTAGGGGGTTGCAAGAGAAATGGATGTACCTGAATTGCATGATTTGTTAGAGCTTAAGGAGCACATTCTGCAGCTGCCTTTGTGCTTGCAAGAGGAAATCTACGACCGTCTCAAAAATTATTGTTACTCATGGGACCTTGATGAAGCGAAAGCAGAAGCAACAATAAGTCCAATGGATTATGGAGCAGCGTGCAACCAGTACCAACGTAGTGTGCTTGCATTTTTCATTGCCTTGGGATTGGTGAAAAGATTGAAGGTAGAAATGACATATAGCTCATCACATTGATACTATGGACATAGGGTGGATGTGGAATGGGCTGTGGATGAACAAGATACACTTATGGTCCGTGCCACCCTTCCAACAAAACATATTTGTTGGATTTCAATCTCCAAACCATGCAAACAAGTCCCTCTCAAGTACTTGTCTTCTTGTAGGAATTCGGACAAATACGGCTGCATAAACACGTGATTATGTATACTCATCGCCTGCACATCGTTACACATATGTCATCTATGTATAGACATGTGATTTTTACTTTTTGCTTGTGCGGGTTGAGGTTGATTCTAGAGCTAATTAAAAAGATGATGTTATTTTGTATAAAGGTAATGATTCCAAGACATTTTGGCATAAATTCCATGTAAATGAGCACATCAGTACTCCTCTCTTTGAAACATGTTACTATCCCAGTGAATGTTTTCTAAATTAGAATCATGATGATCATCTTACCTTATACATGAGCATGTCTCATTTATTCATACATACTATATCTTGTTGAACTACTGAGCTAATAAGAACAACTCACATACATAAACTTTACCATTAAGTGACCACACAAAACTTATGTTGACATTCAAATCAACGTATTATCATGCATGACAATTGCTTCCTTAAATGAATCCAAATAAATATGATTCTAAGGAGCATTAACATATTACCAATTTAGTGTCAAGAGCTTGTCATGAATTCCAATGTGAATTCTCCAAGACAGTTTGATTTCGCATCCATTTAGGAAAAAATTTGATAAAAAAAGTTTCATCGTTATGATAAGGTTTCAATGTATATTTACTATATGATGATATATTTTACTACCCTCATGTAGCATTTTAATCAAGTGTGTCAAATGACTTCCTTCATCCCAGCTTGAATGGCATGTCAACAACCAGTGGTAGATGATGAAATATGTTATAATAGATCTAATTTTGAGTAAAGACTTGATCGCCACTTGCTTTCTCATAATAGTAAAATCTTAATGTATTGCTTGCTAGATGAACCATAATAGTGTTGGAGGTGTGATTAATTAAGGGCCGTCTTCCAATCTTCCCCATGCCTCGTCTTATTGATTGGTAGTTATTTTGGATGATTTTTGTACAACACTTTTCTCAACAAGTTTGTACCATAATCACAAGTTTTTAAATTCAGGCCACATATGTAGCATGCTCATGCTCTGTATCCAGATGATGTAGAATCTATATTCATTACTATATTGAAACTTTAAAATATATTTATGAGATGTAACTAAGACTTAATCATTATAATTAACATTCCAATAATATTGAACACTCCCTCAAACCACAATAATCATGCATCGTCCACATTAGAAGTCCTCGAAGAGTGAAACTTATCTTATGCATAGGGCTTGAGATGTCATATGGATTGACACAATTCCAAAGCATGGACAATTATCTAATAAGTGGTTCTACGTAAACATCCATGTCAATCAAAAGAAAAAACAGTCTAATTTTATTGGAAAATTTGTAATAATAGGAATTACATAACTGATTTCATTTTTAGTAAAATCCTATGGTGAATTATATTCAAAAGATCAGACTAGTATGGTTTCACATACTAGTAAATGATTTTTGATATCAGATATTCACCCAGGTACAGGACAGAAATGAAATTCATGTTTTGGACTTTTTCCTACAGTAAGTAATTTTTAAACATTTACTAATGTCATTACGTCTTCTTGATACCTTAGCTGAAATAGATTTTCAAGGAACTAAAAATTCTAAGGAGGGAAGAAGAGTGGACATCAGAGGTAGTAAGTGTGATCGGGAAATGTATTTCACAGTTAGGATTTTGGTAATCCCTGTAAATAATTGCTTAACACGTTATTAATTTCTAGGATAGAATTCATTCGATTAAATTCATAACTGATTTCTTTGTAACTATTGAGTTATCCACAGTTTTGGATGTTAATTGTGATGTTAGAAGTGGAATCTGATATGTGGATTACATTGGATCTGTTAGTTGACAGAAGCTTGTCCCTAGATTTGATGCATCAATATAAGATTATGAGCTTGTCAATAACCAGAAAGGTTCAGAGTGTAATAGTGAACCATGTTAATTCTTCTGTTTAAGTCACATAATCAAATGTGGATTTGTGGTATCCATCTGATAGGCATGCCAGTCATCCAAATAAATGGATTCTCCAGTGTTTGGGAACAAGAGATAATATCCTATATGGATTATAGGATAGCTAGATGATCAGTGGAATATCGGATAAGGCGGTTAAGGGTTTTCTTGAAGGAAAAGTTGATGGTATGGGACATCAGTAATTTTTTAAAGGAAATTCCAGGACTATAAAGATCTTATGATCAATGGTGTGTTTTAGTAGCTAGTCGCGATATGAGAAAAAAGAAAACCATTTGATCAAATGTGGGGTATTTTGGAAAATTTTGAGGTTTATTCTAGATTCCAATGTGGTATCTCAATATTTACAAAATCAGAGGCCCTCAAATCTATTTCTTGCTTTCTTAATTAATCCTTTACTTTTTAATAATTTCTTATAAGACATCAGACTGTTTATATGATTCTTTCCAGCATGAAGTTATTCTTCTGAAAGACTGTTATGTCATATAAATGAATATTTGTGGGAATGGACTTGGAATTTGGATAAATTCTAAGGTTAAAGTGTTTCAATTTCTTAAACCTAGAATATCATTGTTGCATAAATGGATTTCGATGGAATAGTAGCTTCTATCACTCAGATTGAAAATATTTGAAGAAGAAGTCCTCTTTGTAATGAAGTGAATCCCTTAGTGTACTCAAAGTTGAGATTTTATCATTCTATATCTTAATGATTCTCCTAAAGATTCTAATAGAATGAATTATCATATCTTAGAATCTGGATTCTAAGGATATTTGTACTTAAAAGCTTATGAATTACTTGTCAGAGTTGTGGATAATTTCAGGCTGTAATTATAATTATTTTATGATTTCTTTAGCTTTAATCTCTTAAGTTAGGTTATTTCACCCAATGTTTCATGTAAGTGTTTTACATGAAGGTGATGTTACTAACTTGTGGTGAATGTAACCAGATGGAAAATTTATTGCTTAGTGTACTTTTCAAACCTAAGTTGTACTCCAGTGCAGAGATTATCTTTGAGTACTTGTCTATTGTGAAAGTTAGACTAAGGATAATAATTTTCTAGCTGGACATTGAAAAGTTAAAATAACTACTCATGTTATTCTTTCTTGTTTATAGAGCTTCCAAGGATAGAAGCAGTTTAAGGAGGAAAGAATGTTATCTCCATGGCCAATAAGTAGAATTCAATATACTCCTAGCCTTGGATACACGGTACTCCAGTAAATCAAGTTGTTAGTAATGCCATGTCATACTGGATGTGACCCGAAAGTAACTAATATCCTTGTGAGGCCCAGAACACACTAAATGGAGTTTAGACAAGGTATGAGACAGTGTATGCATGTGTAGAGTTATCAATAACAATTCTATGAATAGTTGGTCCATGCTTAGGACTCTATTTTAGGTGAATCTATGTATAGGAAACTTAGGGCTATGCATGGCTATGTGCCTAGGTTGCTTTTCGCTCTATATATTGAGGCCAAACTCGCCCTACTCCTCATTGTGGTCATCGATTTTTTGCCAAGGTTTCACTCTACCTTCATGCTTCTTATTCCTTGGCTTGGGGGTGAAGCTTCTAGAGTTGATTGGTTGCTTTTACTTGGTTGGGTGGTTGCTCCATAGTGTTTTCCATTGTGTTTTGTCTTGTAAGCAGGATCTTAGGGAGCTTCACTTATAAGGTGGATCACCTCAAAGGAGATCATATGGAGTGAAATACATTCGAAACAACAAGAAATGATTGAAACTATGTGCTTGCTAGAAAGAGATTTTCCAACTTCTTTCATGGATATACAAGTTCATGTACTTGTGCATTTGGTTGATGAAATTTACATTGCCCGGCCAGTGCACACTAGATGGATGTGCTACCTTGAGCGTTTTATGAAAGTTCTAAAAGATTATGTGAGACAAAAGACAAGGCCAAAAGGTAGCATCTTAGAAGGTTGGCTTGTTCACACCACATAATATTTCTCACAAATGCACTCTAGCGCACCAAAGTTATGGTGTGCTTAAGAGGACGAGAGCATTAAAGGTGAATTACCTTAAGGAAAAGGAGTCGTAAGAAAAATGTCTACATCGTTTGGCATGTTCATTTTATACAACTGTGGAAGAATGGACAAGTGGATTTTGAAGTACGAAAAAGCCAAAGGAGAGAAGTGTGGCCTTGAGACGAAACATGAGAAGGAACAAGACGGTGATTCACCATTTATATGAGAATGACGAGCCATTAGAGCAATTATCTTCTTGATGCACATGTGAATGGATCTATGATACTCTCAAAAAAGCAACGGAAAATGGTGAATATGTGACAGGACAAGAGTGGGAATTCGCTCGCAATTGTTCATGGCAGGTAAGTAATGTTTTAATTTGAAAAGGATAATATAAATTTGTTTATTATATTTCTTCTAGTTCAAAATCCTAAACCCTAAAATGTTCAAGATATGTTGTGCTAAATTTTCAAGATATGTTGTGCCAGTACTAAACATACAATGCCATGTGGGCATACGGATATCACTTTCGTGTTGAGGCCATTTACACCAAAAGACACACATTTGATTGCAGCATAATGGCAAACTTTCAACAGGAGAGTTGATCTAGTGCAAACAACACAAACATCATTTCAGGTGACCTACACTATGTCAGCACACTTCAACATATTTATGAGGTCGACTATGGAAGTAATGGAAAATACTTGATATTTGATGTGAAATGGTTCAAAGTTAACTATTGTGAAAACAATGCTACCATTTGAAAGGATGTGTCCGGATTCTTTGCAATCGACTCAACAAAAGTAATACCTATGAATTCATACGACACGTTCGTGTGAAAACCAACACGAATGATAAAGCGTCAAATTACATGACCAAGGCCTGCCCAAATTGTGGTATCCAGTCGTACCAACACCTGTGCCACCTGTAGATCTGCTGCTACACCACTGGTCACCAAATCAGGTCTCCAACCATGGCTCGCACCTGTAACCAAGATGCGCTCACGTCCAAGCATATCACATAGATGTCCTCATCCATCATCCAAGATCAACCATCTCGAACCAATGAGTGCTCCAAGTCTCATTCCTGATGTATCTCCCAAACAAAGTTATGCTTCAAGCCGCTTTGCCCTGACATCTTGTCCAATAAGCCCTGAAAGTTGATCCCCATCCATTCTCCATGCTCCAAGCACAAGAGTCTACCAAGTACTCAATGAATGAATGTACACAAACCTCACCATAGGCTATACCTGAGTAGCTCACCCACCTCACAGAGATACTGATGATGATTTGTCTGTCCTACATCCCATGTAGGTTCAACTTTCCATGCTTGACATTGCCAACTCTGATTTGACTAGTAGATAGGCCTCCCACCAAGGAGCCTATCTCCCCACAACATCCATCATAGCGTCCAAGCCAAAGCAAATGCAAACTAGGTCCACTATCATGATGAATAACTCACCCATGATCCATAGCATATTAGGTAGGATAGCTCCAGAACCCTGTACCCTGTACCATCTGATTATTAAGTATCCATTACCCACCGATAGCTCCCCAAGAATCTGTCCAATAGACTCCAACTGGACTAACCAAACGCTGCATCCTGCTTACCAAATAATGATGGATAACAACAACATGTGATGCCAACCTGGAGAGTACTATGCATATAACCATGCAGCTCACCTGATTACTCGCCAAAGTATCAGCTATCACTCCCTGAGCAACCATCTCCATCCATGCTGGATCCACATCAGCCCGTAATGCACTCCATGCCCTCAGGATATATACCACCTCTAGGTACACTCCATGCCACCTACCTCCAAGTAGGCATGACCCATCTCTAGGTCACCACATGATGCACCAGCTGAAGAACATCGTCCATACATCAAAGGACATATCATATCTGAGCAATTGTAGCATCTCCCTGAGTGCCACCCCAATGGACTCATCATCCACATATTATGCTCACCTGATGTCTCCGATCCTGGTCACCATCCTACTAGACAAGCCGAACTCCAAAGCATCACCTGCTCCACCTGGCTTCTAGCATCTGCTCGCTCTCCTTGGCTATGTGCCACCTGACACCATGCCACCACAAGCATATCCCTGAGCCACTGCTCATGGGATCCAGAGACTACTGTCTCTTTGATCGTACTGAGGTATATGGCTCTGAGTGACTTCCTCTAGGCTTATCCCTGATCTCACCACCTGAGAATCTGCACCATGGAAATTCCAACACCTATGCTAAGCCTAGACTCCTGCAAATACAACCAAATGCATGAAAGCTATAGGTAGCCTATCCACGCCCGTGATGGTAGATGCCTCCCCATCGATGCAAATGCCAATGACTGATCCCCTCATTAGAGGAGTTCTCAATATCAAAAAGACCCTTTAAGGAATGCCATGTAGGATATACAAAAATATCAAAATAAATAAAACAATATTGCTTATTTGCTTGCCCACACGACTCCCAAGGCCTCTCCAGTTCCCAATGATCTAACCACAGTGTCTATAGTCACAGTTAAGAACTGTTGACAGTTCGTAGTATAACTTGACTAAATTCAAAAATATTCCCTCCATTGGTTACTAAAAGGGCAATATTTTCACTGGATCTAGAATATGACCGCCATCCCCAAATTCGAATCAGGAAAAATTGCAAAATGTTTACATATGCATTCCTTCCACAAGAATGGAAATATGAGCGGCATTTCCAAATTTGAATCAAGCATACAAGCATGGAGATTGGATTGATTGTACATAGTATATAATATAATCAAAGATGAGTATTTTGTTTTGCTTCATAGAATCTGGTCATAGTACTTTGATGCAACTGATTACTCTATTATTTTTTTGATGATGACATTATATCATCTACATGTGGATATCCCTATTGATTGGGCACCTTTGCAGAGAAGAGGAGGCAAAGGAGTTCAAATATCTGCTGAAGATCGTTCTCGTTACAGGGCAGAAGGAAAGAAAAACGTGGATTTGTGGACATATGAAACATTATATCCACAAGATCCAAGCACTTTGACACATCCCACATTCTCTTCAATAACTCATTTAGTTACATGGATATGCAATGGGCATAGTGGATTACTAGGATATTGTGAAAAATTGAAAAACCATGGAAAACAACTTTATATGAATAAAGTTCACTTTTTAGAAGGTGAGTTAATTCGGATATCCTCTTATTGTCAGAATAGAGATTGTCATATCCAAAAGACGTTAGAAGAAAATGAACAACTTAAAAAAATAATGAATCATTACAGAAGATAGCAATCAATATCAAATCAGAACTAGAGCAAATGCAATCAGTCTTACAGTCTATTCGTATTGAAAACTTACAATTACTGAAGGATGTGGATTTGGTAAAGAAGAAGGCTAAAAGTAAGAAGCGAAAGCGACAAAGTTGCAAAGATATTCAAACGCTTTCAAAAGGAGGTTATCGGGTAAGGCTTCTAGTATTCAACACTCAGTCTGGACAGACATTAATGCTGCCACTCAGGACTTCGAGAAAGATGGCAAAACCAAAGTACTAAAAGTTGATGTATGGAAAAAGCTTGATAGTATGATTGCTATTTTAAGAAGAAAAAAAAATACTCTGATATTGATAAGAAAGCTGTCCAAAGGACTTGTGTCAAGTTTGTTAATGCAATATCAAAAGCATGGGGAGAAGATCACATCCCTCATTACATGGTTAGTATAAATTTTTCAAAATGCTTTCAAATTTTCATATATATTTAGATCTAAACATAAGACCAACATTATGATTTTGACATATGCAGCACATACTAAGAGATCATACAACATTTTTTGCAAATACATATGGAAGCTTGAGTGTATGGTCATCACAAGGGATGGAGAAGTCACACTAGCAAGCACGAGCAGCATTTCATCGAAATACACAACATGGAGGAACCAATGAAAAATGAAACTCTATTTGTCAATTGTTTCAGTGGTTCTACCGCAGAGTTCAGATTTGACATATAACAAAGTCCACACAATACAACAAGTTTAGAAAAGCATGCAAGTTCATACTAGAAGAGAAAATTAGATGATTGCTGAGTAGAAGATCATCATGACATGTTCAAAATTGCTTTACATATTCATTGAACAAGAGAGGAGCAATACCCAATGTAAATGTATTGATTGTATTATACAAAGTGTCAACTATTCATCATCAGATCTTGTATTAGATTCTATGGTAGTATTGTCATGAAGAAATTCTCTACTAGCGTATGCATCTAATAGATGTGCATTATCCTTACTTCCACTAAGCTCAATATAAGTGGAATACAATGAATAATAAGAGCTCCTTAAAGGAACATTCCCATCAGTAAAGTCTAAAATGTTCAAAACATAAGATCTTTTGACAAAAATGATCTTATTTATCTTAACAAATTTATGTCCTCCTAGATAAAATGATAAAGCTTTAATTGCCATTATAAGACTCTCCCCGACTGGGCTCCTTGGAATGAGCAATACAGATCTCACTCTTCAAGAAATGCTGAAGATAGTGGCCCAGTCCACTGTCCCTCTGGAACGAGGATGCATGTTGTCTGAAACCACCTCATCTCGCAGCAAAATCATCTATTATGAGAGCATCCTACAATAGGAAATATGTTAGCAAAAACACATTCAGTGATTGAAAACATTCAAATACAAGGAAGATCAAACACTTACACATTCTTCATCATCAGCAACAACCAGATCAGGATGATCAATATAATGACCACGTACTGAATTGGAATCATCAGTGAAATGCATTAATGATGGACAAGGGAAGTCCATCTGGGATTGAAATGTCGTGAATTCTTCATCGGATGGTCTGCCTCGCCCATTCTCAGCTATATTTGATAAAGTCTTATTCAAGCATTCTTCACCGGTCATAAGACCCTCCTCATCATCAAAATCAATACCAGCAACAAGGTCATCTGTATCAAAATCTACAAAGTCGGAGAATTCGAAAATTGTGCTGGATAATAAACATAGAACCTCGTCCTCACGATAGTAAAAAAATTTACATAAATCAGCTGTACTAAAATATACATCGTCATTAATATAATATACAAGCAAATTGAAAAGACATTTCGAATCCTCCATAGATTTGGATTCATCATCAGATGTATTTTGTCCAATGAAAGAATCCCGGAGAACATCAGTATTTAAATCAACGAAGTCACTTTCTTTATCAGGAGTGTCGATAAGAAAATGACTGATATCCTTAATGGTTGACTGAACAGAGGAGAGTGCAAAAGGAGGGTCAGCAACAAGAACTTCATCATCATCTGGGATCTGAAATAAAAGAAAAAGTACGAAACCACTCTGATATTCAACCAATCGACATTTCTTGTTGCAGTACGGACACATAGAACTACTTTTGAAAAGATCAAACAATTTGGTGAACATTCTATCCAGTCTATGTTTAAAAGTTGAGAAGAAATGAACAATATCAGTATAATGCATGTGTTGAATTTCACACGTGTGGATTGTCCACAACATGTACTTGTGATCTCCTAAGGTGTGTAGATGCACCAAGATCAAGACTAGATTGAGATTCAAGATCAATCTTAGATCCTATGGCAAAAAGACACTACTACATGCATTCAATCACTTCCAACTCTAACTCACACGTGTGAGAAGTATTCAAAAAATAATCTAAGTAAAAACAAGCTGCTCTCCTTGGGTAGAGAGAGAAAAAACATCATGAGCTCTCGGGTAGAGAGAGAAAGCTAGAAATCCAATAACTCACAAAATCCATGAAATCACAAAATCAATTGGATCCAAAATGAGGAGAACAATGATACTAGTAGATCCACGAGCTACCACTATGCTTAACTATGATTGGACCATATTTTGTCACCTCTTGATCCTATTGGATCATTGAACCATACACTTCTTAATTCTATTGGACTATATTCAAGCACACCTCAATTTCCTATTGGACCTCGCAAGGTTCCACCTCTAAATCCTATTGGACCTTTTGGAATTCATCAAACAAAAGCTTTACACTTGTATACACTCTAATTGGCACGTGTTTAGCCTCTTACTCTATTTTGGCTCAATAGTGGCATTACAAGTGGAAGTGCATAATTTGCCATCTATGCCAAATTTATTCCTATCAACATCCTACACCTAGATGCTCGATGTAAAAAACATAAGACCCCTATATCTAACATAGATAATCTTTTTCAATTCTTCACACTCCTAAAAAATTATCTATGAAGATTTGAGCATTGATCTTGATATAACTCCAAGATTAGATCTATGCTTGATGAAAGCACTTTTTCTCAAAGGCTTGGTGAGTAGATCGACAATACAAGAGGACGAGTTGACATGCTCCAAATAGATTTCACCTCCAATAAGCTTTTCTCTCACAAAATGGTGTGCCACTTCTATGTGCTTGCTTCTTGCATGAAATATGGGATTATTGGCAAGAGCTTGGGCCGAGATGTTATCACACTTGATCATTGGTAGATCATCCTCCTTGATGCACTTTAGCTCCATTAATAACCTCTTGATCCAAAGCACTTCTTTGGTAGTTGTAGTGAGTGCTTTGTAATCGGCCTCACATGAAGAGAGAGATATAATATCTTGCTTTTTGGAAAGCCAAGATATTAGATTGCCTCCAAGAAAGATAGTGTATGCACTAATAGACTTTCGATCCATCTTGTCACTTGCAAAGTCCGAATCCGAGTAGCCAATAATGAATAGATCTTCACTTTTATAGAGTAGACCATAATCACAAGATGAAGATACATATCTTAGAATCTTCTTGGCCATCTTCCAATGATGGATCTTAGGTTCTTGCATAAATTGACTCAATTTGTGCACACAAAAACTAAGATCGGGCCTAGTAATGGTAAGCCAAATCAAGGAGCCTACAAGACTCCTAAAAAGTGTGATGTCCTCAAAGGATCTTTCATCACCTTTATTAGGATCTTTTACAATTTGCTCCATTGGAGTATCTATGCTCTTAGAATTTTCCACATGGAATTTTTTCAACATAGAGTGAGCATATCTAGATTGACATATAAAGACATGATTTTCATAAAAATCAATTTATAGGCCTAGGATGTAATGTATCTCTCCTAGATCTTGCATTTTAAACTCACATCCAAGTGCTAGCTTGGTTTCATCGACTAGCTTGATACAACTTCCACAAAGAATAATGTCATCAACATAAATCAGAAGAATGACAATATTGCTATCAACAAACTTTAGATACATGGAAGGATCATAGTCACCAAGAGTAAATCCTAGTGAGATAAGAAAAGAGTTAAGTCTTGAATACCATGATCTTGGTGCTTGCTTGAGTCCATAAAGACTTTTGAAAAGCAAGCACACTTTGGACTCATCCTTGATGAATCCTTGAGGTTGTTCCATATAGATCTCCTCCTCAAGATAACCATTTAGAAAAGCATTGGATACATCTAATTGGAACACCTTCCACTTGAAAAAACAAGCAAGAGAAATAAGAATTCTTATTGTCACCATCTTTGCAACGGGTGCAAAGGTCTCCTCATAATCAAGACCATGGATTTGAGCAAATCCTTTCGCACATAATCTTGCTTTATGCTTGTTGATGGTGCCATCATGATTGAACTTGATCCGAAATACCCAGTTGCAACCAATCACATGCTTGTTGGAAGGAGGATCCACAAGCTCCCAAGTATTGTTGGTGATCAATGCATCATACTCTTGCTTCATGGCATCATACCACTCCTTGGTATTGAGTGCCTCTTGTACATTCTTTGGCTCTTCATGAGAGACATAAAAAACATAATTGGTGGAATCAAGATCCACTTGTTTGCCTTTGTCAACATATGAGAGCCTCTTAGGCTCGGATCTATCTCTCATGGATCTTCTTGGTGAAAAAATCCGGGGAGAGTCTTCTTCAAATCTCGACCCCATCACATCATAATTGTCTTCAAAATCAATAATTGATGAAGCATCCATAGATTTTTTGATCTCGGCCTCTTCAAAAGACCAGTGTTGATCTTCATGAAAGACAACATCTCTACTTTCAATAACTTGAGAAGTAGAGAGTATAAGGACTCTATAGGCCTTCTTGGTGGATGAGTATCCAACCACGATCCCTTTGCATGCACTAGGATCTTCCTTCTTCCTTGTCTCCAAGGGAATATGGACAAAGCATAAGCATCCAAAAACTCTAAGGTGATCAACCTTAGGCTTCTTCAAAAATAAGATTTCATATGGTGACTTTCCTCCAAGAGCTATATGTGGGAGCCTATTGCAAAGATAATTTGCACAATTAATGGCTTTTCCCCAAAAATTTTTGAGCAAAGATGCCTCAATTCTCATAGATTTTGCACATTCACATAGAGATCTATTCTTTCTCTCGGCCACTCCATTCTGAGATGGAGAGTAGGCACAAGAAAACTCTCTTTTAATGCCTTCAAGCTCACAAAAATCTTGAAATTTATTGGAGATATATTCACCACCTCCATCACTTCTAAGAGCTTTAATCTTGAATGAGAAATGCTTCTCTACATAAGCTTTGAAAATAAGGAAATGATCAAACACCATAGATTTAGAAGCAAGAAGATATATCCAAGTGAATCTTGTGTGATCATCAATGAAAGTAACAAAACAAGTGGCTCATCCCTTGCTTGTAGTTGATGAGAAATGCACATCCTAGTGGATTAACTCCAAAGGATGCTTGCTTTTGAAAAAAGATCTTGTAAATGGCTTTTTGTGAGATTTAGCAATAGCACAAGCCTCACAAGGCTTGATCTTCTTGGAGAGTGACTTTGGCAAGCCAATAGCTTTGGCTTCTTTGATCATAGAGAGCATGGATTTGTAGTTGGGATGTCCCAACCTCCTATGCTGTAATTCCTCCATAGAGAGCTTGTTCACAAGAGCAACAGTACAAGCATTCACATACTCATTTGGATCTAGTTTATAGATGCCACCAAATCTAGATCCTAATGCAAGTATCTCATCATTCTTCTTGATAATGCAAGTATCAACATTGAGTTTTACATCAAGGCCATTATCAAGCAATTGGCCAACACTAATAAGATTCTTGGTAAGCTTAGGTACATAAAGAACTTTAGAGAGAGAAAGAACTTTAGAGGATGCAAGCTTCAAGGGAATGTTCCCTATGCCTTCAATAGGACATTCAAAATCATTTGCAGTATATATTGATTTCTTGACTCCATCATAAGGTGCAATAGAAGAGAAAGAGTCCTTGGAGCTACACATATGTGAAGAGGCTCCACTATCAATATACCATAGGCCGTCCTTCTTGAAAGGAGTAGATGAGAAACTAGAGACCATAAGAGATCGCTCTCCATCAGTTGAAATAGTATCTTCCTTCTCATTGGTAATATTGGCTTGCTTGAGTTGATTCTTCTTCTTGAAGCAATTGGTGGCATAATGACCTTTCTTGCCACAATAAAAGCACTTGATCTTCTTCTTCTTGAGCTTGGATGATGAAGCATTAGAGGAATCATCTTCCTCCTCATCTTTGTCTTTGGATTTGACTTTGTCCTTGATTGAGGATTGTTGATGTTGGTTCTTGCTCCTCCCTTTGTGCTTATCCTTGGCAAAGAGAGCTTTGCCATCATTATGAGTGAGAGAAAGCTTGTCCATCCTAAAGAGCTTGTACTCTTGTCTTGATTCTTTTGAAATTAGCACACTTTGGAGAGCCTCCAAACTTGGTAGCTCCTCCTTAATGGCATAGGATTGGACAAGGTTATCAAATTCACTTCTCAAGCCATTGAGAATGACTTGAACTAGCTCATTTTGATTGATGGAATCACCAATGCAAGCAAGCTCTCTATGAATATCTGCTACTCTCAAAACATAACTAGATGCACTCTCATCACTCTTTTGGCTACTTTGAAAGATTTGATTTCTAAGAGTGAGAAGCCTAGAGGTATTCTTAGCCTCATAGATAGTCTTGAGACAATCCCAAGCTTCTTTGGCTGTTGTACAAGTACCTATCTCCCTCAATATCTCATTAGAGACATTCATCTTAATGTAGTGGAGAGCCATCCCAGCTCTCTTTTTGTATTTTTGAACCTCTTGAAGAACTTGTGGTTCTTCTTCAAGGCCAAGAACTATGTCCATCACATCTTGAAGGATCAAGATGGACTCCATCCTCATTTTCCAAATTGAATAATTTGAAGTGGTCAATCTTTCACTTGAATCCAACAAGGATGAACCCATTGAAGACATTTGAATTGAAGAAAACTCAAATGATGAACAATAAATGTTGCTACACACTCTCAATAGGATCCAATAATTGAGTACTATCTCCTCCTATGAAAGATCTTGCAACTATTTGTGAATTGATTTTCACTAGCTACACAAATCTCTCTAAAACTAGATCTATTTCACATCAAATGATGGAGTATAGGCAAATTTAGGATCAAACACTCTTAGCACGTGTGAAATACACTAAGAAACCAAATTTGACTCAAATACAATGATATTGCATGAAACAAAATGGCTAAGATCTCAAAACAGTGCCTAGATCACATATAGATGAGATTGGTAAGCATTCAACTGTGATTTTGGATCAAACAAGCAATCTCTTGACCAAACCAAATGTGTCCACCCAGGTCTAGGTGCCCTACCTAACCCTCTTCAAAAGCTTATAACTTTTGATTGGCTCAACCAAATGGAATGAAACTGATTGCATCATAAACTAGACAAAAATAGCTTCAAAACAAGCTATCAAGCAAGATAAATGGATCAAACATGAGAGGACTTCCAAACTGAAATTGGATGTTCCTCACACGTGTTTGAGCACCTGATTTCGTACAGTACCAGGTCAGACCCAATCAATGTCCTTTTGATCTCTTTTGATCCAAGATTGAACAAGATAGCTAGGAAGATGGGCCTTGACAACTTCTAGCTCAAGATTGATGAAATAATTTTCACTTAGATGGATCAAAATGCATGGTAACCTTAGGTAGGCTCTGATACCATGTTGAATTTCACACGTGTGGATTGTCCACAACATGTACTTGTGATCTCCTAAGGTGTGTAGATGCACCAAGATCAAGACTAGATTGAGATTCAAGATCAATCTTAGATCCTATGGCAAAAACACACTACTACATGCATTCAATCACTTCCAACTCTCACTCACACGTGTGGGAAGTATTCAAAAAATAACCTAAGTAAAAACAAGCTACTCTCCTTGAGTAGAGAGAGAAAAAGCATCATGAGCTCTCGGGTAGAGAGAGAAAGCTAGAAATCCAATAACTCACAAAATCCATGAAATCACAAAATCAATTGGATCCAAAATGAGGAGTACAATGATACTAGTAGATCCACGAGCTACCACTATGCTTAACTATGATTGGACCATATTTTGTCACCTTTTGATCCTATTGGATCATTGAACCATACACCTCTTAATTCTATTGGACTATATTCAAGCACACCTCAATTTCCTATTGGACCTCACAAGGTTCCACCTCTAAATCCTATTGGACCTCTTGGAATTCATCAAACAAAAGCTTTACACTTGTCTACACTCTAATTGGCACGTGTTTAGCCTCTTACTCTATTTTGGCTCAATAGTGGCATTACAAGTGGAAGTGCATAATTTGCCATCTATGCCAAATTTATTCCTATCAACATCCTACACCTAGATGCTTGATGTAAAAAACATAAGACCCCTATATCTAACATAGATAATCTTTTTTAATTCTTCACAGCATGTAGTGGAGTTGATCTATGGAGAAAACATGCTTGCTAAGTATATCTCTGAATCTGACATAATGTTCATAAAATATGTCAAAATTTGGTTGTGCAGTCCTGAAAACATGTAGATATGGCCTGAATAGGCTGTGGAAGTAGTCCAAATTTTCAGTAATCTCAAATTCACTCAGAAATGAACTCAAGCCTGATTCTCGTAAGGATGATGAGGAAGAGGCCATGGCAGTAGAGTGAATATCACACTTGTGCACGCGGGAGAACTGAACTAAAACAAACTATCAAAATTGCACAGAAGATGGATATGTACGACAGACAGATACAGAATATCACACTTGTGCGCGAGTAGGTATACTTGCAAGCAAACGGACAACAATGAGCGCGCACAAAAGCGATATGTCGTGAATTTTGAGAACGCAAAAGGTAAAAAATTATCCGGTTTTCGTGCCATTTATACTAATTTTTACACGTGTGGTCAACGGACTTATGACACATGTCTACTTTCAATTCGACAACAGGCACATGCACGTGTGAGATGACACTTGCACACGTGTGAAATGACACCTAGACACATGTCACGTGTTTATTCGATTGCTTATAAACACATGTCGCTCTCGCATTCGATCGTACAAATCTCACATGTGTAGTATGACAAGGTGACACGTGTTGCTCTCGCATTTGTCCGTACAACTCCCACACGTGTGACTGGACGTTCTTTCGCTCGTGCGAACTCCGATATAAAATCACAAATTTTGATGAATTTTTTTCACTTTTTTTTTCGCTCCGCATATCACATTTGTGCGCCCCCTTCACAATCAAAATTCCTCCTACTACCTTCCATGCGCACGGGTCCGATACGTCTGCCTACATGTCACCCCATATCGCACTTGTGTGTCTTTCCTCAAATCTAATCGTTCTTTCTGATATTTGGCTCGCATAGGTCTGATATACCGTACATTCTGTCTGTACATAGCGGTCATCTGCGAGTTCTTTATCATCCCTTCCTTCTCATCCTAACCTTCACGCACAAGTTCGCTATCACATAGTTCACGACCATGGATAGGAAAAAGCAGACAAGGAGAGACTTCTTCTCTCCTGGCTCATCCTCATCTCCTGCGGTTGCCATCACACCACCTGCTAGACCTAGAACGCACAACCGCAGTAGGTGGCTCTCTGAGATACGCAAGTATCAGAGGTCAACAACTCTGTTGATCCCAAGAGCTCCATTCTACCGTGTTGTCCGGAACATAACAAGACATGATCTCGGACAGCACGTTAGATTCACACTGAGTGCTCTTCAGTGCCTTCAGGAGGCTGTTGAAGATTATATTAGCCATTTTTTTTAGGATTCTTTTTTGCATGCCATCCATACCAAGATGGTTACCATAATGCCCAAGGATTTTCAGCTTCTGATGAAAATGAGAGATAGGTACTGTAGGTTACATGTATCTCAACCTGCGACTCCTAGACCAACTCCTGTAGATAGGAATCATCTTCCTACGAAGCGTCTTAGGAAGCAGACAGCCCCCAAGCGTGCTCCTAAGAAAGTGAAGCCTATCCCAGAATCCATTGTAGATAATGTTGCTGTTGATAATGCTGTAAATATAACTACCTCTGTTTTGGATACTCCTATAATCGCTGTAGATATAACACATCCACCTCCTCCTCCTCCTCCCAATTTCTATACATATATAGATTCGGATGATTATCTTAAATTTGAGAAAGACATATCGGATGCTATAGATACAATTGGTACTCCTTTTTATTTTAGACTAGAAGAACTTGATTTTAGTATTAATTTCAAAGTTCTAGATTGTCTGGATCTCAAAGACAGACAAGATTCTATCAGTGATCTTGTGATAGAGTCCGGGCTGACACTTTTGCAATTTGACATTGCAAGAGATTCATCAAACGAGTTGCTGGATGTTATTGGCCATTACTAATACATGAATGTTCTATTTTGCAGTTTACACTTCCTGAGTACACATCAAGCCAAGTGTACAGATTTAGACAAGAAATTATCCTGAGTATACTGGCTAGGGCAAGGCTTCAGCCTCCCGTTATTGATGATGGTGCAAAGGATGATGTAGTTGTACTAAATTAAGATCAGAAAAAATATAGATAGCATAGAACAAAAATACATGTATAGACTTCATAGAGAAATATACATTGATATATCAAATGTTGCTCCAGTTTATGAATTTGGGAGCACAAAATACATGTATAGATGCCCAACTTGGGCTTTCTTTTATTGAATGAAAGGGTGTATACACGGATTTTTTCTCAAGTTTATTTGAAACTATTGTTCTCCCACAATGGTGATTGTTGTAGGTAAATCTTTGCAGCACGTTATCAGCTCCTGTCTTTTTCGCATCTGTGACATGGCAAATATTAGTGAATGTGCAATTGTAAATGATGACATTTTCTATTATTTTATTCTATTTTGAAATGGCAATAAACATAAAGTACTTACGAGTCCTCCGTTGATGATAAATCTGAAATATGTTGGTAGATTGGTTTGTAATAGCATAAGCTCTGTTCTGATAAAATCAAGCTTCCAGTGCTCTTCCACCTCAACCATAGTCAAATATTCCTCATTGTAGATAATGCATATCTCCATTCGGTTTGTGTGACCATTTAGTTCAAAGTCTTGATCCAGTGGTAGCCATGTACCTTCAATTTTCTTGTATCTCTGGTAGCTAAATGTGAGACTGAGCATTTGCTTTTCGATATAATGTATTTCAATGTGCTTGGTACGAGCATGTAAAACTGGATTTTTGGCAAGGTGAATGCAGTTTTGATTGTCACAAGATATAGTAGTCACATCCACCTGGGTGACCTAAATCCACAAGCAGTCTTCATAACCATACCGCTTTTGTGTAGCATTGCGAGTGCTCGATATTCAACTTCCGTCGAGGATAAGGCTACTGTAGGTTGCTTTTTGCTGCTCCAAGAAATTGCAGCTGTACCATAACTGAATGGCCATCTCAACAATATATCTGTTCTTTCATTCTGCAACTCCGTTTTGATGTGGTGAATAAGGTGTTGTAGTCTGCCTCTTAATCCCTTGATCTTTGCAGAAATCAATAAATTCTGTCAAAAAATACTCACCACCTCCATCAGATCTCAAAGTCTTGATGCAACATCTTGTTTGCTTTTCAACTAATGCCTTGAGTTTTCTGAACTTAGCAAAAGCATCTGATTTCTTGCTTATGAAATAGATCCATAAGCATCTACTATAATCATCAATGAAGACAATAAAGTAATAGTAGCCACTGAGAGATTTAGTCTACATAGGTCCACATAGATCACTGTGGACAAGATCTACGATGCCACTGGCTCTCCTTGCTCCACTTTTGGGAAACCTCTCTGTGTGTTGTTTTCCCAAAATGCAACCTTCACAGATTTTTCCTTCAAAAGAAATATCAAGCATTCCAATAACTAGGTTACCTCTTTTGAGAATCTATAAACTTTGAACACTAATATGACCAAATTGTTGATGACAAAGATCGCTTCAACTAAAAGTGCTTACCATAGCTTGAGCAAAAGATCTCGCATTCAATTTGTAGAGTCAATTCCTGTTGATTCTAACTCTTGTAGCAATCACTTTGTAGTGATTCTTGATGTCTTTTACAAGACATTTGTTCTTGTCAAACTCAACCTTGAGTTGTTGATTAGCCATCGTCCCAACAGATAGTAGATTGTTAGCTAAGCTAGGTACACTTTGCATGTTGCTTACCCGCTTTATTATCCCATTGGCTAACTTCACTGGTACCACTCCAAATCCTTTAACAGATAGCAATTGGCCATCGGCTTGTCCAACTTCATCACCATTGTGAGTGTCCTTGAGTTCTAAAAACCACTCTTTTCTTGAAATCATGAGCTTGGACGCACCACTGTCAATGTACCAAGAATACTTGGCTTCATCACTTTTCATTAATGCTATAATAAACAAGTTTGAACTTTCACTTGTATCATCTTCGTATTGATCATTATCGTATTGATGTTGATCAGCATAGTTGTCTTCATAATATAATAATCAAATTGATGTTGATCAACATAATTGTTTGCTTGTCATTTGTTTTTTCTTTGTTCTATCTCCTTTTGTTTCTTGAAGCATTCATGCTCCCAATGGCCAAGTTTGTTGCAGTACCTACAATTTCCAGGTTTATTTTGCTTGGAATAGCCACGTCCTTGACCTCGGCCTTGATTCCAATTGCCTCAATTCGGACCATCATTGGTTTGATGGAAAAGGTGCTATGGGAGATTGTGACAGGTGAAGAGTCAAGGCCAATGATTGAAGAAGATCAACAGACATTTGATAGGATAAAATGGAAAGCACAAAATGTCATCAACTTATTAGTTAGAGATGCAATTATTCCCTACATTTTGGATTCAGAAGGACCAAAAGAAACATGGGATATGTTGAAGGCATTGTTTGAGAACACAAACACATCTCGAGTGCTATTCCTGATTTCGAAGCTGCACGCATTACGAATGGATCATAGTGCAACCATTGCCAATCACCTATTGAAGGTAAAGGAGATCCGTGATCAATTAGTCATTGTTGGAGAGCGAGTTCAGGATGTTGAGATCGTGCAATTGACATTAAATAGTTTGACTGAGTCACATCAGATGTTTGTGAAAATCTTCTAACCTATGAAGAGTTAGGTGGATTGCTTTTGCAAAAAGACCAACATCAAGAGAACTTGAGTCATCGCAACAAGGGATTTGATAAAGCTCTTGCAATCAGAAGATGGGTGATAGATTTGGTAGTGAAAGACACCAATCAAGAGGTGAAAACTCAAATCGTGTATCATTCCAACAATTTCAGTTTGAATTTCCAAACTGCATAGTTGTCGGCTCCTTCAAATTTGCTTTACTCATTGAGGACACTCTCGTTTAGAGTTGCCATAACTAGACAGATGAGTTCAGATCACACAAAAAAAGGCTCAATTTGAGCACACAACCTGTCTCCAAATTTTATCTTACCATAGAACTATATAAATATGGTTGTACATCTGATATCGAAATGGCGGGCAAATGTACGACTGTTCAGGGTTCTCTCTAGCTCGGGCGTGTGGATCTGATATTGGTATGGATATGTGATATCGGAATGGCGTGTGGATGTACGACTTTTCGAAATTCTTTCTAGCTTGTATTAAAAATTCACAATTCTAGCTTGACTAGTTTTGGTCATATGACTTGTAAATAGTTAGATGGTCATGATGTGGCTTGTCACGCGTGCCAAATAGCATAGGATTCCATTCATAAGGATGTTCTCAAGTAGACCTAAGTGTAAGAACCTTTGGAATGAGTCCAAATTATGCTTAGATACAAGGGAGAAAAAATAGGAGCTATTTTTGGTAATTTTTGCATTATTGAGGGATCTCCAAGATTCCAACCCTAACTTGGTAGGGATGAAAGATCCACCAAAATTAGCATTAGGGATAGGTTTAGGGCTACTCATACCTGCCCAAAACCATGATGGATCATGTATATATAGGTGATGATATCTCACCAAAATCAATCAAGCAATTTCATGTTTTTTCTCTCATAATGGTGCAATTGCTCTCTATGTTCATAATTGTTTGAGTACTTGTGATTACTAATGATTATAGGATTGAATGTAGGTCTGGTGTACAGTACTCAGACTGTGGGAGGCCGTACTTTCACACGTGTGAAGCCTTCTTCAAGGATTTGGGCCATTTAGTGAGGTTCAAGCATAGATTTTTGATGGATTTTGATGGTTCAACTTGTGCTAATCTTATGAAATCATAATCTATTGTTTTCCTCATCATTTCAAGTGTTTTAGGATCCTTATTTGCTGTAATTTTTACATGGTATCAGAGCCTAAAGGCTGAAATGAGGTAAATCCTTGGTTTTCATTCAATTTGATCACAATTTTTGATCTAAATCTTGTGTAGATTGGATCTTAGCATCTAGTATTGATTCTAGAACTCAAAGTGAGTCAAATACATTGGAGATTGGTGTTGTGTGACTTCATTTGCAGGTGTTTAGGTGTCTAAAACCAGAGGCAAAGTTGAATTCAATTCGCATTACCAAGATAGCAAGTTTTGCTTGCTCCAAGCATTGATTTCTAAGCGAGTTTTGGAGGTGATTTCATAGAGGAGGCTTTCTAGCATTCAAGGAGAGGGAAGATCAGAGTTTTGGGGACTCTTCAAGGCTGTTCTAAGGTGTAGTAGACACCTCCTAAAGTGATTTAGATTCAGTCCAACCATTGCTTGACTTATGCACCAAATTAGATCAATTTTTCATCAATTTTGATCATTTTTTGCTTGTGATTGGATAGTAGATTGTGTTGCATCCTCATTAAGTTCCATTTAGATCTTTTACAAGTGATTTTGGAAGTATATTAGGTTGCTGAAATTCACTCTTGATCAGATCATTTGGAAGCTTTAATGTTCTTTATAGAAAAAGGGGCAATTCTACTAGTATTGTCTACTTCAATCAAGCAAGTGCATTGTTTCTAGTATTCTATGATTTGATTTTGTTAGAGATCATTCTTAGATCTTTATAGGAAGTCTATTACTGATCTTTTCAGGTCCCTAAGAAGTGGGATAAGGTAGACCTTCAATCAAATCAATAGAAATAACCTTCATTTATGTCAAGTCCTTGATTAGGAGACTAGATGGCATCTATAAATGCATATCTTTTGGATACTAATGAAAGGCTCAACAAAACTAACTATTCCATATGGAAAGTTAGAATGGAATCTATCATGATCATGCAAGATCTGATGGAAATTGTAAATGGTAAGGAGGGTGAACCTATTCATCCTCAAGAAAAAGCCAAATACATCAAGAGGTGCAATGTTGCACTACATTGCATAAAAATGAATGTTGCAAATGAACTCTTAAGAGAGGTAGGAGATTGCACTTCAGCTCAAGATGCTTGGGAGACTTTGCAAAAGGTCTATGAATCCAAGAACCAAACTAGAATGTTAGCTTTGAAGAATCAAATCTATAGAAGCTATCAAAAGAAAGGAGAGAGTGCACATACTTTTGTCCTAAGAGTAAAGGAATTGAACAAAGAGATAGCCTTTATAGGTGACCCTATCAAGAATGAAGAGCTTGTTCAACTCATATTGAATGGACTAAGCTTTGAATTTGACAATTTGGTTCAGGAATATGCAATTATGGGTAAGCTACCCATACTTGAAGAACTCCAAGGCACACTCATGGCCGAGGAATCAAGAAGGAGCCAAATGCAAGAGAGGATGGATAGGCTTTCCATCCAAGGTGGAGATGACCAAGCTCTCTTCACCAAAGGCAAAGGCAAGTCCAAAGGCAAAGGATCAACATTCAAGAAGTCTACAAATCTTGAGGATCAAGAAGGACCCCCAAAGGCATCTCCATCAACCACCAAAGTCAAGAAGGACAAATCTACTATTGTAGCAAGATGGGGCATTATGCCTCGGAATGCTTCAAGAGGAAGCAAGATCAAAGCCAAGCCAACATGAGCAAAGAGGAGGAGGAGGAGAGTTCACATGAGGACTCTCTCATGATGTCCATATTTTCCTCAACAAGCTTCAAAGGAGAAGATCCTTGGTGGATTGACTCGGGTGCTAGTTCACACATGACTAGTAAAAGGGAGTTTTTCTCTTCTCTCTTATCTTATGATGGACCTATAAAGTCTATCTATACAGCAAATGATGAAGCTTGTAAGATTGAAGGAGTTGGTAGCATTCCCCTTTGCTTAGGATCTTCCAAAAAGATCAACATAGAAGGTGTTTTGTACATTCCTACAATAACAAAGAATCTACTAAGTGTTGGCCAAATGGTAGACAATGGTTTCAATGTTGACTTTGCTTCAAATGAATGTTTTATCAAGAAGAAGGGTAAGATAGTGGCTAAGGGCACTAGACTTGGCAAACTTTATAAGCTGGATGCATTTGTGGATACTAATGTTGTCATGTTGGCCGAGAAGAGCAAGATATCTACCTTTACTTTATGGCACAAAAGACTTGGACATGTCAACTCGGGTTCCATGGAGGCTATGATCAAGGAGGAGTATGCTTTAGGCCTACCAAGGTCTATTGGGAAGGAAGACAAGGTTTGTGAAGCTTGTGCCTTATCCAAGGCACATAAGAAGGTGTTTCCTAACTCCATCACAAAGTCATCTCATCCTCTTGAACTCATACACTCGGATGTGCACATTGCTAGCACCAAATCTAATGGAGGTTCATCCATGTTTTTAACCTTCATTGATGACTACTCAAGATATTGTTGGGTGTTCTTACTTTCCTTCAAGTCTCAAGTATTTGATACTTTTGTAAAGTTCAAGTTGTTTGTGGAAAAGCATCATAATCATAGCATCAAGATTCTTAGAAGTGACAATGGTGGAGAATTCATCTCCAATGAGTTCAAGGCCCTTTGTGAGGAGGAAGGGATCAAGAAAGAGACTTCTTGTCCTTACACTCCTCAACAAAATGGAGTTGCTGAAAGAAGGAAAAGAACATTTTGTGAATGTTCTAAGGCTTTAAGAATAGATGCTTGTTTGCCCAATTCCTTTTGGGGTGAGTCTCTTGTATGTGCAAACTACTTGATGAATAGGGTGTCTTGCAAAGCAATTGAAGGCAAAACTCCTTATGAGATGTTGTATGGAAAGAAACCCATAATTAATCACTTGAAAGTTTTTGGGTGTATATGTTATGTGCATGTGCCATTGGAAACAAGAACCAAGGAGGATCCATCTTCCACAAGAGGGATCATGCTTGGATATGCAAGCTCAAGCAAGGGCTACAAAGTCTATCTCCCATCCTTGAACAAATTTGTTGTTTCAAGGGATGTCATCTTTGATGAACATCATATGCATATGCTTGAAGAAGGCTCAAGTGCTCCAACAATCAAGAAGAAGATGGCCAAGGAGCAAGATCTTGGTTTTGAGGAGGAGCTCATGGAGGAGCAAGCACCAAACCCACCTATCACACCAAGGAGATCTTCAAGGGCAAAAGTGGAGCCATCAAGGCTCACATATCAAGGCAAATGACAGCAAGTTGAGGGTATCTCATCCACTTCTTATGCTTTATATAGTTTTGAAGAACCATCTAATGTTGAAGATGCATTGAACTCCAAAGAATGGTATAAAGCTATGTTGGATGAGTATGATGCCTTGATTGAGAATGAAACTTGGTTGCTTGTTGAGAGACCTCAAAGGAATGTAATAGGATGCAAGTGGGTCTTCAAGCTTAAGTTGAATGCAAATGGGAGTGTTAAAAAACATAAAGCAAGATTAGTTGCAAAAGGTTATGCTCAAGAGAGAGGGATAGACTATGAGGAAAACTTTTGCACCCGTGGCCAAGATGGTCACAATAAGGCTAATGATTGCACTTGCATCACATTTTGGATGGATTCTATGTCAAATGGATGTCTCTAATGCTTTCTTGAATGGTTTTTTGGAAGAGGATATCTATATGGAGCAGCCACAAGGATTCATCAAGCATGGAATGGAGAACAAAGTATGCCATCTCCAAAGAAACATCTATGGCTTGAAGCAAGCCTCGAGATCCTGGAATTCAAGACTACATTGCTATCTTATTTCACTTTCTTTTTTTCAAAGTGAATATGATCCTACTCTTTACATTAAGTTTGATGATGTTGGTATTGTACTTTACTCATTTATGTAGATGACATCATCATTAGTGGAAATAGTGTTGATGGTATTGAAAAAATCAAGATAGATCTATCCTTAGAGTTCAAGATGGTAGAGCTAGGGTGTCTTCACTTCATCTTAGGCATAGAAGTACTTAGAGGGTCTGATTTTATCTTTATAAGTCAAGTAAACTATGCTCAAAGTCTTTTGAAGAAGTTTAAGATGGAAGTATGCAAAAGTGTTGACACACCAATGGAGCAAGATGTAAAAGTGCCAAATGAAGATGATGAAAGATCCTTCATGGACATCACTTTGTTTAGGCAACTTATAGGTTCCTTAATGTGGATCACTATAACTAGACCAGATCTTAGCTTTAGTGTATGTAGGTTGAGCCAATCCATGCAAAAGCCATTGAATATCCATTGGAAAAAGGCTAAGAGGATTCTAAGATACATCTCGGGTACATTGGATTTTGGGATTCTATATAGAGGAGATGTGATTAACCTTCATGCATTTAGTGATTCAGATTTTGCAGGGGACAATAGGGATAGGAAATCAACAAGTGCCTATTCAATTTTCATAGGAGAAGGTGTGGTTTCATGGCTTTCAAAAAGCAAGAAACTATATCTCTATCTTCAACCGAGGCCGAGTACAAAGCTTTGACAACCACTACAAAGGAGGTACTTTGGATCAAGAGATTATTGGTGGAACTAAAGATCATGGATTCATAGGAGGCACAAATCATCTACAATGACAATATATCAGCCCAACACCTTGCATCTAACCCAATATTCCATGCAAGATCTAAGCACATTGAGATATGCCATCACATTGTGAGAGAAATGGTGCAAGCCAAGGAGATTGCTTTGGAGCATGTTCCAAGCAATGAATGTGTAGCTGATCTACTTACTAAACCACTTCAAAAGACACCTTTTATGAATTTCAGATCATCACTTGGAGTGATTAGTAAAGCAATGATTGAACCAAGCTAGATAGTGAGGAGGACTGTTAAAAATTCACAATTCTAGCTTGACTAGTTTTGGTCATATGACTTGTAAATAGTTAGATGGTCATGATGTGGCTTGTCACACGTGCCAAATAGCATAGGATTCCATTCATAAGGATGTTCTCAAGTAGACCTAAGTGTAAGAACCTTTGGAATGAGTCCAAATTATGCTTAGATACAAGGGAGAAAAAATAGGAGCTATTTTTGGTAATTTTTGCATTGTTGAGGGATCTCCAAGATTCCAACCCTAACTTAGTAGGGATGAAAGATCCACCAAAATTAGAATTAGGGATAGGTTTAGGGCTACTCATACCTGCCCAAAACCGTGATGGATCATGTATAGGTGATGATATCTCACCAAAATCAATCAAGCAATTTCATGTTTTTTTCTCTCATAATGGTGCAATTGCTCTCTATGTTCATAATTGTTTGAGTACTTGTGATTACTAATGATTATAGGATTGAATGTAGGTCTGGTGTACAGTACTCAGACTGTGGGAGGCCGTACTTTCACACGTGTGAAGCCTTCTTCAAGGATTTGGGCCATTTAGTGAGGTTCAAGCATAGATTTTTGATGGATTTTGATGGTTCAACTTGTGCTAATCTTATGAAATCATAATCTATTGTTTTCCTCATCATTTCAAGTGTTTTAGGATCCTTATTTGCTGTAAGTTTTACAGCTTGTGCATGTGGATCCGATATTTGTACGGACATGCAATATCGGAACGACGCGTGGATATACGACTTTTCGAAATTCTCTCTAGCTCGCGCGCATGGATTTGATATTGGTACGGACAAGATGAAAAATAGAGAGAATATAAGAACTTTTAGAAGGAATATTTGAAGTGTGTGATCGTTCAAAAGACAAATATCAATAATGTGAAAAGTATGAAGCCTCATAAACTCTGAATGGCAATACTAGACACTATCTAGTGTAATCTACAGTTTTCCAAATTGACAAATAAGATATTTTTTGGCAAACCTCTCTCACAAATGGCACTTTTCACAAAAGCTAGGAATAATTGCAAAAATCTCCCCACTCAACAATTTTTCAATCTGTCTGATGTTGCCTTGGCCTTTCTGATGGATCCGAGACTATGTCTTCGTTCCCCACTGATGATTCTGAGCTCCAAAACCTGCAAAATACACCAAGGAAGGATTCCTTCCAACCGTTTTTGTCTCTCCAAGCTTTCACCTCCTATGAAGGACTTTCTCACTTCATTGAGGAGCCTGTGACAGATTGTATCCACTAATCATGCAGGCAGGACTATCGCAGTTCTGATACCATGTCAATAATCAAATAAGCAACATCAAGCATTCAGCATAAGCAATCACCAAAGAAGGAGAAGGAAGAACACGCATTCTCACTTAACGCACTCTATCACTCTGTATCATACTGAATGTAAAATGTATAAATAGATCCTGAACCTTGACAGAGAGAGAAAACCTAGGAGTAGACTACTAGACTACCCTATGGCTAGTTACAGCTGGTAATAGTTGTCAATAATAAAGTACATCGTGAACAATAACTAAGAAGTGTAACAATGAAGTTTATCATTGATTTCTAACAATGTTAGGCCAACGTAACGACTCTCTAACCAAAGTACAAAAGAAATAATTGATTCTTAAGACACAACCTTATCAATTACTTGCGAGGCAATTGTATCGACATTGAATGGATGATATTTTGAGAAGATGTTTGTTGCCTCATGAAATACATGATCTAATCATGTTCTCACGTGATGGGATGGGAGGTGGACATTTTTCAATAGATATCACTATTCAAAAACTTTTACAATCAAGTTGTTGGTGGCCGACATTTTATAAGGATATCGAAAACTATATTCGGTCATGTGATGTATATCAATGAGCATGACGTCTTACAAAGCAGAATTAAGAACCTTTTCAGCCAGTTCTATCGCAAGCACCATTTGAGAAATGGGGACTTGACTATGTTGGTCCTATTCATCCTGCGGCAAGAGAATCTCAAGCCATATATATCATCATAGCAACTGATTATATGACCAAGTGAGTCGAGGCAAAAGAGTTAGAGTTTGTCGATGCTAATTCTGCGGCTAAGTTCCTATATGAGCACATCATTGTTAGATTTAGATGTCCTATCGAGATCGTAAGTGATTGTGGAACACACTTTGTTAATGAAACGATAAAGTGTTTGTTGGAATACTTTTTTGTTATACACCAGTACTCCATATTATCCAACGGGTAATGGACAAGCTGAATCTTCATTATGACAAAAATGGTTGAAGCAAGTCGTTCTGATTGGGAACATAAACTTCATGCAGCATTATGGGCATTCAGAATTGCTTACAATGTTAGTATGAGCCAGACACCATTGTTCCAACTGCCACGGACATCATGGTACTTCCTAGCACAAGCATGTGGCTCAATGGATGACCCTTGTTGAGTCTCTTCTCATGGCAATGGGTATCCACGAGCAAAATCAATATGCAATATATTACATTGGATTTTAGTACATGGACAGAGAAAAAATCCAAATTTTATATCACCTACCAAGGAGCTACCCACAAGGTGCGTATTACAAAAAGTCACCCTTGTTGCTATAGGCATCTCCTCAGGAACTCAATCCTCACCAAACACAAGCATGCCAAGAATGTTATTAAGCCTTTTATTGTCATGACCATAGAGCTTTATTGAACGAATGACGATTACCTGGTAGAGGCCATTTAAGATCCAGCCCTCCAGGCCACTGCCCAACTCCTAAATACTTTTCTGATGGCTAGGGACCTTAGGAAGGAAAGAATTTCTTTGCAGATCTTTCATTGCCTAGCCTAGTTGAATCTAACTACAAGTTAGATAAGGCACCATCAGGGAACCAATTTGAATTTGAATTTTAAACCAATTTTGGTGGCCTAAAGTCCTTTTATTAACTTGTAACTAATCAAATAACTATGTGATCATCAGGTTGGACTACACACGCAGGGCTATCTCGATCTTTGAGGTCTTGAACTTCTGGACCCAACCACCCCTCGAGGACTCATGCAGATGTTGCTGCAAGAAACTCTGGATTTGCTCCTCAACAGTGGTCGACTTTTGAGATAATGGTCTGATTCTTGATGTGAATGGACCTGTTTGCTTGGCCTGTGCCACTTATATACTTCTTCAACATCAGCATCTCCTCCTTGATCCATTCCAACCTCATGGTGATCTTCAGTTTGGTGTCCAGGTGAGAGTTGTGGCATTACTAGAATGGTAATCTGAGGATTCGACTCCAAGATTTGAGCGACTACCTTTTCGTAATCCTTGATGATTGTTTTAGCCTTGGCCAGCTCGGTCGATGCCGTGAGTTTAAACTTATCAAAACTTTGAAATCCGACCGATGAGGTTCGATATGTTTCAACTTTCTTGAATAGGTAGTTGATCTCCTCTAGTGAGACAGGACGATCAAGCACCTGGGTCTGAATATACATGTCGCGTTCAAGGGTGGTCGCATCCAATTCACTTTGAAGCCTTTCACGATATTGCACATCCATGTCCAATTGCCCCTGGAGCCAGCAAAACTTGTTGTTGGGAATCTTGAACAACTTTGTCCACTTTATCTTGCGTGGTTGTCAAAGTCACCACATAGCCTTCTAGAGCGTCGGCTATTTGTTGGGCTTTCGTCATCTCGGCCTCGGACTTTGCCTCATGTTGTTTGGTGACCTTGAGTTCCTGATTCAACTGTATCACTTTTTGGCTGATCCACAACTACACATATGGGTGTTTTGCCATGTGACACTGCCACGCGAACCCGATACTTAATCAAAATTTTGACATGTTTCTTTGCGTGGCTCTGCCACGTTTGGTACATCCATGTCGAAAATTCTCCAGGGACCCTGCCGGTCAAATCCAGGATGGAGGTGGGTCCGGCATCTTGTGGAACTGCCACGCGTGGCAGTGTTGCTCACTAATTGTTTTCTTTGGTCAATCAATTTTTGCTAGATCTTTAATAAGATATAGATTACATTGAAAGCATTTGATTTAAAATGAATCAGAAGTGATTGGTAGATTGAAATCAAGATAAACTTGAAAAATGCAAGAATGTATTATGATGCAATGTAAACTATCATTTTATCACAAAAATGATTGTGATATATATATATATATATATATATATATATATATATATATATATTCATCATCACAAGATTCAAATTCATCAGCAAATACATTTTGCAACTCATCTCCGCTCAGATGATTTTCATCATCACTATAGTAATCGGACCCTCTCTCAATATTGTTGTTTGTGTCAAAATCATTCGATTCATTTATAGTATTTTCTATAATATTTAGAGAACTTGGAGATGTTTCTATATCTGCATCAACCATGTTTGTGTTGTCAATATTCAAGTCCTCCATTTCATTCTCAATGTATGCATTTTCAAATACATGTCTAGCACATGGCTTTACTTGAACAACATACCACCACTTGTTGTTTAGTCAATTTGGTTGAAAAAATACCTGCACATTTAACAATGTTAAGTTAAAAAATTTGTTCCAACATGGAACTAAGGTCCACATGAATAGTTAATTGTAATGAAATAGTGTATGTTACTGATTATGATTGAGAAAAAACGAATGTCATGTGACACACCTGTTCACAATGACAAGGCTACGCCAATGTGTCTGAATAATCCATGTTTAATGTCTTGGTTGAATTGATAGCAAAAAATCCACTACAATCTCTTTTCATAGTTGCATTTGACCCTTGATAATTGATTTTCAACCACTTTACATCAAACAAAAAGTATTTTCCATTTTCACCAAAACACACTTCATATATATCTTTAGTAGTTCCTACATACTCAGGCTCTCTAGAGATTGGACTTTGGTCTCATGCACTACTCCGACTTTCTTGACTAAAAGATGCCATAATACCACAATCATAAGTTCGTCGTTTCATATTAGCTCGTTCAACGTGATGATGATGACCATATGCCCACATTGCACTATACTTTCGATACTGCCACATATTTATTGTAATTAAGACAGTAATCAATCATTATACAAGCTACATTGTATTTCATAAAAAAACAATAAACAATCTTCCAATCACATCCTGTTGCAAAATCTCATTCCATGTCAGATATGACTTGTCCATTTGATCTTGCTTGTTGGAGTGTGTCAACCATCCATTCTATGGTGCATTGGTTGGGCAATGGCTCAACATCACGTGAAGGTGCAAATGACCCCTATGTCTATTATGTCAATGTCTATTTCTAGCCAACGTTCTTTCTTTTTTCTCTTGTTCATCACTCCCGAATTATAGAGCATGAAAGTAGAAATTTTTTCTCAAAGAAAAGGTGTCATTTTCTTAGGAGCACCCATACCTTGGGATTTTTCACCTTTTACCTCATTGTTCTCCTCATCATTCCATAGCCGTGGAGTGGACGGATGTATTTGAAGCAAAAATTCAGTGACATAAATAAGAGATTCTTGCGCTAACCACCCCTCTTGCCTTTTGACACACAAAAACTTTCAAAACTTTCATAAATCTCTCCAAAAAAACATCCACCTATAATTATTTATTGCATGATAAGAGCAATGTTCAATGACATAAAAAAAATCATGCTAAATATATTGAAGCCACAAAAACCAAAATAATGTATTTTGTACCTTGATTGCACAGGACCTGCAATACCAATTTCTTGGACCAAGTGCACAAGCAGATGCACTTGTATGTCCAAGATGGAGGTTGGAAAATCTCTCTCAGGCATACATACAGCCTCCACTATATCTACATGTTTTTTCTCCATATCTATCTCACGAATCTCCTTGGCACACATCCATCTACACCATATTTGTAGTATATGATCATCATATGACTTTATCGAATTCGTAGGTAAAATAAATATGCAATAGCATAAAATGTGAGTGAAAGAAATGTAAGTACCTGACAATGGATGCTAATTTGTAATAAATGGTATCGCGAAGTTGATCAGTTAGACAACCACGAACACACATTGGAAATATGTACTCAAGCATCTTCAACCAATCATGATCAGATTTAAGACCATGAAATTTTCCTTCTGTTGTGAATGACGTTTGTAGTGAATGAGCAAATCCAATTGGTGTTCTCATCTCGCAAATGACTGACCATACATACTTGTACTCTTCCTTGGTAAGAATCCAAGGGGCTCTTTGAATGATATGAGTATTTCCATCTATACGGGATTTTGGCCGGTACTCTTTTTTTGTCTTTGATTCTTATAGTCTTGTCTTGCATTAATACTATCTTTTTTGCCCACCAAGTGCTTCCATATTGATTCACTCACATTTTTGAATATATGCATAGGATCAAGCAACTGATTGATCAAAACTTTATTCCAATATGGTAGACAATGAAAAATAGATAGTCTTTTCATACCATTGATTGGCTTGGTCTCAGATTCAATCTAGAGCTTGTGCCAATCTGCCATGGACATTCTCTTTGGAGGCATCCTTGTTTCCGTCTTTCCTCCAAATCCTCTTCTTTGTGTATGTCGAAACGAATGATCCTCATGCAAGTATTTGTGATCACTTTCATATACAACTTTGCTTAGATGATCACTAGGCCAAAATGAAAAGAAAATGATGGCCAAAAACCGTCATTTAAGTCGATTTTAATGACAGTTTTGAGGTCGTCATTTAATCCATGTCATTAAAACCAATAGTTGAAATGACGGCCAAAAACTGTCATATATGTTATCTTAAATGACAACCAATAAAAAGCCGTCATTTATTTATTTTTAAAATAAAAAAAATGATGACCAAAAACCCTCATTTAAACCATCTTAAATGACAGTCAGAAACTGTCATTTAAGTCGACCTAAATGATGCCCATTACAAATTGTCTTTTTATTTTGCCAAAATGGAGAATAATTGATGGCCAAAAACCATCATTTAAATCAACTTAAATGACGGCCATTAGAAACCGTCCTTTTTATTTTGCCAAATTGAAAGATAAACGACGGCCAAAAATCGTCATTTAAATCAACTTAAATGACGGCCATTAAAAAAAGTCCTTTGTCAATTTCAAAACCTATGAATGGTAGTTCATGAGCAACTAATGCTTCGTCTACCAAGACAATATTGGTGTTTCATTAGCAGACAGTTACATTCTGTTTCTGCTACATTTTAAAACATCCCCGTTTTGGAGCTCAAAGGCATGCAAGTATAGCAATGCCCATTTTGAATTTCTTGCTACAAAAGTTATTGAACAATAGTTAATTTACTATTTTAACACCTGAAAATATCTTGTGTCTATCACGGTGATCCTTATCAAATCTATCAAATTATGCACTTCTGTTGTTCTCCTCCTTTTTAATATCTCCCACAACTGCATTCCAATGCATCCTCTTTAACCTCAATAAATTCATTCTGCAATTTTAAGGGTTTAGCCATCTATTCGGATGTTGGTCTTTCAGATAAAATATTTTCCTCTTAAATGAAATCTATATTTTTGATTAAACTCTACAAAATCTCTTTCAAAATGACACTACTTAACGTAAACCAACTCACTTCAGATTGACAATCTGCAGATTTTTCAATCTCACGATACTTAACATCGCCCTCAATGATCATTTTTGAACTGTGAAACAGTAGATGAACATTCATTTGCAAGAACAACGAGAGAGAGAGAGAGAGAGAGAGAGAGAGAGAGAGAGAGAGAGAGAGAGAGAGAGAGCACCTGCGATGGTGGATCGTGTGTCGCCTAGATTGTAAGGATGCGTGAAAGGCATTTAAATTTTTCCACTTGATTGGTGCACAACACAAAGTTTCCAGCTGCTCGTCATATTGGATTCTCCAATCCTTGTGGAGTCAGTTACTATTGCAACTTTATTAGTAACATGATGACCAAAAAAAGAGAAATGACATGGAGACCCATTTTTTTTTAAAAAATTGCCAATATTTAAAATGCTTCCGAAAAAATATTTTAATATAAAAAAAAACTTTTTTTGCTAGAAATTTTAATTATGCTAAAAAAATTAATTAATAGGTTATTAATAAGATCTTGAAATTAGCATATATTAGATAATAATGCTATTTAAAATAAAATAACTAATTATACAACCACTAAAATATGTAAAAAATTAATTTTTGCTTATTTAAAAAAAAATTAACTTGTTTTTAGAATAATTAAACAAGCATAATTAGTATTAAAAAAGTTTACAAGCATAAAAGTTTACAAACATAAAAAAGTGCTTTTGATGTTTCACTGGACATTGCTTTGCATGCCTAGAAAAGATAGATTTACAAGAAGTGAAAGTAGTGGTTTGATGTTGGACCTAGATTTAAAATGACATTACAAGCCCTACAAGGTTGTCTTCATACAGGGAGATCACATTCACAAGTTCACATTTGGTGTAGACAAAGTATCAAATTCATAGCCAGAATCAAAAACTAATTTCAAACTCATTCGTAGACATGTTGCAAATATTGAAGACATCAAAAAATCTAAACAAATTACATATTATGCCAAAATTGAGAGAAGTTCCATAGTATCTCAAGTAAGAAGTACTACCCATGCCATATCTATGCATATTATAAATGTGTGTGTGTGTAATTTTTCCTTTATTGTACTTACCAATTTGAGATCCTTGGGCAAGGATGTCTTGCAATGAATAGCACACATGTTTGCATCTTCATTAAGTTGCACTAGATACATGGATGTAGCAGAGCTCACTTTGTGAGATACCATAAATCTCTTGCTAAAGACTAGTATAATAGAAGATGTTAATAAATCATGCTCATATTGTATTCTTAAATTATACATAAATTTTGAAGGATGAATATAACAAAACTATTTACTCTGAATTATTTCTTGAAAGAGTCAAGCAAGAAGGGAGCATGTTCCTTGTGCTAAATCTGAAATAAAATAACCTCAAAAGCTTCATTTGAAAGAGGAAGTTAATGAGGCTAGAATTGCCTAGTTTGGATCGTGTGGACAAATTGAATCCTGCATGCATACATCAACGAAATTGAACAAAAGCTGAAGTCTGAAGCATGAGGCTATCAATATCAACATAAAATGTACCAATCACGTAGTTATAGATGAGATGATGTGGTTCAATAATTGACTGACGATGTGCTCAACAATGAGAGCTGCCTTTAGTCTTGACTTGTTGCTGCACCGTATTCCAATAACTAATGACAAGATCAACTCACATTGCTTCAGCTAATTCATGAGGGAAAACCTTCTTGCCCTAAGTGTCATCTTGCAATTAGTGGTACACAAACACTTGTGGAAACATCACTACAAATATTAATCCACATGGCAAGATCTACAAACACTGTTTTCAGCTTCTAAAGTCAACAATATTTCATCTACACCATTAGCTTTCAGGTAAGTTCTTGTTTTCTGGCAGCCGGAATCGTCGCAACAAACTACCCCGCATGTCATTTGTCTATCTTCTCAACCTCTTCTTTCTTGCGTTCATCGCTAATCTGTAAGGTGCGTCCATCTTCAATCTGAACCTTAATCTCTTTTCTTTTCAACCTTGAAGTGCAAAACAGGGACAAACTCCCCTCCTCTGATAGAATAGCCCATGTTGTGCACTTGCTAAAGTTCAGAATGCACAGCGCAGCCTGGGAGCGATGGAGAGAGATAGAAAAGCCATAACTTCTTGCTATGCTCTATGCATAGCAAGAAGTTTTTCACCTATGCTCAGCATAGGTAACTCTTTTTTTTTTCCCCACAATTTTTTTGCTAGGTAACAAAAACATTTTGTGCAAACCTAAAATATTCTCCTATGATAAGCATAGCAAGAAAAAACTAGGTAGATGTTGCATGGTAAGGGTGACATGACACTATTTGTTGTAGGACTCCTGCTTTAGGCAAGGGTTCTCCTCGGTAATCACTGATAACCTCTACCTTAAACAACTTCAATATCAAATCCATAAACCGTTGATCATGGATTTCCTCCTAGATAATTGAGACTGTCATAGCACTTTCTAATATCAAATTCAAGTAACCACGAAATTGCATCTGAGTGTTTTTTATCTCCTCGAACGTTGTGTGGCACCCTCAGGACGGACGGAATCCATGGGATGAATTGGAGAAGAGCGGCTCATATATTTTTTCAAGAGTCATATGCATTGTCTCTTCTACAATAAGGTCCCCCAAGTGGTCCCCCTCTGTCGTCAATGGCCTACTTTCGCCCGAGCATAGCAAGTTATTTCTTGTTATGCTCATCATAGGAGAATATTCTAGGTTTCACAGAGTCTTTTTGTTACCTAGCAAAAAGATTTTGTGCAAAAAAAAAAAAGATTCACCTATGTTGAGCATAGGTGAAAAACTTCTTGCAAGATTCACCTATGCTAAGCATAGGTAAAAAAACTTCTTGCTATGCTTAGCTCATGGTATTGCAAGAGAAATTGCAGGTTAGATTGTGGGTTCGCTTGGTGAGCCACATGCTTTAGATCGAAGGAAGAAGATCCAAGTGTCTCAGCTCCTTTGATTCCATAACTTCTATACAATGCCCTATGTTCAGTCTCAAATCTGTCACTGATCAAGTGAATGAGAATAGAATGGATCCTAATGGCAAATCCTGGCATAATATAACCAAGAAGAACTCGTGCAAGAGGGAAGAGGCTTTTGCAACTGCTGCAAGAAAGAAAGCAAATAAACATTTGTGTGCCTACAAACCAATAGAATGTTGTCGCAGAGTGTGAAAATTCACACATGTGGGAATGTCCTAATGTGTGAAATTGATCTCCTAAGCTTGGCTCATGTACTATACATTACCTACTGATTGAAATCCAAGATCAATGACAAGGTCTAAGGCAAAAAGACCATTCTACATGCATCCATTCATTACCAAAAGGTGTTTCACATGTGTGAAACACTCCAAGAATCCACAAATCACTCAAATACAAGCCAAACACTCCAAGAATCCAGAAATCCTAGTGACTCAAGAAAGGTGTTAAGTCGAGAATACCATGACCTTGGGGCTTGCTTTAATCCATATAAACTTTTGAAGAGCAAGCAAACTTTTCCCTCATCATGGATGAACCCAATAGGTTGATCCATATAGATCTCTTCTTCTAGATAGCCATTTAGAAATGCATTAGAAACATCTAGTTGAAAAATTTGCCAATTGAAAAAACAAGCAAGAGAAATTATGATTCTAAAAATTCTTTGCAACTGGGGCAAAGGTTTCCTCATAATCAAGTCCATATACTTGAGCAAATCCTTTAGCACAAAGCCTAGCCTTGTACTTGTTGATTGTGCCATCTTGATTATACTTGACTCGAAAAACCCATTTGCAACCAATGGTATGCTTGTTGGATGGAAGATCCACAAGTTCCCATGTATTATTGGCCATCAAAGCATCATATTCTTCCTTCATGGCAAGGTACCATTCCTTTGAATTGATAGCATCATATACATCCTTCGGCTCCTCATGAGAAATAAAATAGGCACAATTAGTGGTGTTGATATCCGCTTTCTTTCCTCTATCTTCATAGGTAAGCCTTCTAGGCTCGGATCTTTCTCTTTGAGATCTCCTTGGTGAAAAAATTCGAGGTGATTCCTCCTCAAATCTTGGCCCCATCTCTCCATGATGATCTTAAAGGGTGATGATTGGAGTATATTTATGAGAATCTTTGAACTCGGCCTTCTCAAGAATGTATTTTTGATCTTCATGGGATATCACATCTCTACTCTCAATTGTAGTTGAGGTAGAGGGAACATAGATCTTGTAAGCTTTCTTGTTGGATGCATATCCAACCATGATCCCTTTAACAGAATTAGGATCATCTCTTTTCCTTGTTTCCAAGGGCATATTAACAAAGCAAGTACAACAAAAAACTCTAAGGTGATCTACCTTAGGTTTTTTCTGAAACAAGACTTCAAAAGGTGATTTTCCAGCAAGAGCATTGTGAGGTAACCTATTGCACAAATAGTTTGCACAATTTATAGCTTCACTAGGCAAAGAAGCTGCTACTCGAATTGCTTTAGCACACTCACATAAAGATCTGTTTTTCCTCTCAACTACTCCATTTTGAGATGGAGAATAGGCACAAGAAAATTCTCTCTTTATTCCTTCACCTTCACAATAATTATGAAACTTGTTGGAGATATATTCACCTCCTCCATCACATCTTAAAGCTTTAACTTTGTAAGAAAATTGTTTTTCTACATAAGCTTTGAAGATAAGGAAGTGATAAAAAACCATAGCCTTTGAAGAAAGTAGATACAACCAAGTGTATCTAGTAAAGACATCAATAAAGGTGACAAAACATGTTGCACCACCAATACTTTCAGAAGAGAAAAAATGTACATCTGAATGTATGAGTTCCAATGGACAAGTAGTCTTTATAAAAGACTTCTGATATGGCTTTCTGTGTGACTTTGCAATGGCACAAGCCTCACAAGGCTTGAAATCTTTAGAAAGAGATTTTGGAAGACCGATAGCCTTCTCCTTCTTAACCATAGAAGACATAGATGTAAAGTTAGGATGTCCCAACCTTCTATGCCACAACTCCTCCTTAGATAACAAAACAACTTCACAAAGGTTTGCATTCTCATAAGAATTCAACTTAAAAATTCCACCACATCTAGTTCCATCAGCAAGGATCTCATCTTTTCTCTTGATAAAACAAGTATTGGAGTTGAACTTTACATCACAACCATTATCAAGCAACTTTCCCACACTAATTAAGTTCTTTGTAAGTTTTGGAATGAAAGAACATTAGAAAGTGCAAGAACTTTTGAAGAAGCAAGTTTCAATGGAATGTTGCCAATTCCTTCTATTGGACACTCATGTTAATAAGTTGTGTAAATAGATCTCTTGAGTCCTTTGAAAGGTAAGATTGAGTCAAATGACTCCTTTGAACAAACAGCACATATGTGAAGAGGCTCCACTGTCTATGTACCAAGCTCCATCTTTCTTGAAAGGTGATGAAGAAAAACTGGACACCATAAGTGATCCTTCTCCATCACTTGCAATATAATCTTCTTCAATCTCTTTGGAGAGATTAGCTTGCTTGAGTTGGTTTTTTTTTTTAAAGCAATTAGAGGCATAGTGCCCCTTTTTGCCACAGAAGAAGCACTTCACTTTCTTCTTCTTGGTTTTTGAGTTAGAGGGATGAGATGTATCATTCTCTTCACCATCTTGATCTCGATCTTTGGCTTTGTCTTTGTTGTATGCTTGAGAGAATTGGTTGTTACTCCTTCCTTTCTGCTTGCCTTTGACAAAGAGGGCTTTGTCACTTCCACCATGTTCAAGTTTGTTCATCCTGGAGAGTTTATAGCTTTGTCTAGATTCTTCAGATAAGAATTCCTTGGAGAGTTTCTAGATTAGGTAACTCCTCCTTAATAACAAAAGACTGAACAAGATTATCATAGTCAAGCCATTCAGTATGACTTGAACTAGCTCAACTTGGTTAATGGTAACACCAACACAGGAAAGCTTTCCATGTAAATCTTTAACTCTTAGAACATAGTTAGATGCACTCTCTTCACTCCTTTGGAAACTTTGGAAAATCCAATTCCTAAGAGTGAGTATTCTAGAAGTATTCGTTGCTTTATAGATGGTCTTTAGTGCATCCCAAGCTTCTTTGGTTGCAGTGCAAGATCCTATCTCTCTCAAAATTTCATTAGATACATTCATCTTAATGAAATGTAGGGCCATTCTAGCTCTCTTCTTATATTTAGGAATTTCAACCTATGCTTGAGGCTCCTCCTCAACACCAAGCACAATATCCATAACATCCTGGAAAATCAAAATAGACTCCATTCTTAACTTCCAAATTGAGTAATTAGAAGTGTTTAGTCTTTCACTAGCTTCTAGAAAATATCCTCCTTGAGATGCCATTATAATGAAGACTTCTTAGTTATTGGATTGAAATATGTTTGAGCTTGTTCCTATCAGACTTAGAGTTGCTGCTCTCTTTTACTATAGGTATTTTCAAGGTTGAATTACCTTCCTATGTGAGACACTTGCAACTATATATGAGATAAATCTCAAATATTCAACAAGACAAGCTATATAGATCAGACACAAAAAGTGGTTTGTGACACTTTGGCTGGTTTGAATCCTACTTTTGGCATGTGTGAAATGCTTCAAAAGAAAACACTATTGACACTCAGAAGGCTCAAAGTGTGTTCAAATACTTCAAACTCAATCTTGATCTACAGTTTCTTGTGTTGGATGCTCAAAACAATGGATTCAGAATAAAGTATAATTGAATCAAATCAAAATGTTGTCACTCAAATTTTGGACCTATCCCTATCCTCTTTAAGAGCTTATAACTCTTGCTAGACACATCAGATTGATCTGGTTTCAATTTCTAAGGAAAGTACAGATCAAATGCTTTCCATCAAGCTATAAGACTGCTATCTTTGGATCTATAAGTAAGGAGAACAAAGGGACTAAAAAACTTTGATTTTCACACGTGCAAAATTCCAGAATTCCGTACTTCCTCAATTCAGGTCTAAAAATTCAGTTCAAGTCCGATTTGATCTAAATAAACTTCAGAGAAGGGTTAGAAAACGTGTAAAACTGCTTTTTTGTTCGATTTAGCTCTCAGTTTCTTGTACAATCAGAGTTGTTAGCATGCAAAGCTTAATGTGGCTCTGATACCATGACAAAATTTCCAGAATTCACACGTGTGGAGAATGTCCACAAGAGTGACTAATCTTAATTAAGCTTTGTGATTGGCACTATAACCTGATTCTAGATTGATCAACAAAATCTAGTTCAGAAGAAATGGCTAATCCACAATCTAGCATGCTAATCAACATAATATAATAGCAATGAATCAAAGAATGAAAAAATACAAGATTTCAATGTATGAGCATTAGCCTCAACACGAGTTAGAGAGAGAGAGAACTAGAGAGATAACAAACAGTATTTGTTTAGATCCAAAATGACATGAGATAGCTACAAAACTTTGGTTCTTCATCATCAATTGTGTGGAGAGCTACACATATTTATGGAGATTGAGGTAGCTCGAGGTAGAACCATATCTATCCATTCCAAAATGACATCTAAAGTGACATCTAGAGTCTATGTGACATTTGTCACTTGTCATGCATGAAATTCTACCAACTTTTTACAAGTGTACTAGTTCTAACTAGAAATGTCCAAATCATCATGCATGTGTCCAATAAACTTTGTGCATGTCACTATGGATCACTTACAATTAATGCATGTGAGTTGCCACGAGTTTCTACAAGCATAATCATGCTAATTCTATGTCTACAAACTATATGCAAATTGCATTTATCAAACTAGACAATACATAACCATGTAGCTCGAGTTCTATGTAGGCCAAACTTGGCATTTTGCATTAATGAGCTACATACTTGCATGGTACAACATTTGTAGCAAGCCAAGAAATCAATATGGATTGTTTTTCAATTTTAACAAATGTCAAATAATACCATAGTTGTTCTTAGAAAATTAGTCACTGCCTTATATATGTCTCGAAGAATGCAAAGCACCAACTAAATATCCCCAAATAATATGCAATGTGCAATTGGTGTCCATTAAGAAGGGACTTGTTGCCTTCAAATTAACATTGGACTTGAAAATAGAAGATAGCCTTAGTTCAACTTAGGAAATTCATTAGAAACAACCTTCAAAGATCAGATAATTCTTAGAAATACATAAATACTCAGTTTCGACCATGCCGTTAAAAATAGAGGCTTCAGAATAATTTCTTCATGAGCAAATCCTTTTATAGATAAGTCTTAGTGCTCAAAAAACATTTAAGGGCCCACACACTGCTTGGTATAGCTTTGAAGGCATGTTAAGCACTTAACACTTTGAATTTAACAATGAAAAGTCGAAAATGTCAATAAATTCTCAAAACCAGGCTACCACAACCGGATTCAGCATGTGTTCTTTGAAGCTTTCTTCTGAAAGTGCATACTGCTCCTTTGAGAGGCGTAGCTTTTTCCGTCGATTGAATCCCTCCTCTTCATCACTTGCTTCCCTAGAGTTTATCTCACAAGTCCGATCATCCAGTTCTTGTGTCTTTTCCTTGTCCCTCTCCCTCTTTGCATAGTTACTCTTTGCTATCCGAATCTCGTCCATCTAAAAAGGTGAGCGGGTACTGCTAGCTGGAGAGTACTCATTTGGGTCTTCTAATTCAGTTGAGGCAGGGATCTGATTGATGTCAATCCCTATTATGGAATGAGATGATGACGAGACTATTTTCTCTCGTTCTGAGTTCTGTCCATGCAATAGGAGTTGCGTTAGAAAAACACAAGTAGATAATTCGATCATCCTAAATGCTATACTCAAACTAGGCTCAACAACTTAAAGTTCAATGGCTTCACTTGGTGAACCACAGGCTTCAGATCGAAGGAAGAAGATCCAACTACATAGGGCAATGTCTCAGCTCCTTTGACCCCATAACTTCTATACAATGCCTTGTGTTCAGTCTCATATCTGTCACCAAGTCTACACCAATTTTCCACAAGGATCAAGTGCTTAAGGAGTGACAATGGTGGTGACTACATATCTACCAAGTTCAAGGCCTTTTGTGATGAGCATGGGATCAAGAGGGAGTATACAATACCAAGGACCCCATAACAAAGTGGAATTGCTGAAAGGAGGAATAGGACTTTATGTGAAAGTGCTAAAGCCATGAGGTTAAGTGCTGATCCTGATAAACCATTTTGGGATCAAGCTTTGTTGTGTGCCAATTTCTTGTCCAATAGGTGGTCGAGCTCTATTTTGGATGGAAGGGCACCTTTTGAGATGCTATTCAAGAGGAGGCCGAGTGTCAAATTTTTGTTGGATATAGTGAGGTAAGTAAAGCATACAAGGTCTACATACCTTCTACTAAAAAAGTGATTGTTGGTAGAGATGTCATTTTTTATGAGGGAAACATTCCAAAAGTATCTTCAAGTACTATTGATGGTGATGTGGATGGATCTAACATTCTTGATGTTGATGTATTGGATCCTGCTTTAGATGGTGATGATGATGGACCTTCATCAAGTCAAAAGCCAAGAAAAACATCAAGGGAAAGACAAATGCCTTCAAGGCTCACATATGATGAGAAGGGTAAGCAAGTGGAAGTGACTCATTTTGCTTTTCTCACATATTTTAGTGAATCTTCTTGTGTAGATGGAGCTACACAAATAGATGGATATTTTCATGATTTTACAGCAAGTAATGGATTTGGAAAATAAGTTTTGTTGAATGACTTTGATGGTCAAGTTGATGATCAAGAGGTTGATCTCAAAGAGCTTCAACAAGGCAAAAAGGAAGGTAGCAATTCAGAGTTAGTCATGAGCATCAAAGTAGAGTCAATTGGCAAAGATGTTATGGATCCATTTTTGCAGGTTATTGAAGACTCAAGTAAGGTCAAAGGAGTAGCAAGGAAGTATTTTTCAAGTTTGCTTTACTTGTTCTATCTCATGTTTGAGCATTTTCATGTGGATGTGTGCAAATTCTCAAGATATGGTAAAACTAGCTACATTGGTGAGCATCATTTTGGTGTTGGATTTGTACTAGAATTCTTGGCTGGTTTTGTTGATGGAAATGAAGCTATTGGATGCTCATTATATCACTCATTCATGATCAAGTCATCAAGTGATGATGGCATCTTGTGGAAGATGGAGATGGAGGCTCATTCATGGAGTTTCATGGTGGATACATGGCAAGAAAGGACAAAGATGGAGGAGGCAAGCAAGCATTGGTTGATCACTCACATTTATTGTTGTTAAAAATTCACAATTCTAGCTTGACTAGTTTTGGTCATATGACTTGTAAATAGTTAAATGGTCATGATGTGGCTTGTCACACGTGCCAAATAGCATAGGATTCCATTCATAAGGATGTTCTCAAGTAGACCTAAGTGTTAGAACCTTTGGAATGAGTCCAAATTATGCTTAGATACAAGGGAGAAAAAATAGGAGCTATTTTTGGTAATTTTTGCATTGTTGAGGGATCTCCAAGATTCCAACCCTAACTTGGTAGGGATGAAAGATCCACCAAAATTAGCATTAGGGATAGATTTAGGGCTACTCATACCTGCCCAAAACCGTGATGGATCTTGTATATATAGGTGATGATATCTCACCAAAATCAATCAAGCAATTTCATGTTTTTTCTCTCATAATGGTGCAATTGCTCTCTATGTTCATAATTGTTTGAGTACTTGTGATTACTAATGATTATAGGATTGAATGTAGGTCTGGTGTACAGTACTCAGACTGTGGGAGGCCGTACTTTCACACGTGTGAAGCCTTCTTCAAGGATTTGGGCCATTTAGTGAGGTTCAAGCATAGATTTTTGATGGATTTTGATGGTTCAACTTGTGCTAATCTTATGAAATCATAATCTATTGTTTTCCTCATCATTTCAAGTGTTTTAGGATCCTTATTTGCTGTAATTTTTACATGGTATCAGAGCCTAAAGGCTGAAATGAGCTAAATCCTTGGTTTGCATTCAATTTTATCACAATTTTTGATCTAAATCTTGTGTAGATTGGATCTTAGCATCTAGTATTGATTCTAGAACTCAAAGTGAGTCAAATACATTGGAGATTGGTGTTGTGTGACTTCATTTTCAGGTGTTTAGGTGTCTAAAACCAGAGGCAAAGTTGAATTCAATTCACATTACCAAGATAGCAAGTTTTGCTTGCTCCAAGCATTGATTTCTAAGCGAGTTTTGGAGGTGATTTCATAGAGAAGGCTTTCTAGCATTCAAGGAGAGGGAAGATCAGAGTTTTGGGGACTCTTCAAGGCTGTTCTAAGGTGTAGTAGGCACCTCCTAAAGTGATTTAGGTTCAGTCCAACCATCGCTTGACTTATGCACCAAATTAGATCAATTTTTCATCAATTTTGATCATTTTTTGCTTGTGATTGGATAGTAGATTGTGTTGCATCCTCATTAAGTTCCATTTAGATCTTTTACAAGTGATTTTGGAAGTATATTAGGTTGTTGAAATTCACTCTTTATCAGATCATTTGGAAGCTTTAATGTTCTTTATAGAAAGAGGGGCAATTCTACTAGTATTGTCTACTTCAATCAAGCAAGTGCATTGTTTCTAGTATTCTATGATTTGATTTTGTTAGAGATCATTCTTAGATCTTTATAGGAAGTCTATTACTGATCTTTTCAGGTCCCTAAGAAGTGAGATAAGGTAAACCTTCAATCAAATCAATAGAAGTAACCTTCATTTGTGTCAAGTCCTTGATTAGGAGACTAGATGGCATCTATAAATGCATATCTTTTGGATACTAATGAAAGGCTCAACAAAACTAACTATTCCATATGGAAAGTTAGAATGGAATCTATCATGATCATGCAAGATCTGATGGAAATTGTAAATGGTAAGGAGGGTGAACCTATTCATCCTCAAGAAAAAGCCAAATACATCAAGAGGTGCAATGTTGCACTACATTGCATAAAAATGAATGTTGCAAATGAACTCTTAAGAGAGGTAGGAGATTGCACTTCAGCTCAAGATGCTTGGGAGACTTTGCAAAAGGTCTATGAATCCAAGAACCAAACTAGAATGTTAGCTTTGAAGAATCAAATCTATAGAAGCTATCAAAAGAAAGGAGAGAGTGCACATACTTTTGTCCTAAGAGTAAAGGAATTGAACAAAGAGCTAGCCTTTATAGGTGACCCTATCAAGGATGAAGAGCTTGTTCAACTCATATTGAATGGACTAAGCTTTGAATTTGACAATTTGGTTCAGGGATATGCAATTATGGGTAAGCTACCCATACTTGAAGAACTCCAAGGCACGCTCATGGCCGAGGAATCAAGAAGGAGCCAAATGCAAGAGAGGATGGATAGGCTTTCCATCCAAGGTGGAGATGACCAAGCTCTCTTCACCAAAGGCAAAGGAAAGTCCAAAGGCAAAGGATCAACATTCAAGAAGTCTACAAAGCTTGAGGATCAAGAAGGACCCCCAAAGGCATCTCCATCAACCACCAAAGTCAAGAAGGACAAATCAAAGGTGAAGTGCTACTATTGTAGCAAGATGGGGCATTATGCCTCGGAATGCTTCAAGAGGAAGCAAGATCAAAGCCAAGCCAACATGAGCAAAGAGGAGGAGGAGGAGAGTTCACATGAGGACTCTCTCATGATGTCCATATTTTCTTCAACAAGCTTCAAAGGAGAAGATCCTTGGTGGATTGACTCGGGTGCTAGTTCACACATGACTAGTAAAAGGGAGTTTTTCTCTTCTCTCTTATCTTATGATGGACCTATAAAGTCTATCTATACAGCAAATGATGAAGCTTGTAAGATTGAAGGAGTTGGTAGCATTCCCCTTTGCTTAGGATCTTCCAAAAAGATCAACATAGAAGGTGTTTTGTACATTCCTACAATAACAAAGAATCTACTAAGTGTTGGCCAAATGGTAGACAATGGTTTCAATGTTGACTTTGCTTCAAATTAATGTTTCATCAAGAAGAAGGGTAAGATAGTGGCTAAGGGCACTAGACTTGGCAAACTTTATAAGCTGGATGCATTTGTGGATACTAATGTTGTCATGTTGGCCAAGAAGAGCAAGATATCTACCTTTACTTTATGGCACAAAAGACTTGGACATGTCAACTCGGGTTCCATGGAGGCTATGATCAAGGAGGAGTATGTTTTAGGCCTACCAAGGTCTATTGGGAAGGAAGACAAGGTTTGTGAAGCTTGTGCCTTATCCAAGGCACATAAGAAGGTGTTTCCTAACTCCATCACAAAGTCATCTCATCCTCTTGAACTCATACACTCGGATGTGCACATTGCTAGCACCAAATCTAATGGAGGTTCATCCATGTTTTTAACCTTCATTGATGACTACTCAAGATATTGTTGGGTGTTCTTACTTTCCTTCAAGTCTCAAGTATTTGATACTTTTGTAAAGTTCAAGTTGTTTGTGGAAAAGCATCATAATCATAGCATCAAGATTCTTAGAAGTGACAATGGTGGAGAATTCATCTCCAATGAGTTCAAGGCCTTTTGTGAGGAGGAAGGGATCAAGAAAGAGACTTCTTGTCCTTACACTCCTCAACAAAATGGAATTGCTGAAAGAAGGAATAGAACATTATGTGAATGTTCTAAGGCTTTAAGATTAGATGCTTGTTTGCCCAAATCCTTTTGGGGTGAGTCTCTTGTATGTGCAAACTACTTGATGAATAGGGTGTCTTGCAAAGCAATTGAAGGCAAAACTCCTTATGAGATGTTGTATGGAAAGAAACCCAATCTTAATCACTTGAAAGTTTTTGGGTGTATATGTTATGTGCATGTGCCATTAGAAACAAGAACCAAGGAGGATCCATCTTCCACAAGAGGGATCATGCTTGGATATGCAAGCTCAAGCAAGGGCTACAAAGTCTATCTTCCATCCTTGAACAGATTTGTTGTTTCAAGGGATGTCATCTTTGATGAACATCATATGCATATGCTTGAAGAAGGCTCAAGTGCTCCAACAATCAAGAAGAAGATGGCCGAGGAGCAAGATCTTGGTTTTGAGGAGGAGCTCATGGAGGAGCAAGCACCAAACCCACCTATCACACCAAGGAGATCTTCAAGGGCAAAAGTGGAGCCATCAAGGCTCACATATCAAGGCAAAGGACAGCAAGTTGAGGGTATCTCATCCACTTCTTATGCTTTATCTAGTTTTGAAGAACCGTCTAATGTTGAAGATGCATTGAACTCCAAAGAATGGTATAAAGCTATGTTGAATGAGTATGATGCCTTGATTGAGAATGAAACTTGGTTGCTTGTTGAGAGACCTCAAAGGAATGTAATAGGATGCAAGTGGGTCTTCAAGCTTAAGTTGAATGCAAATGGGAGTGTTAACAAACATAAAGCAAGATTAGTTGCAAAAGGTTATGCTCAAGAGAGAGGGATAGACTATGAGGAAACTTTTGCACCCGTGGCCAAGATGGTCACAATAAGACTAATCATTGCACTTGCATCACATTTTGGATGGATTCTATGTCAAATGGATGTCTCTAATGCTTTCTTGAATGGTTTTTTGGAAGAGGATATCTATATGGAGCAGCCACAAGGGTTCATCAAGCATGGAATGGAGAACAAAGTATGCCATCTCCAAAGAAGCATCTATGGCTTGAAGCAAGCCTCAAGATCTTGGAATTCAAGACTACATTGCTATCTTATTTCACTTTCTTTTGTTCAAAGTGAATATGATCCCACTCTTTACATTAAGTTTAATGATGTTGGTATTGTACTTTTACTCATTTATGTAGATGACATCATCATTAGTGGAAATAGTGTTGATGGTATTGAAAAAATCAAGATAGATCTATCCTTAGAGTTCAAGATGGTAGATCTAGGGTGTCTTCACTTCATCTTAGGCATAGAAGTACTTAGAGGGTCTGATTTTATCTTTATAAGTCAAGTAAACTATGCTCAAAGTCTTTTGAAGAAGTTTACGATGGAAGTATGCAAAAGTGTTGACACACCAATGGAGCAAGATGTAAAAGTGCCAAATGAAGATGATGAAAGATCCTTCATGGACATCACTTTGTTTAGGCAACTTATAGGTTCCTTAATGTGGATCACTATAACTAGACCAGATCTTAGCTTTAGTGTATGTAGGTTGAGCCAATCCATGCAAAAGTCATTGAATATCCATTGGAAAAAGGCTAAGAGGATTCTAAGATACATCTCGGGTACATTGGATTTTGGGATTCTATATAGAAGAGATGTGATTAACCTTCATGCATTTAGTGATTCAGATTTTGCAGGGGACAAGAGGGATAGGAAATCAACAAGTTCCTATTCAACTTTCATAGGAGAAGGTGTGGTTTCATGGCTTTCAAAAAAGCAAGAAACTATATCTCTATCTTCAACTGAGGCCGAGTACAAAGCTTTGACAGCCACTACAAAGGAGGTACTTTGGATCAAGAGATTATTGGTGGAACTAAAGATCATGGATTCAGAGGAGGCACCAATCATCTACAATGACAATATATCAGCCCAACACCTTGCATCTTACCCAATCTTCCATGCAAGATCTAAGCACATTGAGATATGCCATCACTTTGTGAGAGAAATGGTGCAAGCCAAGGAGATTGCTTTGGAGCATGTTCCAAGCAATGAATGTGTAGCTGATCTACTTACTAAACCACTTCAAAGGACACCTTTTATAAAGTTCAGATCATCACTTGGAGTGATTAGTAAAGCAATGATTGAACCAAGCTAGATAGTGAGAAGGAGTGTTAAAAATTCACAATTCTAGCTTGACTAGTTTTGGTCATATGACTTGTAAATAGTTAAATGGTCATGATGTGGCTTGTCACACGTGCCAAATAGCATAGGATTCCATTCATAAGGATGTTCTCAAGTAGACCTAAGTGTTAGAACCTTTGGAATGAGTCCAAATTATGCTTAGATACAAGGGAGAAAAAATAGGAGCTATTTTTGGTAATTTTTGCATTGTTGAGGGATCTCCAAGATTCCAACCCTAACTTGGTAGGGATGAAAGATCCACCAAAATTAGCATTAGGGATAGGTTTAGGGCTACTCATACCTGCCCAAAACCGTGATGGATCTTGTATATATAGGTGATGATATCTCACCAAAATCAATCAAGCAATTTCATGTTTTTTCTCTCATAATGGTGCAATTGCTCTCTATGTTCATAATTGTAGAGTTTTTCATATTGGAGGGAAACCAAGTGGCAATTTAGGTTTTGGGCCTACTATAAAAGGATGTGAGAAGAGAGGATACGCTCTCTCTCTCTCTCTCTCTCTCTCTCTCTCTCTCTCTCTCTCTCTCTCTCTCTCTCTCTCTCTCTCTCTCTCTCTCTCTCTCTCTCTCTCTCTCTCTCTCTCTCTCTCTCTCTCTTGTTGGGGATGTGTGATGACTAATGAATTCGTCGGATTTGCGAAAGTTTTGCGAAGGTGAATCAGTCACGACTCTCTTCAGCTCGAATGGAGTTCAAATGCGATTGTTGGACACTGGCAGCTGAATCACTCATACAGTCCTCTAGAAGGTAGTCAGTCACTACTGATCTACGTTCATAAAATTAATACATCATTCAACATAGTTTCAACCAAAGTGCGTAATTCAAAATGAACAAGAAGAAACTCATACACGTGATTAACAGCAGAAACATTTGCATTCAAGATCAGACACAACATGAATTAATATGTGCGTGAAGGCTACAATATCATCTATTGATTTCTTTTCTCTAATTCTTTGAGCACTACGTGCATACCCACGCAGTGCATTGGCGTGAGAGAAACGCGGTTCTCTCACGAGTAATCATCTCACTTTACTAGCGGACAGTTGGATCTTCTGATCCTAGATAGAATTGTCTTCGCACGCAGGCAGACAAATATTCTATATTTTTCATCTTGATTGCTTACTAGCATGATCTATATGTCAAGTATCATCCAGTAAGTATGGTCGCTCCATGAAAATCTAAGATTAGAGTTATTAAGCAACTAGCCAGGGAGTTACAAGAGTGGAAGATTAGCCATGACCTAAAATGTATCTGCTGACGTCATACCACCAGATCAAATATTTGTACTTCTGGGTACTTGCATGATCTTAGTTGGTATTCTTTGGAGCATGAGGGCAAAACGAGTTTCGTTTTGCTCGTATGCCTTTCTTTCGTACTAGACCTCAAAGGAATCTTGTTCATGAATCTTTTGTGTTCGCAAATTGTTCATCTTCGTCTCCTTTGACTTTCATGTTTGCAAACCGTTCGTCTTCGTTTCCTTTGACTTTCGTGTTCACGAAACTTTTCGTGCTTCGTGTCTCCAGATCTTCGAGTTCGCGAATGTCTTCGTCGGGCTGAGGGCTAAAAGCTAGCAAGGCTTGTAGTTGGAAACATTTTGTTTCTTCAGCTCCCTCTCAAAGCATGATAGCTTTACGATCCTGAGACTGCTCCTTTGTCTCTCAAAGAGTCCTTTGTCCAGGGCTTTGGTGAAGATGTCAGCAACCATGTCTCTCGTTCCGATGAAGGTGATCTGTAACATCTTCTTCTCAATTAAATCCTTGATCAAGTGGTACTTGATCGCAATGTGCTTCATTCTGGAATGGAACACGACATCTTTTGTAAAGTGTATTGCAGAGGTGTTGTCCAACTACAAGACCAGAGGCTCGTTCCTTGTTTCACCCAATTCGTCCAAGAACTGCCTTAGCCAAATTAATTCGTTGGCCATCTTCGCTGCTCATGGACTCCATCTCTGCGTTCATGGCTTGGATCCATCTGTCCTTTTTTTGGACCTTCAATCGCCTCCTTGAAAGTCTGTGGTTCGTCACTGAACCCGTAGAACTCTTCTGATGTGGAAGCTGGGTTGCCTAGCACATATCTTGTTGGCACTCTTCGTGGTCTTGTTGACCTTCTGGGAGATCCTCCTGAAACAACTATGTCTTTTCCCTTGTCTGCTCTGCTCGGTCCGAAACCATTTTGGTTTACAAGAACTGCGGCGGCAGGTTGCCTCTCGAATCTTTTGTCGTCAGAGTCGTTGTTCGAATGGGAGATGACTCAAAAATCTTCGTTTTCATGTTCATCTGTTGTTCCCTCTATCACTGGCGGCAGGTCATAGTATTGTCTCTCCATAACTTCATAGCTGACAGAATCATCATTGGCCATTGTCCTGCTCTCATCGAATCTGACATCTCTCACTATTTTCATAGTGTTCGTGTTTGGCATGTAGATTTTGTAGTATGATGAGTTGTTGTCATAACTTACCAGAGATCCTGCTCAGCTCTCTCATCAAGCTTCTTTTGAAGCTTATCAGAAATATGTGCATATGCTGCACAACCAAAGATTCTAAAGTGAGACAGGATGGGTTTTCTACCCCACCATAGCTCATGTGGTGTCGTGTGAGGAACACCAGACTTACCTGTCCTGTTTTGGATGTATGCGGCTGTAGCTACTGCTTCAGCCCATAGTGCCCTTGGAGCCTTTGAGTAGGCCATCATGCATCTGGTTGCTTCCATTAGGGTCCTATTTTTTCGTTCAGCAACACCATTGTGCTGCGATGTGTAGGTTGCAGTTCTTCTGTGAATGATACCATGATCATTGTAGAAGTTTGTGAAGCGATTCGAGATATATTCACCACCTTGATCTATTCGGATATGCTTCACCTTGCCGCCTGTACATCTCTCTGCCCAATTCACATATTCTGTGAATTTATCAAGCACTTCAGATTTATTCTGAATAAATTACACTCTGGCAAATTTGCTATAATCATCAATGAAGGTTATATAATATTTCGAACCTCCTATTGAGATCACGTTGAATGGTCCACAGATGTCAGAATGCACTAGCTCCAAAATCTTTGTCGTTCTATAGGAGTCTTTGACGAATGGAGTGCATGACATCTTGCCTTCCAAACATGCATCATAGGTGGTCAAACTGGTTGCATTCGAGATGCTAACACATGTTATCGCTCCGTGATGACTTTCTTGGTAAAGTGCCATTGAGTTCATGTGGTAGAGTCTTCTGTGCCACATAGTGTCTGGCGAGTCATCATGAGTCTAATGCACCTGATCTTCAGGTAGGTGTACCTTCAGATGATGTAGGCTACCTTTCCTTCTGCCTTGAGCAATGAGAGTACTGGTACTGGCGTCAATCACATTGCATGTTTCGTTAGAAAATGTCACACGCATCCCTGCATCTGCTATTCTTGCTACAGAGATCAAGTCTTGTTGCAGAGTAGGCATGAACAGAACATCTTTGAGACGTCTGTCTCTTCTATTGGTGTTGAGCCATAGTGAGCCAATGTCATTCACTTGATGTTTAGATCCATCTCCAAGAACTATGAATCTTGAAGGATCTGCACTTCTGAAATCAGACATTATTCATCTTGATGTCATGAAGTGTGAAGTGGCTCCTGAATCTAGGATCACCTCATGTGTGTCAGACGTTGATGTTGCACACACATCTTCACAAATGTAGGCGGTCGAACAACTTCTATTTGTTCTTTCTTTGCCCATCTTCGAGCTCTCGGGCTCCTTGACATAGGATGGACTATTGTTGTTCTCCTGTCTATTTTGTGCTGATTTGTTCTTTGGGTTTTGGCGGCAATCCATCGCTGCGTGACCCTTCTTATGGCAATGGATACACTCAATCTTGGGATTGAGCCAACAGGTATCTACTATATGCCCGTCTCTTCTGCATCTCACACAGGTCTTCTTGTCTGCACCTTGTTGTTTTGACCTCCCTTTGGTCTTCCAGTTGCCCTTGCTTGTTCCCTCTACTTATTGGTCACTATCTTGCCTCTGATTGGAATCCCTCTTAGGCTAAAATTGATTCTTTTATTTTTCTTTGTTGTAGTAGAGGGCCTGGTCAAAACCATCTTTGTGATCCAAATGTTCTCTGGCCTCGACTTCCTCAAATGTAAGACTATCTTCAATGGAAGATGATAGCAAGGCTACTGCCTTGTCATTTTTCTCCCTCCATTCACGTAGCTCCTTGCCTATTGTTGTAGGCATTTATTCTATGCCATCCACCCAGGGGAAGAGTCCTTCACCCTTGAGTATCAAAGATGTCTTAACTTTCCAGACTAGAAAGTTAGATCCTGAAGAATCAAGTATCGTGCAGATCTTGCTTTGCATGCTGCTGATTGAAGTCATTGCTTCTTGAAGTCTGTTTCCTTGTTGATGGTTGATTGTCTGAATGCTTGGCCTCCTGGACCTGATAGCTTCTTTGGCTATGTCAAAATTTGACAGGGTGCGCTCTTATACCACTGTTGGAGATGTGTGATGACTGATGAATCCGTCGGATTCGCAAAAGTTTTGCAAAGGCGAATCAGTCATGACTCTCTTCAGCCTTCGATTTCAAGAATGTCTTCGTCGAGCTGAGGGATGAAAGCTAGCAAGGCTTTGTAGTTGGAAGCATTTGCTCTCTCTCTCTCTCTCTCTCTCTCTCTCTCTCTCTCTCTCTCTCTCTCTCTCTCTCTCTCTCTCTCTCTCTCTCTCTCTCTCTCTCTCTCTCTCTCTCTCTCTCTCTCTCTCTCTCTCTCTCTCTCTCTCTCTCTCTCTCTCTCTCTCTCTCTCTCTCTCTCTCTCTCTGATCACATTCATGCTTATACATGGTTCTCTTGGGTTCTACTATCCATTGGTGCACTATACTTGTGATATCTTGCAATTCTATGTGTAGAATGACCGTTAATTGCTATTTTCATATCCACATGTGTGAAATACAGTAGGATATTGTAGTTGTATGGACATCAATGTTTTAGTTCATGTTTGATCAAGATCTATTAGAGTTTGCATCTCAATCGTTGATTTTTCTACATTGGCAAGATTGGTGAGTTGTTTGTTTTTGTAACCAAAGGTCAATTGTAGATTTGGATCTTAATTGATGTCAAATCCTTCACAAGTAGCTGGCTGTGGATTGTTGTAGGTTTATTTGTTGGCCTTGTAGAAAGCTTTGAACTCGGTGGAGATAAATATCCCCCCTCCATCAGAACATAGAGCTTTGATTCTTCTCTGGGTCGAATTTTCTACTGATGTTTTGAACTGCTTGAAGAACTTGAAGGTATCAAATTTTTCCTTCTAAAAAAGAAGTTGCAGTCCTCCGAGAGAAGTCATCAATAAAATTCAAGACATAGACAACTCAGTTGAAATTCCGATAGGATCTAGTGCAGTATGCAAATCACATCACACAATCACCATAGCCAATCCTGAAAAGCTCTCAAAGATGGCACAACAAAAGTTAAGTCTATTATGAAGAAACACTATACATATAGCAAAGCCCCAAACTGCATGGGCTCAACAGGTGTCACTAAACTGGCCTACTACCTGCCAAACTAGAGTTAGGCCCAATATGGCCACCTATACTGACAAACCCAGGACATTCTCCTGAGTATAGCATAATGAACTCAAAATCACTGTACAGGCTAATCTCTTCTTACGTGTGGCTACCCGGCTAACCCAAGTAGCCATCTACGGGATTAGTGCCCGATTAATATATTCTAACGGGTCACGTCCCGATCACAACCATATACAGTAAACCAAATAAACTGTACACTAATTACATCATCACATTTAGAGCTTATACTAATGAATCAGATCAAAACTGATTTCTAACTCTCTCCCTTAAGCTCAAATGTGATCAGAGTGAAAAACAATATATTGCAGCAGCATCTGGAGTGTCCAAAAGATGTTATGCATATACATGCTACCCTGTACTTGCTTACACTCAAGCACACCGACAAACCACCAGGTTTGACTCAAAAAGTATCATGCAAACACAATGCTCATATAGAGAGTCTACCACACTCTCGACCAATTGACTCGTTCCCAATCTGACTTGAACACAAGTGGACCACATGAGTGACATGGCTCAAACTGAGGAAATCCCATTGCCACCATGAGATTTACATCCTCCATCTAGCTAGGCTGACATCCTATCAGACACTTACAAGTACAAACCTGTAAAGCTGACATAAATGAGCAACTGAGACTCAACTTGAGGAAATCTTACTGCCACCATAAGATTGCACCCTCACCAGATAAACAACTAGTAGACAATGACAAGCCAATGAGCATAAATGACTACTTTGTTTTACTGTAGCAAATGCACAACCACATACAACTCTGACTTAGATCTAGACTCCCGTGACAAAGCAACATGCAAGCCCACACACACTCATGCAAACCAACACGAATGATAAAGCGTCAAATACATGACCAAGGCCTGTCCAAACTATGGTATTCTGTCATACCAACACCTGTGCCACCTATAGATCTGCTGCTATACCATTGGTCACCAAATCAGGTCTCCAACCATGGCCCACACCTGATACAGCCAAATGCATGAAAGCTATAGATAGTCTATCCACGCCCGTGATGGTAGATGCCTCCCCATCGATGCCAATGCCAATGACTGGTCCCCTGCTGTAATGCCAACTTGTACTCACAAATGAGCCATCAGTGTCCCCTCTAGTAGATCGCTAGCAAAACACTCATCATAGTGTTTGCCCTCCGATCACACCCCGTGCGATCTCCATCAGCTCTCCAACCTAGAGCTGGCTCTCAAAGCTTCACTCTTTGTCCATTTGCATTTGCAGCTTCCTGATTCCATCATGAATCTCACCTGTAAGTCATGTCCATGCCAATGACTCAAGTCCAATATGAAATAGTTGTCCCCTGATGATCATCCCATGTCATCGTGCAGTGCTATCCCTTCCAGGTATCTCAATGCCATCCATGATCACAAAGATCTGAGCATCTACCCTGTAGTGCCCACCTGTATTCCCCCAAGCTAGCTCCAAGCTGCTCCTGTGAATGGTTCCAAACCACTCCCTGAGAATACATTGAGATGTGAACTCCAAAGCCACCATCAAGTCTCTCACATCACTGTGCATGCCAATATCCCTCCAAGTGAACCTGTGAGATCTTCCATGGCCCAAACCAAATGATCTGCACCTTGTCATCACTAGAATATACTTTCTTGATGCAATACTGATATGGCAAATTGACTTGACTTATCCAAACTGGCAATTGAAGTGTATCTCTTCGATGACAAACTCGATACACTACTCCACAACTACAATGGCTTGATCAAAATTGACTTACCAACTGCAAAACCACAAAATCATCACACTCACCACTCACCAAGAGCATCCAAAGTGTGATTATTGACCCATTCTTCATCCTCTGCATGTCCCACACACAACTCGTCCAATGTAAGTCTGCTATCTTGCCCAATGGCTTTCAACTGGCACCACTTTGTGCTTCCATCACCTGTGACCACCAATATGTGTGTACCTCCAAGCTAGCCCATATTTCCCTCCGAACGAGAAATTTCCAAGCTACAGATGCGTGTGTCAATGCAGCTATCACCTGACTCGACAATGTCACTGCCGATCATACCTATGAGAGCATTCCCCCAAAGCGTCACTTGACGTTGGTTGGTTCTAACTCCATAAATCGAACCTGATCACAAGAATTTTTCACTTGTAATCGGCATACCATGCCTACCTCTCACCTGTGATTGCTTTTCCTCTCAAAATTGTCATCAATGATGAGTAGTCACACTGCCAAACTGCACTTCCGTCGCCAATACTAGCTTTCTCCACACAGTTCCGCTACCATTTGCTCCCATACTACAGTTATCGCTTCCAAACACCATATTACCCTGTCAAAAGTAAGTAATAATGATTCTGAAGCGATAATGCCTCATTGTACCGCCCTGTAGCAGGTTTCACTAGCCAAAAATTGCCCCAAATTTGGCCTTATGGTACCCAAATGGCGAATGTAGCCGATCACTAGGTCACCTGCACTCCGCTCAATAGAATGGTGATGAAAGCTCCCCAAAACACATTTCTCCTTGCTCTGTAGCGTCCCCTATTCACTTGCTCTGAGCAGCCAGTTTCAGGGGTCATTTTGGCCCAAGGATGGCCAAAAAAGGTGCCCTCTAGCTATAATTAGCCCCAAAACCATTTTCCTTGCAATTTTGAGCTATAACTTCATATTGAAGTTTCTTGATGAAGAACCAGTGACTTTAAAAGTCGGGCCCCTTTCAGCAATTCAAAATGAAAATTTTTAAAACTAAGTGCCTTTTGCACTTCATGGGCCTTCAGGTCCTCTTCAAACCAATTGAATGGTTCATTGCAAATCCACGGTCCACATTACTCCTTATTAGCAAGATCTTGACCATAGATCTATTTCCTCTCAATCGGACGATTGTTCATAAATCCACATGCTGATCCTCAGCCCTGGGTCCACGGGTTTCTTCAAGGCACTATGGGCCTCTCCTCTTCACCGTGCGTGCGACCTTCCTACGCATCCAGGCTTCTTTCTCATCCTTCAAAGCTTCTTTACACAAGGAAGCTATGGCTCAATCTGACAGATTGATGACACCACAACCAGCCATGGCCATTTGCAAGCATCCTCACCCAGCTGGGGTGCCCAGCCGTAGCCGTTTACAAGTCCCAAAAAGTCTGCCTACAGACCAAGATCTAGAGTTTTCCCATCAACAATCCTAGCCATGAGAAGAGGAAAAAATAACTTGGGCATTCTCCAATCTCACTCTAAGATTTCTTCTTGCAGCTAGCTACCTGCCTCACAAAGGTTACCCTACCTCAAGGCATCCGATGCAATTAACAGTATGTAAATTGGTGCGGTATTGCTCCCAAATAGGCTGATTTTCTGAGAAAACCACCAACACCCCACTAAACCGGAAATTTTCAAAATTTTCTCAGTTTTCTACCCAATCTGATCCTATAAATTGCTATGGCTCTCTGTCACTGCTCTTTGCAAATCCCTTACAAGCCCCGTTGTGCCAAACGGCTGTCCACACAGTGAATAATGTAGCCAACATTGATGGTTTCCCTGAAACCACCGAAACTACAAGTTTCTCCATGAATTCTCCCCGGAATCCACTTATGACGATCGTTCTGATCTTCCCCGAAGCTCCGATCGAAGGAACTTTGCTGTCTCTTGCCATCCAAACTACCGATACCCCGTATGGAGTCCTCTCTACTGAGACTCTTTGAGTGCTATTTTTCTTGGTAAAAGACACTATCCCATAGCTCCACCGGATCGTGCATACCTGCATAACCCTGAGGCTCTGATACCAAGTTGAAATTCTGTTAGGATCTAGTGTAGTACGCAGATGACATCACACAATCACCATAGCCACTCCTCACAAGCTCTCAAAGATGGCATAACAAAAGTTAAGTCTATTATGAAGAAACACTATACATATAGCAAAGCCCCAAACTGCATGGGCTCAACAAGTATCACTAAACTGGCCTACTACCTGCCAAACTAGAGTTAGGCCCAATATGGCCACCTATACTGACAAACCCAGGACATTCTCCTGAGTATAGCATAATGACCTCAAAATCACTGTACAGGCTAATCTCTTCTTACGTGTGGCTACCCGGCTAACCTAAGTAGCCATCTACGGGATCAGTGCCCGATTAATATATTCTAATGGGTCATGTCCCGATCACAACCATATACAGTAAACCAAATAAACAGTACACTAATTACATCATCACATTTAGAGCTTATACTAATGAATCAGATCAAAACTGATTTCTAACTCTTATTAGGCGAGTGTATAATAGAAAACAGTTCAGAAAGTTTGGAAGGCTTTGGTCGCTGGAAAAATTGGCAAGAGCTTCGCTAGCACAAGTGAGGAATTAATCGAATTCAGCCAACTTATAGGTGAATTTGGAGGGTCCATTAGACTGAATACTAGTTTGGCTGATCAGTTCTGAACAAAAATTTGCAGGCATGTATAGTGCTGTGAAATAGGCTATAAAAATCTTGACGAAGGTTTTTGAGGCTCTGAACCTATCCGACGAGCGTTTTTCAGGGTTGGCAAAGGATGAACCTTCGCCCAAGAGGGTCCTTCGCCCAAGTACTGTCATAAATGCAGTTTTTCAATATCTGAAGCTATGGCCAACCTAATTTTGACATTTTAAGACCATCTAGCATGTCAACAAAGGTTCCTAATGAGAGTAAGGTACTCGATGAAGGTTCCCAAAATGGCATATTGATGATCATTCGCCTGACCCAAAAAATGGATTTTTTCTGAAAAAGAACCTTTGCCCAACTCAATTTAGATATATCTAAAGTGGATGTACAATTTGGAAGCTCAACGAAGATTTATGATACTGTATAGGCAACATATGACCAAAACAATGATTTTATAAGTCATTTTCCATCAAAAATACTTTCCTTCCTCTCTTTTTTCCCATGCTGATGACTTTTCTAACTTTTGCTCATCAGTCTTTTCTCATTCTTTCTTATTTTTGTTTTGTTTTTTTTTTTACTGTCTTTTTCAACAAAAACTGAATAATTGAATATTGAAAACAAAAAATTCAAGACATGGTATTGCCACGAATTATTCTAAGATCAAAGTTATTGTGGAATTGCCACCGCCAGCAATAATTCGTGGAGGGTATGTGTTTAGGGGTCATGCAAACTACTATCGAATCTTTATTATCTTCTTTGTGGATTTAGCACGACCTATATACAAACTGATTATTGTTCCTATTTGGACAGTAGAAGCGTTAGAAGCCTTTGAAAATTAACTCCGCTAAAATTTGAACTTACCACTAAAAAGTTGTCATTTTTCATGTGGACTCAAAAAATTATTATTAATAAAATCCCCATACTTCTGACTTGCCATAACTTTTTCACCATAGCTTGGAAGTATGTCATCTAGCATATCATTGAAAAGCGCTCATCAAGCACTTTCTAACACACTACACTTCACTGAAATTGGACTTACCAGTAAGAAATTATGTCAATTTTAATGTGGACTCAAAACAATTATGAGTAATAAAATCTCCAAAAAGTGAAATGTACTACCGAAAGGTACAACAAAAAATGGGTTCTTTTTTTGTACCACCAAATTATGCTTTTAGCCAGGTGGCAGTGGAAACACCCACAGGGCTGGTTGAGGCTGCTGTTTCCAAATTTTTTTAAACCAAAATTCAAAAAAACAAGCGCCAATTTTGTAATCTGACGAAATCAATATTGTGCTTCAACCAGAGTGAAGATATGAAGATATTGCTTTAATAGATTCTAAATATAGTAAGGATGTTTCAAAAAAAAAAATGTTATGAAGCGACTATGGACCCATGAGTCGCTATTAAGTTAATTTCATACTAACTTAGCTACTTCTAAGTCTAGTAGGCCTAATATAATAAATGACCATGGTTACATAGGTAATGTAAGCAATTCCAATTACATTCCAACACCTTCAAGGCTCACATATGATGAAAAGGATAAGCAAGTAGTTTTTGGAAATTATTTTGCTTTCCTAACCTCTTTTGATGAACCTACAAGTGTAGATGTAGCAAGGAAAGAAGAGGAGTGGATCCAAGCAATGGATCTTGAGTATCAAGCTCTTATGAATAATGGAACATGGAGATTGGTGGAGTTACCTAAGGACAAGAAAACTATTCGATGCAAATGGATCTTCAAGGTGAAGACAAACCAAGATGGATCTATCAACAAGTACAAGGCAAGGTTATTGTCAAAAGGATATGCTCAAGAACAAGGGATATGATGAGACCTTTGCACCCATGGCAAAGATGGTAAGCATTTGAGTCATCATCTCATTTGCTACACTTTATGGATGAGATCTATGGAAAATAGATATTACAAATGATTTTTTGAATGGTGATCTTGAGGAGAAAGTGTACATGGAACAACCCAAGAGCTACATTTCATCAACAAAGCCATATCATGTGTGTCTACTACAAAAGAGTTTGTATGGCCTTAATAAGCAAGTACCAAGGAGTTGGTATGCTAAGCTTAACACTTTTTTACTCTCTCAAGGCTTTGTTATGAGTGAGCATGGTCATTCACTTTATTATAGGTTTGTTGGAAATGATGTTACCATCTTGCTAATCTATGTGGATGATATCATCTTGAGTGGTGGAGATAATCCAGATGTGGAGGATATCAAGAGTCCTCTTAAGAAGGAGTTTGAGGTGCATGATCTTGGTAACTTGCATTACATTTTGGAAATAGAAGGCCTTAGATCTTCTCAATCTACTTTCATTTGTCAAGAGAAGTATGCTAATCCTATTCAAGAAAGATTTCATATGGTAGATGTAAAAGCTAGTAATAGACCTATGAGATTGAGTCAATTCATGCAAGATCCTAGTGAGGAGCATTGGAAACTAGGAAAGCCAGTTTTGAGATACATCATTGGAAGTCAAGATTTTGGCATATTTTATAAGGGATCCTCATCTAATCTTTTTGGATTTTCAAATTTGGACTATGCAGAAATGTAATGGATAGGAAATCCATTAGTACTTTGCATCTAGCAATGACGGAGTTTGCATTGGACCACATATATCTGAATGAACAACGTCTAACAAATCTTTTACTGCATATGCTTATGACTAGTTTTAAAGGGAATCATAATCTGCTTTCCAAGGATGTAGCTATGATAGACAGGGAGGTTGACTTTGTCGGATGGACAGTTGAGATTAAGTGCTTGAGGTCATTTAGACATGTATGAAACAGATGTATGATTCAAGTTTCCTAATTGATGATGTCATAGTAATGTTTTATTGACAAGAATAGAGGTTTTCAAGGCTTGACTAGTATAAGAATAACAATACGCCAATCTATATAAGTTTTCATGCCTCTTTCCGAGTGCAAGTATCTTACTTGTCCTATCAATAATTTGACATTGATCAGACTCAAACTGTACCTTATGACCTAAATCTGATTCTATTTACTGATAGCATATTTGTAGAGAGTTTAGACACATATAGAATATTTGATAGTAGTCTGAATTGATCATGTTGGAATTTCAATCTCATAGTACCTTCACCTTCAATAGTGTGAGTGCTATCATCACCAAGATGAACATATCTTATTGTACTGCAAGGAGTATAGGAGTGAAAATGCTCACAATGATTAGTCATATATTGAGTAGCTCCAGAATCCAGAAACCAAGAATTATCCAATAGTACCTTTTGGCCTTTGACCATAAATGCTCCTTCTTCCATGTCGATGTCGGGAGCATTCACATTGAGAACCTTGCAATCTTGGATCCCATGATTAGTATGCTTGCAATACTAACAAAACATCTTCTTCTTCGACTGTGGATTTGATGATTGTTCTTGACTTTGAGTCGGTTTCTGATTTGATGCGGACTGCTTAGAGCTTTTTTGCTTCTATCATTTAGAGCCTTTGTTGACATATAGAGCTTGAGATGACGAAGTTGACGAAGCATTTTGACTTCTTCGATTATCTTCTTGCAATAACATAGTGATAACTTTGGTAAGAGTCAATCAGAGTGTGTCGATATGATCATCACCAGTTCTCATATGCAGAGGGCAAGCTTGAAAGCAATGTCATGATTGCGTCTTGATTGTTTATGACTGATCCGATAGTGGCCATCTGTTGCAAGAGATTCTTAAATCGGTTAACGTGATTCTAAATTGAATCACCATTTGACATCTTGGGAGTGAAGAATTTTCTTCGTAGATTTAACTTAGAAGTTACATTCTTCACATCATATAGTGAGCTCCAAATGTACCATACTTGTTTCAAAGTTTGAGCTTCCGATATGTGGCCAATCTAAGCGTCTGCTATATTGAGAATAGTAAGCATGAAAGCTTTACCATTCTTCGACTTCCAATTTGAGTCGGCTATGATGCCTTCAGGCTTCTCTTCTGTACCCATGAAAAAATCCCACAACTCATTGGCGATTAGCAGGGTCTTCATCTTAAATTTCCACAAGTAGTAATTGGATCCATTCAGCAGTTGCCTGTGAGAAGAATGGCTTTACTTTCAGAATCCATTTGGAACTTTCAAGGGAGAGATACCGTGTTGCACTACAATTGGAAATCAATTATATGATACTGAAATTTGATACCACAAAGTGAAGAATATTGTAAAGATCACCTAATGAAGATCTGACTAGATCCTAATGCAAAACAACCAAAAGGACACCTGTGGAGCAAAACCACCCATCCAAACCTAGATCCCTCCTAGAGTTTCCTCCTGGATCTAGCCCCCAAGACATAGTGAAGAACCTAAGAGAGAGGAGGAGAAGCAGGCTCAAGAAACTGAATTTTCACCTTGTAGATGGGCGAGTTTCCACTAGACTTATTCTCCTCAAGAGAGAGAGAATATTTCCTTTAGGATGCCCATGCAACCCATATTCATCTAGTTGTTGGTGACCTTTTGTGGAAAATTGACACCTTTCTACAAAAATATCAGTTCTTTGAGAAGAACCTTCGCCTAAACCATAACCAGAGTCGGAGTCAGTCCAATATACTAGTTTTGATAATCAGTGAGTTCGGCGAACGTTAAGTCTAGGCCAGTTGTCATATTGACCTATTTTTTGTCAAAAAAAGACTATGTTTTTCCAAAAACAATAGTATTACTCTTGAACCTTCGCTGAAACCTTCACCTACTATTCTAAGAATTCTAAATATATTATTTCATCATTTTCGAGTTCGTTATCTGTGTCAAAATTATCCACTGTCCAAGGTTAATTCTACCAGATTTGTCAAAGATTTGTATGGCTTCCCCTGCTCAGCAATCAGATTCGTACCATAATGCTTTAAACTCTGTGGCCAAGCCTTCTAAGTTTTTTTTTACTTCGACAACTTTTGCCACCCAAATAGGTACGCAACCCTCCACAACATCTTCATCTGGAGGTCGAATTGCAACAAACTTGTCTAACACAACTTCTCTACGTGGGATGAATTCAACCAGAGGTGCATCAACTTTTCGCCCACAAAACCTCCAGGTAATAACTCTACATCCATTTCGACCTCATTGATCGAAGTTGATACAGATGAATCGAAAGTGGTTGGCAAGGATTGTGGCCAAAAAGCCTCTTGGCTATACATTAATCCTGACAACATCTTTTTTTTGGAGAGATATTCGACAAGTTTTGTGGTTTCAACCACACATGCATCATTGTGATCCTTGTATTTTGGAAACTTCTGGCTCATGAACCGCAATTAATCAATAAAGGACAATATTCCTTTCATTTGATCTGGACCTAGATCCTTCGTGGATGCTAGAAAGATGTCTTCATCTTTTGAAGGTGCACGTTTCAACAATTTGAAAGGCTCGCTCCATGCGTTCTCTCCATCATTAGAATAGTATTTCCATTGCATGGTTGGCTCACCATTCAACATTTGTAAACAGAATAGTGAGGATTGGTGTGTCCTTCTAAGCCGTCATTTCCTTGAGCAATACAAAATAAATTGTTTCCAGTCAACCATTCGTTCCAGTATTTCTACTTCAGTGCTTTCGCTATGACCGCCATCTATCTTTTCACCAATTCGTGCTAGCATATCTAGCATTATATAAACTGATTTGGACTTCAAAGCCCTAGATATGACACTGAAAACCTGATCTATGTCTTCATGTGTGTGGCCAACCAAAAGAAATCCCATTTTTACATTTTGGAAGATGTTATGTGCCACCAACATACAACAAAGACCAAAACTAAATTTATTCTTGTTCTCCCTCCAACAATTGTCAGCTTAAATACGTAGGATCGGACGTGATGCTTGTACCTTTCTTATTGCTCGCATTATTGATGTGGCAACTTGATTGCTATCATGAGCATGCAAAGTATCAATCCAAACATCACAGAGCAACTTGAATCCATGAACCAATACTCCACAAACATGTGTTTTCAAAAATAGATTGCCCTCTAATCTGGTAGGAGTTTTATTGAAATGGGGTAATGTTACATTTGAACACCTGCAACAAATGACTATGCTTGTCAGCTCCTCATTTTCTCCACACGCCTAGTCGCAAGTCTTCACATTCTTTGTAGATGATTTCTCGAATACACAACTTGCTACAACATGGTTGCATCAACGTTTCCATTATATTTTCTGACAATAAAATATACTCTGTCTTTTTTGGTACAACATATGCAAGCACACATTTTCTATTGAAACTTTGAGTAGTTCCAAAGGTCGATGTTGGACATACTTGAGGTTCTCTTTGTAGACCTTCAAAAATGTTATTTGCTTGTGACCATCTTGATCTTGTAGGATTGTTTGTAATATTAGCATCATGTAATATGGTACTTGTGTAATCATATTCATCGAAATTGAACTCCAAAAAATCTGAATTCCGTTGGGTGGATGATTAGCACTTGCCAAAATTGACGAATTCAGTGTACGCTTTGTTTGATTGCTGATTTCAAAATGACATCTTTTATTTTTGTTGTTATCAACAGTGTCTCCAACATCCTCCACACTTGTAAGCATTAGAGAAACTTAGAGCCTGACGAGGGCCTTTGAAAAAGATGTTTTTCTATTTTTTTTCTTATTTTCGTTGCCATGTGGACCAATTGAAACCTTAGCTTCGAGGTTCTACGTAACGTAGAATTTTCCAAATATAAATAAAATAAAAACTTTTTAAATATATTGCTGTTTCGTCGGGCAGCATGTGGAAATGCTATTGGTTGATGAGGCCTGCCCTTCCAGCTCATCACTGCCCAAAGAGACCCAAAAATATTGAAAATGAATATGACAGATGGTTGAGATGAGAAAATTGATGTACCATTAATGTATATGCATTGTCAAATTTTTGCCAACACTTTTTTTCAAATTCATGGCTTTTTGTCTACGCAAATTTTCAAATTCATAGTTCATTGTTTCAGATTTTTGCATGCAAATTACAAAAGGCGCCATCAAGGAAGCCGTGCTCCTCAATCGACTCTGTGCCTCTATTCAACGAGACATATGATAATGGATTATGGGTGCCAAGAAAATATTCAAAAGACTCTTGGGTTTTTATGCATCCATCATCAAGAGGAGCATTTTGAGAAAGGAAAAGGTCAAAACTATCATTTTGGAAGGCTAGAATTTTGGATATCAGAACATCATTAGGAGGAAAATCTATTTCTAAAATTCTAGTCCAACATATATATATGCATTCAGACATAAATGTGCAAGGATTCAACTGTCAGGATCACAAAAAGAACAACTGTGAGTATTGATATTTTTGATACCTTGATTTTTGTCATTCATAAATATCTAATAGTAAACTTGCCAATTTGATCATTTTTTGCTTGCAGATTTATATCCATCCAACATAAATGAGTGAGAGCCAAGTGGATCTTTAGCAGGTGTGTTAGATGTTATTCACACTGATATTGGACAGCTGCAGGACAAACCATGCACAACTAAAAGCGTCTTGTTGTTGTACACACTGCATATATAGAACAAAAATTAGTTAGGTCTCTGGAGGTGCTGGCATTATCAACATGCAGACCGAAATATCTGTCCTGAAGCCTTTTGAGAATGACAAAATCCTTTGGCATGATGGTGACACGCTTACCATGCACTGCCAAGAGACAAGTATCCTCAAAAAACTGGGACAAAAAATCTTCTGCAGCACTCTATAAGGCCTGCATGGCTATCACGACAAAACAAACATTTAGCCCATATGACAGAGTGGCATTCTGAACAGATCGACCGAAAGGAGCTCTAGGGATCAACAATTTAGTTGATCTCTGGAGTTTCTGATCTCCCTCAGCCAGACCTGCTTCTTGCCATGCCTATGGCCAGTATCAGGGGGAACACTAGAATGGGATGGCTGTACAATGGCGATGGCACGGACGGTGGATTTGGTCCTGGCCATCATTCTCAGAAGAAAAAAATTAACAAAAAGAAGTTTGAACAAAACAAAAGTGGATGAAAACAAAAAAATTTGCGATGAAAGGGCGCTTGAGATCGATTCCAGAACTGAATATCGATTTTGAGCGCAAGATCTAGCCTAGGTTATTTGAAGAAAAGAGATGCACGCGCAAAACGATATTGCACAACCAGCGGTATCGGACTCAAGAGCACTGTGAGAGGGCGGAAGCTTGAACGGTGAAAGAGCGCGCTTGAGAGCGATATCGGGAGCTAAAAGCAAAAATTTTGCAAAAGGAAAATGAAAATTTTGACTTATATATACAAAATTTTTGCACATGTGAAAAGACGGCGAAGACACATGTTGTTAGATTATTAATCCACGTGGAATGTCCATACTAACAATGATGACCCAATTATGATGCCACGTGGGCTGAGACGTGCGCAAATCCGATATCGACGCATGTCATTCTTGCACGTGACAGATGTCAGATCAATCATTCTAGGTACGGCGCATTTATTTTGACCAATCACAATTCGACATGTGTTCCTTCGACACTCTTCCACATGTGCGACATTTTTTACAAATAGCTCTTTTTTGGCTCGAATTTTCACGCGATTGCTTTTCCGGATATCAATTTCAAGCGCGCTGCTTGCTCTCATTACCTTTCATTGACTAATATGCACCTAGCCTTTTGATAAATCTTTGATCACTTTGCCTACTTATAATATAAATAATAAATCCTTTTTGACAATATCGGATATATCGGATCTTTGTTACTTCACTGAAGTTGAGACTCTTTGCATTTTGAACAAAGAGCTTGATAAATTTTTGGATATAATTGATTTTGATGCTGATGATCTTCTCCCTAGTGTTGACAATGTACATAATGATAAGTTTTTTTCAGGGAAAGATTGCTTGAAAATGACTGTAGAGGAAATGCGTAACAAAGAAGATGATCTACCTTCTGAGGAGGTGATGGACAGATAGTAATCAGAGAAGACAAAGCCGAATGCGTAAGTTTTTGTCTCTTATCAAGTACTAGTAGATTTGTTATGTCAGATTATATACTGGAGCTTACTTTGTTTTTTATCATTTCAGGAAACAATTTTCCTTGATGATTTCGCAATTTGTCAAGGAGAGCAGAGATCTTCTGCTGGAGAATTTTAAAGAGATCATGCGTTGGGGCACTATCTAAAGTCCTTCAAGAATAATGAGATAACTGTTGTCCATTCAAAGTTTCATCAACATGGTAAAACTACGATTATGGCAATCAAGGCACTGTCTCATTTTCTTGGAGGACATAATTTCTCTTCAGCTTGGATGGAGTTCAGATGCGATCGCTGGACACTGCTAGCTGAATCACTCCTACAGTCCTCCAGAGTGTAGTCAGTCACTACTGATCTACGTTCATAAAATTAATACAGCATTCAACATAGTTTCAACCAAAGTGCAGAATTCAAATTGAACAAGAAGAAACTCAGACACGCAATTAACAACAAAAACATTTGCATTGCTCTTGTTCTTCAGAAATCGAAGAAAGATGGAGGCTTCAGTATGTGTGTGGACTACAAAGGGTTAAATAAAGTAACTATTAAAAATAATTATTCTTTGCCTCGTATGGATGATCTGGTAGAACGATTAGGTGGAGCTAAATACTTCACAAGGTAACTTATATCATCTAAAGGTACTCCTACTTGAAGATCAGGTCCATCAAACTCATCACGACTCGCTAGACACTCTGTGGCACAGAAGACTCTGCCACATGAACTCAATGGCACTTTATCAGACAAGTCATCATGGAGCGATAACAGGGGTCAGCATCTCGAATGCAACCAGTTTGACCACCTGTGATGCATGTTTGAAAGGCAAGATGTCACGCATTCCATTCGTCAAAGACTCCTACAAAACGACAAAGATTTTGGAGCTAGTGCATTCTGACATCTGTGGACCATTCAACGTGATCTCGGTAGGAAGTTCGAAATATTATGTAACCTTCATTGATGATTATAGCAAATTTTCCAGAGTGCACTTTATTCAAAATAAATCTGAAGCGCTCGATAAATTCACAGAATATGTGAATTGGGCAGAGAGATGTACAGACACCAAGGTGAAGTAGATCAGAACAGATCGAGGTGGCAAATATATCTCGAATCGCTTCACTAACTTCTGCAATGATCATGGTATCATTCACAAAAGAACTGCAACCTACACACCGTAGCACAATCGTGTTGCTGAACGAAAGAATAGGACCTAATGGAAGCAGCCAGATGCATGATGGCCTACTCGAAGGCTCCAAGGGCACTGTGGGCTGAAGTAGTAGCTATAGTCGCATACATCTAGAACAGGACAGGTAAGTCTAGTGTTCCTCACACGACACCACATGAGCTATGGTGGGGTAGAAAGCCCAATCTGTCTCACATCAGAATCTTTGGTTGTGCAACATATGCACATATTCTTGATAAGCTTCAAAAGAAGCTTGATGAGAAAGCCGAACATGGATTTCTGGTAGGTTATGACAACAATTTGTCATACTGCAAAATCTACATGCCACACACGAACATTGTGAAAACAATGAGAGATGTCAGATTCGATGAGAGCAAGACAATGGCCAATGACGATCCTGTCAGCTGCGAAGTTCTGGAGAGACAGTACTATGACCTGCCGCTAATGATAGAGGGAGCAGCAGACCAGCACAAAAATGAAGATTTTTGAGTCGTCTCCCATTCGAGTGATGAATCTGACGAAGAAAGATTCGAGAGGCAACCTACCGCCACAGTTCTTGTAAACCAAGATGGTTTCGGACCGAGCAGAGCAGACAAGGGCAAAGGCATAGTTGTTTCAGGAGGATCTTCCAGAAGGTCAACAAGACCATGAAGAGCGCCAACAAGATATGTGCCAGGCAGCTCAGCTTCCACATCAGAAGAGTTTTGTGGGTTCAGTGGCAAACCACAGACTTTCGAGGAGGTGATTGAAGGTGCAAAAAAGGACAGATGGATCCAAGCCATGAACGAAGAGATGGAGTCCATGAGGAAGAACTAGGTATGGACCGTGGAGCCATTACCACATAAACACAAGACTGTCAAATGCAAATGGGTTTTCAAACTCAAATACGAACCAGATGGGAACATCACAAAATATAAGGCAAGATTGGTAGCGAAGGGTTTCTCTCAGAAATATGGTATTGACTACTCTGAAACCTTCTCTCATATCGTCAAACATTCATCCCTACATCTGTTATTTGCATATGCAGCAGCTTATGACCTCAAGATCCACATTGTGGACGAGAAGACAGCTTTCCTGCATGGCAAATTAGACAAAGAGGTCTACATGGATCAACCCTAGGATATGTCTCGAATTCACTTCCTAACTATGCATGCAAAATGCATAGAAACATCTACGGTCTGAAACAATCGGCCCGACAATGGTACAAGAAGAAAGATCAAGCCCTGAAATCATTAGGATTCAGGCCTCTATTGGCTGATTCCATTGTATATGTCAGAGTTATAGATGGGTAGATCATCATCGTGGCTGTGTATGTGGATGACACTCTGATACTTTGCAGGAGTGAGCAACTAATAGCTGAAGTAAAGGCATACATCTCGAAATATTTCGAGATAGTGGATCTAGGAGAAGCCAGGTGTTACCTAGGCTTGCAAATTGAAAGGGACTACGAGGGAGATAAGTTATACCTTCACCAGTGTAGATACACCCAGAAGATCCTAGAGGACTTTGGGATGCTGAACTGCAAAGGAGCGAACACTCCAACACAGGGACGGTGTTGACGAATGATGATTGTCCAAAGACTGAGGAAGAGAGAGAACAGATGCAACTCACACCTTATAGGAAGCTGATAGGATCACTGATGTACCTTGCAGACAACACACGTCTTGATATTGCTTATGTAGTATTCAAGATGGGCCAATTTTGTACGAATCCAAGCTCGACACATTGGAAGATTGCAAAATGAATTTTGCAATATCTTCAATTAACGAGAGATTATGGTTTGTGTTATTGTCATGGTGCAGATTTCAGGATACTTTCCTACAACGATGCTAGTTGGACATCTCTCAAGGACAATTGTAAAAGCGTCTCAGGAGGATGCACCATTGCATCTAGAGCAGCAGTTCTCTGGGTTAGCAAGAAGCAGACCGTTGTAGCCCAGTCATCCTATGAGGCAGAGTACGTAGCAGTAGTGAAGATGGCCAACGAATTAATTTGGCTAAGGCAGTTTTGGAGGAATTGGGTGAAACAAGGAACGAGTCTTTGTTCTTGTAGATGGACAACACCTCTGCAATACACCTGACAAAAGATCCCATGTTCCATTCCAGAACGGAACACATTGCAATCAAGTACCACTTGATTAGGGATCTAATTGAGAAGAAGATGCTACAGACCACCTTCATCGAAACGAGAGAAATACTTACTGACATCTTCACCAAAGCCCTGGACAAAGGACCCTTTGAGAGACAAAGGAGCAGTCTCGGGATCGTAAAACTATCATGCTTTGAGAGAGAGCTAAAGAAATGAAATGTTTCCAACTACAAAGCCTTGCTAGCTTTCGGCCCTTAGCCCGACGAAGACATTTGCGAACTCGAAGATCTGGAGACACAAAGCACAAAAAGTTTCGCGAACATGAAAGTCAAAGAAAACGAAGACGAACGGTTTGCGAACACAAAAGTCAAAGGAGACAAACACGAACAATTCACGAACATGAAAGATCCATGAACAAGACTCCTTTGCGGTCTAGTACAAGAGAAAGGCATACGAACAAAACAAAACCCGTTTTGCCCTCACGCTCCAAAGAGTACCAGCTAAGATCATGCAAGTACCCAGAAGTACAGATATCTGATCTGATGGTATGATGTTAGCAGATACATTTTAGGTCGTGGCTAATCTGCCACTCCTTCTGCCTTGAGCGATGAGAGTACTAGTACTGGGGTCAATCACGTTGCATGCTTCGTTAGAAAACGTCACACGCATGGTTAGCTCTGCTATTTTTGCTATAGAGAGCAAGTCTTGTTGCAGAGTAGGCACGAACAAAACGTCTTCGAGTCGTCTGTCTTTGTTGTTGGTGTTGAGCCATAGTGAACCAATGTTGTTCACTTGATGTTTAGATCCATCTCCAAGAACTATGAATCTTGAAGGATCTGCACTTCTGAAATTAGACATTGTTCGTCTTGATGTCACAAAGTGTGAGGTGGCTCCTGAATCTAGGATCACCTCACGTGTGTCAGACATTGATGCTGCACACAAATCTTTACAGATATAGGTGGTCAAAGAGCTTCTGTTCGTTCTTTCTTCGCCCATCTTCGAGCTCTTGGGCTCCTCGACATAGGATGAACTATTGTTGTTCTCCTGTCTATTCTGTGCTAATTTGTTCCTTGGGTTCTGGCAACAATCCATGGCTGCGTGACCCTTCTTATGGCAATGCATACACTCAATCTTGGGATTGAGCTAGCAGGTATCTATTGTATGCCCGTCTCTTCTGCATCTCACAAACATTTCGTTTCTTCATCTCTCTCTCTCTCTCTCTCTCTCTCTCTCTCTCTCTCTCTCTCTCTCTCTCTCTCTCTCTCTCTCTCTCTCTCTCTCTCTCTCTCTCTCTCTCTCTCTCTCTCTCTCTCTCTCTCTCTCTCTCTCTCTCTCTCTCTCTCTCTCTCTCTCTCTCTCTCTCTCTCTCTCTCTCTCTTATCGCATTCATGCTTATACATGGTTCTCTTGGGTTCTACTATCCATTGGTGCACTATACTTGTAATATCTTGCAATTCTATGTGTAGAATGACCATTAATTGCTATTTTCATATCCACACATGTGAAATACAATAGGATATTGTAATTGTATGGACATCAACGTTTTAGCTCATGTTTGATCAAGATCTATTAGAGTTTGCATCTCAATCGCTGATTTTTCTATATTGACAAGATTGGTGAGTTGTTTGTTTTTGTAACCAGAGGTCAATTTTTTTTTGGATCTTAATGGATCTCAAATCCTTTACAAGTAGCTGGCTGTGGATTGTTGTAGGTTTATTTGCTGGCCTTGTAGAAAGCTTTGAACTCGGTGGAGATAAATATCCCCCCTCCATCAGAACATAGAACTTTGATTCTTCTCTGGGTCGAATTTTCTGCTGATGTTTTGAACTACTTGAAGAACTTGAAGGTATCGGATTTTTCCTTCAGAAAAGAAGTTGTAGCCCTCTGAGAGAAGTCATCAATAAAATTTAGTACATAGACAGCTCCCCCTGTGAAAATGGTCTACATAGGGATACAAATGTCCATGTATACAAGATCTATATCATAAATGGAAGTACTTCTAGCATGCTGGTTGATTATACAACTTTTACATGGAGTATCGAATTTGCTAATTGTAGGCAGATCTTGTACTAATTTCTGTTTTGACGAGGGAAGAAGAGTGGACATCAGTAAGTGCGATCGGGAAATGTATTTCGCAATTAGGATTTTAGCAATCCAAGTAAATAATTGCTTAATACCAGATATTAATTTCCTAGCTAGGATTCATTTAGTTGAATTCATAACTAATATCTTTGTGACCATTGAGTTATCCACAATTTTGGATGTCAATTTGATGTTAGAAGTAGAATTTGATATATGGATTACATTGGATCTGTTAATTGACTAGAGTTAATACTCTTGGATCCAGAGGGATTTGAAGCTTATTATTAACCTATAAGGATCAGATGGTAGTGTTGAACCATGTTAATTCTTCTGTCTAAATCATAAAATCAGGTGTGGATTTTTGGTATTCATCTGATGGGGCATGTCAGTCATCCAAATAAAATGGATTCTCTAGTATTTGGGAACAAGAGCTAATATCCTATAGTGGTTATAGGACAGCTAGAAGATCAGTGGACCTCTAGAATATCAAATAAGGCAGTTCAGAATTTTCTGGAAGGAAGCTAATGGTTTGGGATATCAGTAATTTTGAAAAGGGAATTCTAGGACTATAAAGATCTGATGGTCAATGGTGTGTTTTAGTACCTAGCTGCAATATGGAAAAAAAGAAAACCATTCGATCAAATGTGGGGTATTTTGAAAAATTTTGAGGTTTAATCTAGATCCCAATGTGGTATCTCATTATTTATAAAATCAGAGACCCTCAAATCTATTTCTCGTTTTCTTAATTAATCTTTTACTTCTTAGTAATTTCTCAAATATAGACGTCAGACTAGTTATATGATTCTTTCTAGTGTAAAGTTATTTTTTTTGAAAGACTGTTATGTCATATAAATTGCTACTTGTGAGAATAGACTTGAAATTCAGATAAATTCTAAGGTTTAAGTATTTCAATTTATTAAACCTGGACTATCTCTTGTTGCATAAATGGATTTTAGAGAAATGATAGTTCTGTCACTAGGGTTGAAAATATTTGAAGCGGAAGTCCTGGTTGTAATAGAGTGAATCTTTTATTGGAATGCACTTATTACTGACTTTTCTTGGATTTGGATATTTTCATAGATCATCTTTCCAATTAGCTTTTATTGAAATTGATAATTTCTTTAAAATGAGAGGTGAAGTGGTGGAATAAAATTCTATCTGAAAATTTGTAGGTTGCATAGTTTTCGGAAGAGATCCAACTGTGGTATAGAAATGAGATTTGGTCTGAAATTAATTTCGGATAGATTCAGAGTAAGATACCTAATTGGAACTTTTTGAATAAGAGAAATTCTCTAAAGATTGTGGGAACAATCTGAATCTAGAATATTTTTTATATTTGAATCATTATCTATTAGTAGTACAGTAAATGATCAAATGTTACTAATTTCATTTTGATTGAAATAGAAGTAAGTTTGATCATAATTTAAGTCTAAGAGTTCTGTATTAGATCAACCTAATCTTAGTTTAGTACTAGGATTAGAGAGGGGTTGATTAGTGAAGAAATTATGTAATCAGAGGTAAGTTGGATTGGAAAACTGTTGAGAGTGAATATTATCATCATCTCAAAGATTTCCTAGATATGTTATTTACTCATGAGAAATAGAAAATCTTTTGTAGCTGAGTTACAAGATCTCAATGAGATATGTGAGTAACATATGTGGCTTCTGGAGGAATCTACCAGATAAAAATGTGTTTATGTACTGGGTCATAGTGAGATTATTCACATATGTGCATGATTAATCTTGTATAAATCTACTGTGTATTCCTGGCTACTAGAGTTATTTGGTGCACTTAACCTAGTCGGTGAACATGAACATATGATCATTGTTTCGACGGATACTTGTAGAGTTAAAAATCTTTGTATGGAAGATTTATGGATTAACTTATAAATGGTTTGGATGAAAATCTAAATGTGGTGTCATACTAGTATAATTAAGATCTCCACCTAAACATTTGAGATTTTTTAATCATTGGCAATTAACTTGAGTAGTTGATTACTCCAAGATGAAGTTAATTGGTAAAACGATGAGTGTGATGTGGATTCACCGGAAACTGGTGGTTTTGAATTATATTGCTTGTAAGACGCATGATTAGTGAATCGTTTTGGTTCATCAGTTAAAATTGTGTGCATTGGATATACAGTATTCTTGGAATAGAGTATTCCTTAGTTAAGGAAGGGACTCAGCTCATTAGTGATTGTATCCCAGAGAGCTCAATTAAATAACGAATCATAATGGATCCAAGAATAATAACTAGATTGATATTCAGCAAGACTTTGGGTATCTAGATGTGATTCTGGATTGTAATCTAAAGTTTTTATAGTTGAAGATGATTGTCATCTTGGTATGCGTTCATCTTTAATTACCAGTGATTTCTAGACCTTGAATCTGGAATGACTCTTACTTTTTCTGAGTTATGTTAGACATATACTCTAGTATCCATGAACTAGCACCCGAGTCAATCCACCAAAGATCTTCTCCTTTGAAGCTTGTTGAAGAAAATATGGACATCATGAGAGAGTCCTCATGTGAACTCTCCTCCTCCTCCTCTTTTCTCATGTTGGCTTGGCTTTGATCTTGCTTCCTCTTGAAGCATTCCGAGGCATAATGCCCCATCTTGCTACAATAGTAGCACTTCACCTTTGATTTGTCCTTCTTGACTTTGGTGGTTGATGGAGATGCCTTTGAGGGTCCTTCTTGATCCTCAAGCTTTGTAGACTTCTTGAATGTTGATACTTTGCCTTTGGACTTGCCTTTGCCTTTGGTGAAGAGAGCTTGGTCATCTCCACCTTGGATGGAAAGCCTATCCATCCTCTCTTGCATTTGGCTCCTTCTTGATTTCTCGGCCATGAGTGTGCCTTGGAGTTCTTCAAGTATGGGTAGCTTACCCATAATTGCATATCCCTGAACCAGATTGTCAAATTCAAAGCTTAGTCCATTCAATATGAGTTGAACAAGCTCTTCATCCTTGATAGGATCACCTATAAAGGCTAGCTCTTTGTTCAATTCCTTTACTCTTCGGACAAAAGTATGTGCACTCTCTCCTTTCTTTTGATAGCTTCTATAGATTTGATTCTTCAAAGATAACATTATAGTTTGGTTCTTGGATTCATAGACCTTTTGCAAAGTCTCCCAAGCATCTTGAGCTGAAGTGCAATCTCCTACCTCTCTTAAGAGTTCATTTGCAACATTCATTTTTATGCAATGTAGTGCAACATTGCACCTCTTGATGTATTTGGCTTTTTCTTGAGGATGAATAGGTTCACCCTCCTTACCATTTACAATTTCCATCAGATTTTGCATGATCATGATGGATTCCATTCTAACTTTCCATATGGAATAGTTAGTTTTGTTGAGCCTTTCATTGGTATCCAAAAGATATGCATTTATAGATGCCATCTAGTCTCCTAATCAAGGACTTGACACAAATGAAGGTTTTTTCTATTGATTTGATTGAAGGTCTACCTTATCCCACTTCTTAGGGACCTGAAAAGATCAGTAATAGACTTCCTATAAAGATCTAAGAATGATCTCTAACAAAATCAAATCATAGAATACTAGAAACAATGCACTTGCTTGATTGAAGTAGACAATACTAGTAGAATTGCCCCTCTTTCTATAAAGAACATTAAAGCTTCCAAATGATCTGATCAAGAGTGAATTTCAGCAACCTAATATACTTCCAAAATCACTTGTAAAAGATCTAAATGGAACTTAATGAGGATGCAACACAATCTACTATCCAATCACAAGCAAAAAAATGATCAAAATTGATGAAAAATTGATCTAATTTGGTGCATAAGTCAAGCAATGGTTGGACTGAACCTAAATCACTTTAGGAGGTGCCTACTACACCTTAGAACAGCCTTGAAGAGTCCCCAAAACTCTGATCTTCCCTCTCCTTGAATGCTAGAAAGCCTCCTCTATGAAATCACCTCCAAAACTCGCTTAGAAATCAATGCTTGGAGCAAGCAAAACTTGCTATCTTGGTAATGTGAATTGAATTCAACTTTGCCTCTAGTTTTAGACACCTAAACACCTACAAATGAAGTCACACAACACCAATCTCCAATGTATTTGACTCACTTTGAGTTCTAGAATCAATACTAGATGCTAAGATCCAATCTACACAAGATTTAGATCAAAAATTGTGATCAAATTGAATGATAACCAAGGATTTAGCTCATTTCAGCCTTTATGCTCTGATACCATGTAAAAATTACAGCAAATAAGGATCCTAAAACACTTGAAATGATGAGGGAAACAATAGATTATGATTTCATAAGATTAGCACAAGTTGAACCATCAAAATCCATCAAAAATCTATGCTTGAACCTCACTAAATGGCCCAAATCCTTGAAGAAGGCTTCACACGTGTGAAAGTACGGCCTCCCACAGTCTGAGTACTGTACACCAGACATACATTCAATCCTATGAGAGAAAAAACATGAAATTTCTTGATTGATTTTGGTGAGATATCATCACCTATATATACATGATCCATCACGGTTTTGGGTAGGTATGAGTAGCCCTAAACCTATCCCTAATGCTAATTTTGGTGGATCTTTCATCCCTACCAAGTTAGGGTTGGAATCTTGGAGATCCCTCAACAATGCAAAAATTACCAAAAATAGCTCCTATTTTTTCTCCCTTGTATCTAAGCATAATTTGGACTCATTCCAAAGGTTCTAACACTTAGGTCTACTTGAGAACATACTTATGAATGGAATGCTATGCTATTTGGCACATGTGACAAGCCACATCATGACCATCTAACTATTTACAAGTCATATGACCAAAACTAGTCAAGCTAGAATTGTGAATTTTTAACAGTTGCATGCATGCATCCTCACTAACATTGCATGTCATCTAATCTTTTGCATGACATCATAAATGAATCTACCAAACTCAAAATTGACTTATTCTAGAAGGTTATGTGCTCAATTCACATACCTCAATGTACAATAAAATATTTACAAGAAATACGGTGAGAATAGCAACATAGGAAGATATGTTTTACCATTTTTCACACTCCTCCTTAAAATATATCTACATATTCACCATAGACTTTGAGATTAGGCCAAGATTAGATCTCATCTTGACAAATACATTCTTGAGAATGGCTTTGTGAGAAGATCTGCAACACAATTTGAAGATCCAACATGCTCCAATAAGATCTCTCTCCCAATTACTTTCTCTCTTACAAAGTGATGAGCTACCTCGATGTGCTTGCTCCTTGCATGGAATACAGGATTGTTTGCAAGAGCCTGAGCCGAGATGTTATCATTCTTGATAGTTACAAGTCAATAAAAGGACTTCAGGCCTTTTTGCGGGACTTTTAATGTCGCAGGCCTAAATGTCAAGTGGAAGGTCTTCATCTCCATAACACTTTAGCTCCATAAGTAGCCTCTTGATCCATAAAGCTTCTTTAGTTGTGGTTGTAAGAGCTTTGTACTCAGCTTCACAAGATGACAATAATATAGTTGCTTGCTTCTTTGATAGCCAAGAAACTAGATTTCCTCCAATGAAAACCGTGTAAGCACTTGTGGATTTTCTATCCACTCTGTCTCCTGCAAAATCCAAGTTTGAAAATGCAACCAAAGATAGAACTTCTCCTTTGTAGATCAATCCATAGTCTAAGGTAGAAGATACATATCTCAAGCCTCTTTTTACCAATCTCCAATGACATATCTTTGTATCCTGTATGTATTGGCTTAATTTGTCCACACTAGAACTTAGATCAAGCCTCGTGATTGCTAACCAAATAAGAGAGCCAATAAGACTCCTATAAAGAGTGATGTCCTTGAAGGATCTTTCATCCTCTCTTATAGGAACTTTTACAATGTGCTCCATTGGAGTATCTATGCCTTTATAGTTTTCCATTTGAAATTTCTTAAGCATGGAATGAGCATATCTACTTTGACTTATGAAAGCATGATCTTTCCAAAAGTCAATTTCTAGGCCTAAAATGTAGTGAAGTACTCCTAGATCTTGCATCTTAAATTCACTACCAAGTGCACATTTAGTTTCTTCAACTAGCTCCTCATTATTTCTACAAAGAATGATATCATCTACATAGAAAGTTATTTACAAACTTAATATACAATGAGGGGTCATATTCACTGAGATGAAATTCGGGTAACATGAGAAAGAAGTTGAGCCTTGCATACCAAGACCTTGGTGCTTGTTTTTAGTCCATAGAGACTTTTGAACAAAAGACAAACTTTTGTTTCTTCATCAACTTTTACAGATCCAGGTGGTTGCTCCATGTAGATCTCCTCCTCAAGGTAACCATTGAGGAAGGCATTAGAAACATCAAGCTGGAACATTTCTGAAATGTTTGAGATCGCTGACCTAGGAGAAGCTAAAATCTATCTAGGCTTGCAGATCTAGGCTTGCAAATCTAGGCTTGCAGATCGTGAGAGACTTTGAAGGTGGTAAGTTTTATCTTCACCAACAAAAGTACACTCAAAAGATCATTGAAAACTTCAACATGCTCGAATGCAAAGGTGTGCATACTCCCATGATACCTAGAACAATACTGAGCAAGGCAGATTGTTCACAAACTCTCGAGGAAGAGGGATGGCCAAAACACCCTATCGTAGGCTGATTGGATCATTGTTATATCTAGCAAACAACACCAAACCTGATATAGCATTTGTAGTAAACAGGCTAAGCCAATATAATCAAAACCCAGGATTGTTGCATTGGAAATTAGCAAAGAGAGTACTACAATATCTCCAGGAAACAAAAGACTATGGACTGTGTTATTCGAAGGAAGCTGGATTTCACATCGAATCTTAAAGTGACGCAAGCTGGGCATCCATGAAGGATGATAGCAAAAGTATTTCAGGAGGTTGTACTCTAGCATCTGGCGCAGCCATACTCTGGATAAGCAAGAAGCAAACAACAATAGCTCAATCTTCCTGTGAAGCGGAATATGTAGTAGCAGCCAAGATGGAAAATGAGCTGATTTGGATCAAACAGATGTTGAAAGGATTTGATGAATCTATTTTTGAACCTTATGTCTTGTTAATGGATAACACTTCAGCAATCTATCTTACGAAAGATCCTATATTTCATTCAAAAACGAAACACATAGCTATCAAATATCATGTGATTCAGGACTTAGTCAAGAAGAAGATATTGAAGACAGTCTTCATACCCACAGAGAAAATGACAACTGATATCTTTACGAAGCCACTAAGTAAGACTTTGTTCGAGAAGCAGCGAAGAAGATTCAGGTTAATCCAACTGCCCACTTTGAGAGAGAGTTGTAGAACACCTGATCAGACAGATCTCGATTCTACTAACAAAGTGCACAGTTTACTTGACGAAGGATGAGAACGAAATGAACGCAAACTCGAAACATTCCTATTCGTGATCAACCTCGAAGGATTCGTGAAATTTGTCTTGCAGTCAACTCAAAAAATTTGCAAAAGATTCGCGAAACAGTTTTTTGTAGAAGCTCATTGTTTTTCTGGTTTAAGCTCAAAAGATTTGCGAACAAAATCATGTCACAAAATATTTTGTTTCTTGTTCAAACCTCGGATGTCGCAAAATTGTCGCAAACAATTTGTAAAATCTTCTGAATTCTTCTCCAAGATCACCTGTCGTGAAACTGTCGCGAACAATTCGCGCATTATTCTAAATTTCTTCTTTAAGCTCAAAGTTGTCATCTGTAGTGAACAATTCATGAAAGACAAAAATGTCGCAAAGAGACAAGTGTCGCAAACAATTTGCAAAACACGAAGCTGAGACGAAGAGATGGACTGTCGCAAATAATTCGCGAACAAAAATTATTCGACCTTGAAAATAGAGCATCAGTAGAAAAAATAGTAATTATTCTTCCACAGAGAACACGATGAAAGTTTGAATAAATCAAACTATCAGTGTATTCAATCGGGTCTGTATTTGATCTATGTACTAATAAAAAGGTATTAGTTCTGATTAAATATGCGTGCGGAAATTATATGTGGAATTAAGAGACAACTTAAGACAATTTTTAGACAAACAAAAACTATTGATCAAAAAACAAATTTATAATTCTGAATCTGAATCATCAATATACATCTCTTGTTGTCTTATCTGGCTTTGTGTCTTTCATTGAGTGAGTTACAACTAGTAGTGCACATGTATTTATATTGCTACAAGACAAGTCTTTTGGCCTTTTATTTACAAGTCTTTTGGCCTTTTAATGTTGTAACAGTAGATATCTAACCGTTTACGATAGTTGATATTCAAATAGATGCTCTGTTTCCAAGGTCGAATAATTTCTGTTCGCGAATTATTCACGATAGTCCATCTCTTCGTCTCAGCTTCGTGTTTCACGAACTATTTGCGATACTTGTCTCTTTGCGACATTTTTGTCTTTCGCGAATTGTTCGCTACAGATGACAACTTTGAGCTTGAAGAAGAAATTCAAAATATTTTGCAAATTATTCGCGACCTTGGAGAAGAATCTAGAAGATTTTGCAAATTGTTCGCAACAATTCTGCGACATTTGAGATTTGAACAAGAAACAAAATATTTTGCGACAAGATTATGTTCATAAATCTTTCGAGCTTCAATGACGAGCTTCTACAAGAAACTGTTTCGCAAATCTTTCGAGTTGACTGTAAGACAAATTTCGTGAATCCTTTGAGGTTGATCACGAATAGAAATGTTTCGAGTTCGCGTTTATTTCTTTCTCATCCTTTGTCAAGTAAACTACCACTTTGTTAGTAGAATTGAGATCTGTCTAATCAGGTGTTCTACAACTCCCTCTCAAAGTGGGTAGTTGGATTAACCCCAATCTTCTTCGCTGCTTCTCGAGCAAAACTTTACTGAGTGGCAATCACTTCTTTCTCCCTCAAGATTACACACTTGTCAGCATGATATTTGACATCCAATCCACTATCAAACAATTGTCCTACACTAATGAGGTTCTTGGTTAGTTTAGGCACATAAAGTACATCATACAGACAAAAAGATTTTGATGATGATGCATGCAGTGAAATACTTTCTATTCCTCCAATTCTACACTCTACATCATTAGCAATATAGATTGATCTTTTTGCACCTACATATGGCATGAGACTTGTGAAAGAATTTCTAGAACTAGACATATGGGAACTAGCCCCACTACCTATCCACCATATTTCTTCATTCTTGAAAGGAAAAGATGAAAAACTAGACATTATTAAAGAATTCTCTCTTTTACTCTCATTACCCTCACACTCTTCCTCATTAGTAAGGTTAGCTTGTTTGGATTGGTTCTTCTTCTTGAAAAAGTTTGATGCATAGTGGCCCTTTTTTCCACAAAAGAAACATTTGATCTTTGACAACTTCCTCTTGCCACTGGATGTTGCAGCTTGTGAGGATTGATCCTCACCACCTTCTTTGACCTTGTCCTTCTTGAAGTGTTGTTGACATTTGCCCTAATCAAGATGCTAAAGATGTTGACGATGAATTAGACGAATTCGACAAATCCGAAAATGAATTGGAAATAAGGACCAAGCTATCAACAAAAATAAATTTGTGGAGACAGCAATGCGTGAAATTCATGGCTATACGAAGGCTAGTAGATGGAAGGTATTATTTTAGCAGATTCAACAGAGCTAATTGAACTTGCACCTGGCAGATTTGTCCATGTTTCAAAGTCTCTAGGTGAAACTGAGTTAGCAAAATTTACTGAATTTCTAAAGGAGTACCAAGATGTGTTCGCATGTTCGCTCAAAGACTTGAAAAGAATTCCTGCTGAATTTGGTGAGCACCATATTGATTTACACGAAGATGATGTTCATGTCCGACAGATATAGTATCATCTCAATCCGAAGTACTCTCTTGTACTCAACAAACATCTTAAGACATGAATTATTTATCCCATCTTAAGTAGCGAACGGGGGTCTCCCATTGTTCTGGTTCCAAAAAAAAGACTGGCAAGATTCGAATATGCCAGGACTTTCGTAAACTCAATGTAGCCACCAAAAAATATCACTTTTTGTTTTTTCAATTCTTTTTAAAAAATATCCATATTTAAAATGCTTCAAAAATCTATATCGTAATACTAAAAAAAAATGTTGTATTTTGCAAGGTAATTAATCATGCTACTAAAATTTGTTAATAGATTTTGGTTAATAACTACAAATTAGCTTATATTAAATAATAATACTACTTAAAATAGAATCATTAGATACACAACTACTAGAATAACTAAGATATTTATTTTTGCTTGTTTAAAACAAAAGTTTTAATTTTCTTTTCGATTTTAAAAGTTTTTTAAATGACAATTCTTGTATCAAGATAAATATTTTTAAAATTATGCCAAAAGTTTTAATCAGGATTTTTTTATTTTAATATTTTTTAAATAACTTATATTTCAAATATCTCTATAAGGTCATTGAATATTTAAATATTAAATGATTGCAAATGAGATTATTTTATAGTAAGCAAGATTACATGATTTATAAACAAATATAAATCACCTTGAAAAGAATCTTTCTCTCTCTCTAAATCTCTAACAATATTCTCTCAAAAAAATTACTATAAAAAGACATCAAAAAATTAGAATATTAAAAATTTAATCTAATCAAATCAAATAATATCTAGCAAGTTTCTAATGATATGAAATTAATAATTTTAAATATTTTAAAAATTCAAAATATCCATAATCTTATTTTTGCATTAATGTGATGCCACAAATTTGCTAAATAATAAATATCAATCTAAATATGATATGATATACTCAAATATGAAGATATGAGCTGCATAAATATAAATCATGAAGAGGCCTATATCATTTTTCGAAAATATAACTCCTAAAAACTTGTCTTGTATTTAAGGACAAGACCTCCAGAAGAGAAACGCTGCTTTGGATAGCCTTTATGAGGTCATCTACGTGAAACGACTAAATATGAATCGACATACTAAATTAGAGTAATTTAAACTCTTAGTTAAATATACCTCTCATGGTATAATTGAACATACATTCAACCTAATTATTAACTAGACCTTTTTGAGGGAGCGACGTACATGTAGTCTTTAGAGGTGTGTTTGTTCGTTTCATAGAACATATATAGACTACACGCTTCAGTCTCAACCATCGAGAGAGAAAGAGGTTATGTAATTGTGAGAGATTGAAAAAGTGAATAGAGTGTTGAGAATTATTCTCTCTTATCTCTATTCTTCACACTGTTACGTGTGAGTGATCTTGAGTCTACTAGCGATTTCTACTGCATTTCATAAATTACGCTCTGGTCAGACAGTCGCCTTAGCACATTACATTAGTTTGTTGTATGTCCTTAAATATGTTCTAAATAACTGTCTTAAAACTATCTTATTCATCTGCCACGAACACTTTGTGTATAACGTTTACATTTGGTACAGTCTTTCATGATCATTAATAGAACTATATGTATACATCTGAGATGGCCATCCCTGTCTGAGGAATTGAGTCATTGATCTGTGTTCTTGTTTGTAACAAACATAAGTTTCTAACATACTCTAAAACTATTCATATTCTTTAGCCATAATTTGGACTTAAGTTGTTGAGGACTTCTGTCTAGAACCGAACAGTTCTCAAATTAACTAATTGTATGTTCATACTTGAGTACATCGAACATATCTCAAATCTCTACCGACAACTTAATCAGCCGGAGTGTAGTACTTTCGTACTGCTCTAATAACATCTCACATGTAGAACGCTTTTCATTCGATTCGATAGAAACAAGACTGTTGTTCTGGAATTATTAACACTACACTCTCCCAATACAAGTAATACTGGTTACTTTTAAAATGTCTGTTGACAACCAGAATAACTCTCAACTCCACTTCATTCTAAATAAGTCATAGTTGTACCAAATATATAACTTTCAAGTGCTATCCTCTAAGAGTTCGACATTAATTACTACAAAATCTATAATAACTATGTTGGTATAGTACGACATATACCAATTTTTGATTTTATTGTCGGGGATAGCTATAGAAAGTTAATAAGAAGCTGACACTTCCATCTCCATTTCTAGTGTATGTCAAATAGAGAATCCCAATTAGAATGATACCGTAAGCTTAGAGAGGAATTTTACGAAGACAGAGTGAGGGTACGAGTCAAAAAAATCTCAAAGAGATCACTGACCAACTTCTCAAACTCTTACTGAATTACAGTCAGCTGCTGCAGAGAAGAAGGTCACATTCGAGGAAGGGGACAATGAATTAACAAAAAACAAGTTGTCTAATGCCACTATTGAGAAGCCAACTCAAAGGAAAAGACAAAAGACTATGATATAGTGACTGATATTGGATCTCTTCGCCCAAACATCACTTTTGAGCAATTGTTGGCAGACAATACCTATTATCCTAAGCAATTAAAAGGTCTTTCTGCTCCCAAAAAGAAGAAAAGAGTTTCTTTGCCAGATGTTGGTGTACTATCTTTTAATTTAGGAGATATCGGCGCACCAGAAATCGATGTTATCATTGCTGGGTGCTTAATTGAAAATGTGCCGATAGATTCTGGTTCAAGTGTGAACATGATAACAGAAGACATAGCTCATGCTTTGGGACTGACCAACACAGTGAAATATCAAGTTAGTAGATTCGACTCGACGAAAGCTTGTTGGAGAATTGAAGGATGTCACTGCATACATTCAAGCCAAGTTTTTTTTATGGGGGTTCGGCAGAGATGCTGGATACCGACATGTCAGATTCTGACATTTTATGGGATTTTCCGAAATCCATCGCAACCACATGTCGAAATGAGCACATTTTTTAGTAGTGAATTTCTCATTCAAAGGAAAAAAGAAGGCTCATCCATCCAAGAAGAACCAAATCAAGGAGACCAAGGACAAGGATGGTGGATCAAGCTCCAAAGGAAAATCCAAGAAGGACAAATCAAAACTAAAATGTCTCTTTTGTGGCAAAAAAGGACATTTTATACATCTCCTCTTGATATTATACACTCAGATGTGCATTCATTTTCACATGAATCTAGTGTTGGTGCTTTGATGTATGTTACATTCATAAATGATTGTACAAGATACACTTGGATCTATTTCTTGCCTAAGAAAAGCTTAGTGTATGATTCCTTTGTGAAGTTTAAATAGACTTGTTGAGATGCAACTTAATGCTAGCATCAATTTTAAATTGGATGTCAAAATTTGACACATTAAAGATGTGACGGATCCGACATCTGACGTGGGTGTTATGTGGCAAAATTTCGTTGAGCTGGCATTCTAGTTGGATGTCAGAATCCAACATATATTTATGTATGTTGGATTCCGACAGCCAGATCAGCAATCTGTGTCGATGATTGGACGTTTTGGCTTCTAAAAATTATGTCAAAATCTGACAGACCCCTACGGTTGTCGGATTCCGACATTGTATTCATATTGCTTCCCACACCTCCATTTTCGCGCTACCTTTCCAGAGACATCTTGGCACTTGGAAGTGGAGGAGCTTGGAGCTTGGAGAGCTTGGGAATCTTGAGGAGCTTGGAGCTTGAAGAGCTTGGAGCTTGTTGCTTGGAGCTTGGAGATTCAGATTTTGGAGGTTTTTATTTGTTAATCTAGTTGATTTTACATGTTTTATATAGATAGATAGATAGGGAGCGAGATAAATAGATAGATAGATGGAGAGAGAGAGAGAGAGAGAGAGAGAGAGAGAGAGAGAGAGAGAGAGAGAGAGAGAGAGAGAGAGAGAGAGAGAGAGAGAGAGAGAGAGAGAGAGAGAGAGAGAGAGAGAGAGAGAGAGAGAGAGAGAGTATGTGTGTGTGTGTGTGTGTGTAAAAAAATTTGTGACTTTTGATTTTTAAAGAGAGAGTGTGTGTGAGTGATTGAATTTGTGAAAGAGAAATTGAGAATGAAAGAGTGAGAGAATGAAAAAATGAATTAAAAGTGAATGAGTTGATTTTGATTTTTTGTTTTGAGAAAAGAGAGAGAGAGAGAGAGAGAGAGAGAGAGAGAGAGAGAGAGAGAGAGAGAGAGAGAGAGAGAGAGAGAGAGAGAGAGAGAGAGAGAGAGAGAGAGAGAGAGAGAGAGAGAGAGAGAGAGAGAGAGAGAGAGAGAGAGAGAAACAAAGGTGATGTGTGTATAAGAAAATGAATGAATTGTTAATAAACTGATTTTATTTTTTGATTTTGATTTTTTGTTTTGAGAAAAGAGATAGAGGTTAAAAGAGAGAGAGAAGGAGAGGTAATGTGTGTGTGTGTGTGTATAAAAATGTATAAAATGTGAATGATTAAGAAAAAGAGAGATGGTGTGAAAAATTTTTGATATGAATGAATTGATTTTGATTTTTTGTTTTGAGAAAAAAGATTGAGAGAGAGAGAGAGAGAGAGAGAGAGAGAGAGAGAGAGAGAGAGAGAGAGAGAGAGAGAGAGAGAGAGAGAGAGAGAGAGAGAGAGAGAGAGAGAGAGAGAGAGAGAGAGAGAGAGAGAGAGAGAAGTAATAAGTGTAAGGCTTTTAGCATACTCAATTCATTCACTTGAAAAGCTTTCTTCCATTCTCTACATGCACACATCATTTTTTATTTTATCCATAATAATTGTATCTAAAAATTCTGACCTTGTTAGCATAGTCACTTTTAATATTTCCCCTTGTGATATCCTTGGATTTATATTAAGGTTCTTAGATAAGACACTTGGTTTGTATCAAAGAGTGTAGCTAAACTTTGCATTTATATTGTCACTTAGGCTTTCTCGAAGGATGCTTCAGTAAGGTCCTAGTCTCATCATAGGTACATCCATATTGAAAGTTGAGTCATGCCTTGTACTCTCTTATGTCGAAAGAACATGGGTTTCGGTTCTTCCGTAAAGATGATTTAGGCTTTCATCTTATATTCATAAGCATAAAAGTAAGATCACGGATTTAAGGGGTCCTTGAGATATATCATTCTCAAATACATTCGGCTATCAATCCTTTGTCTATTATTGAACTAATCTTACAAGTAGCATCGTCTCAAATATCAAATCCATAGGTCCTAGTCTTTGTAGACTAACATATGTTCATGGTAAGCCATGGAGGTCCTTGATTCATGCAGTAGTTTAAGGCATGTGTTGGTATATATAGCTAAAAAGGTACGTCGCAATCTTCGAAGTGTTCAAGTTCACTTAATTATATGTGGTTGAATTTTCATGCTCTTCACAGTACTCAAGGGGTCGACGCACCTTGCATGTGTGTGTGTGTGTGTGTGTGTGTGTGTCTTGAGAACCTGCATAACCTCATCTACTCCACTCCTTAGCTAGCACCCCCTATGCTTCTCACAATCAACAATGATGATAGCTCCTCCTCTTGAAAATCGCTCATTAGCTCCTTTGCTCCTCAATTGAAAACTCCTTTTCTCCTCACAATTCTCATTAGTATTAGAGATATGAAGAGTGTGTGACAAAGAAAGAGAGATTTGAGGGTAACTTATATTAATTGATAACTCTAATTAAATCATCATTGGTAACTCTTATTAATTGGTGAGGCTAATGAGGTTTAATTTGGTTGCGGGTAGGAGTGAGAAAACCCCAATATCATATCCAAGTCCATCAAAATATATTATGTGCTATTCCTCTTATCTGTCTAGAAAACAACTTTATGGGTTAAATTTGCTCGGGTCCACAACCCATCAACTAACATTTAGTAAACTTCGAACACAATCCAACTAATCGGGTTCCGGAATCCAATAGCATTCCAGGGCGAGCAAAACCCGATAGAGAAGTTGATGTTGTTCCCAATGTCTCTGGTAGCAGTGGCACAAGATTGGTTTTTCAAGCTATCAGAAGAAGAGAAAACCACTTGGGAAGTGGTTAAAGCAGCTCTCATCACACGCTTTAAACCAGAAAAGTTCTTGGAAGATCTATTTCTCCTAGTAAGCAAAGTGAAGATGGGAAAAAGAGAAAGGGTCAGGGACTATATCGAATGGTCAAACATCTAAGATCCAAGTGCAAAGCAGCCCTAACTCCCAATCATGCGGTTATTATGTGGTTCCTTATGGGGTTGCCACATAGTATCAGAAGAGAACTTAAACGACGGGAGTAGTACGCTACATTGCAAGAAGCAATGGAAGATGCCATCAGGGAGGAAGATGAGGGTTCAGACGAGGAACTTTATCTGACCACCCACACTCTGACTCCTTCGATAGCATCATCATCATCCAATGCTTCCAACCTATTCACCGAGCTGCTGATGGAACAAATGACAAAGCTACACAAGCAGCAGATGGAACAACTCACGACTCAGTTTGATCAGAAACTGAAGGCCTTGCAGAGAGCTATAGCACCAACTCCCAATCCACTGGAACAGAACCAGCTATAGTATCCCCGTCGAGAAAATGTATGGTATTCAGTTTGCACTCAGAACCATACAGCCAACGTACTAAAGCAAACCTAAAATTGACACAAAGATTTTGCCGTCTGTGCAAATGCATCATCGCACGAGACGACATTTTGCCCATTTAACCCCCGAATTATATAATAGAAGAGGAGTCCTTATCAGACCTCTTATCCTTAAGGGGCACCTAATGTAGCACCGAGGTATGGCGCACTGAACAATCAGCAGCGCATGGCCCTACCTGCACCACCCAGGCCAGCTAACAATCAAGTGGCTCATGTAAATTTAGCAAGGAAGTACAAGCACCACCTTAGCCTGAGCAGTAGCAATGGTACGGGCCAGATGAGATGTCTGTGGATCCAACCATTAACGAATATTATGTGACCCATGCGGCTCAATCTCAACGTCAAGCTGGTAGAAACTATGGCTGCTACAGATGCAGCAAAGGCCATCGAATTGCATAGTGTCCTTACAAGGGACAGTACACATCCTTCTACTGAAAATGTGGCTATGGACATTGCTACAAGAATTGTCCATTAAGATCTAGAATGAGTGCACCTTCGAATCTAATCACAGTGCACCTTACAACAGTTCCATGTCCTAATGCTAGCAGTCAGGTGAGCACAAAAGCGGAAGGAAGTGGCTCCATCACGTCCCCCATCAGTATCCGATGATCAACCCTCAGCTACAGGGCCATATCCAAATGTGAGAGAAGAAGGAAGACAGTACCACAAGATACGACATTTGGTACAGAAAGCACAAGAGGAGGAAAAAGCTCAAGTAAGAGACATATCTGCAAAACCTCCTATTGCTGAAGAACCAGTACCACAAGCGGTCTCACCATTGCAAATTGATTAGTGAACGGTCAGTTGCATCATCATGAACTACCATTCCATATAGGGGAGCCCGAGGATTTGCACATTGAGGTACTCACAAGTTTGCTAGTAAGTCGTGTTAACTTATTTCTTGGAGAATTAATACGGATTGCGCCACAAGCCAAGAGCCTCCGGGATGAATGGGCCAAAGCTGAAGTGGAGCCAGTAACACCAGAGCCCATATATTGTGCGGGGTTTGAAGAAACGAGTAACATCCTCCACATTGGGGCAGCGTGGAAAAGTGAAGAGCATAACATCACCCTGCCAATCAAGCACAAGAGATGAGAGGATGAGGAGACAGTAGTATATTGAGAATCAGGTGTAAATTTGATCTCCACTACGTTGTACCAGAAATGGGGTCTGCAAGGATTGAAGCCAGCAAGATTTGCCATCAAACTAGCAGATCAATCATGTGTTAAACCAAAAGGTGTAGTTGATGACATTCCTATAAAAATAGCAAAAATGTAGTTTGTGATCACTTTTGTGGTGATGGAGATACCAGAATCCCCTTCTGCCTACCACGTTTTACTAGGAAGACCATGGGTGAGGACTACGCAAGTGGGTCACATTTGAGAAACCGAAAAACTCACCTTCAAAAACAGAGAGTAGGCTGTAAAGGTCGATCCAACCACATGGGCAGTGAAACCTATTGCACCAAAAGCTGATGATGGATCGTCCACCATTGATCATACAATTCATCACCCAAGGCAAGCAAGGGGAGGTCATTACGGGTCTGACACAAATATCATGAGATGGATGGATTCATTGGCAACTGTTGACTGTATGGCTGGGCATGCTTGTCAACATGATTCAAATATAGAACCCAACACATCTTCACCCAAGTGCTATACATTGGACATACCCACAAAAATCTGAAATGAATAAAGTTTCCAAGATAGATCCACCCAAGGCACCTACCAACAAAAAGGACCAGCTAAGACAACGCTACAACCAGGTGATCCGATGGAGTGATTTGCCAGAAAAGGCTATAGCTATAGTGGATGCTGATATTCATGTTCATAAAGTGAATGTCACGCTAGTTCCAAAGAAAGACAACAAGGATGAACCCGACTATGTGAGCAGAAAGGGGAAAAAAAAGTGTTGGACTCCTTGAAGTCAGTTTGAATGGACCCAGACACAGTGTCATCTTTCTCTCAAATGACTGAAAATCCAAAAATTATGAGTCGAGCTAAGATCAATATGCTGAAGGAGGAATCTTGTCGAACACCAGTTCACGAGATGCAAGAAACCTTCAAGAACTATACCTTAGACGATGTAGTAATTATGATGCCACAAGCTCAACGAGAACCTGATCAAAATCAGGAATCAGCGGACCAAGTCTTCAAAGGACCTACGCGAACGCAACCCATGAACCTAACTGAGCAAGAGAAGAAGAAAAGATTGTACATGTGGGAGAACTATAACGCCCACACAATTCAAAAGACTATGATCATTGTTGGTGGAATAAAGAGATTGTTTCGCTTGGAATTATAGTGATCTGAAGGGTATCCCTCCAACCGTAGTCTTGCATACCATACCCTTGGTGGATGGAGTAGTCGCCAAGGTAAGCCGTTATTATCACTGCAATCCGAACTATACAGAGTTGATCAAGCAAGAGTTACAGACTTTGCTAGATGTTGATTTCATCTATGAAATTGAACACACTGAATGGGTGCCGCCAGTAGTCATAGTGCCCAAGAAGAATGACGAATCTGTGTGAACTTGAAAGCGCTAAATGTAGTCGCCAAGAAAGATTATTTTCCTCTACCATTTACGAAAAGCTAGACTGAGTCGCAGGAGCATAAGCCTATAGTTTTCTAGACGGTTTCGATGGCTACAATAAGGTGAAAATAGCGTCGCAAGATCAGCACAAGACAACATTTGCCACAGAATGGGGAACCTATGCCTACAAGGTGATGCCATTTAGACTTTGCAATATCCCAAGTACCTTTCAACGACTTATCCAAGCGGCATTCAAAGAGTATTTACAAAAATTTCAGGAGATTTTCTTGGATGATCTGTGCATGCACGGACCTAACTCAGAGCATTTACCTAATCTAGAGAAGGTGCTAAAGAAATGCCGCGAGTATCAGATATCTCTGAACCCAGAAAAATGTCAATTTTGGGTGACACATGGCCTAATTCTCGGCCATATAGTATCCAGACATGGGATCGCCACGAACCTGTCAAAGATAAGGATCATTGTCGATCTGCCACCACTTGGAACAATCTGCGAAGTCTACATTTTCATGGGTCATGCTAACTATTACAAGATCTGCATTTTAGACTTTGCGAAGTTAGCACGACTAATCTACAAACTCACAATAGAACCACATTGGATTGAGGAAGCCCTACAGGCTTTCCATAAGCTTAAAGATGCATTGGTCTCAGCGCCAGCACTATGCCCACCCAATTGGTCCATAGAGTTTCACATGCATACAGACGCATCGAAGTATGGAGTAGGAGCTGTCTTGAATTTAGCCATGAGAACACAAAAAGAATTTGCCGATCCGATTTGCAAGCCGACATCTCAGCGACTCAGAGATGAATTATTCGACAACAAAATGAGAGGCATTGGCAATGATTTACACAGTTAAGAAGTTTTGACATTATTTGATGACCACACATTTTGCTTTTTATACGGACCATCAACCCTTGCTATGTCTTGTTAATAAAACTTGCAATATAGGGAGAATCACTCGTTTATTACTTTTGTTGTTGGAGTTTGATTTTCGGATAGTGGTTTGCAAGGGAAAGCAGCATTACATGGCGGATCATGTGTCGCGAATCAAGGGGAAGGAAACTGCAGCCCTACCTAATGATGATGAGCTACCTGACGCTACCTTGTTTTATATCGACACTATATCTGAATGGGCTGCTCATATAGTTGAACATTTAATGCAGGGCCAACCAGATAAATCCTTACCCAAGGCGGAATAGCGGAAATTGATGCTAACGGCTAGACGTTATCAGCTGATTGTCGGCCAATTGTATCGAAGAGGACCAGATGGTATTCTTCGGAGATGTATACTTCCACACAAGACCACCTAAATTATTTCAATTTTGCATGAAGACATGGGTGATGTTCATTTTGCATCCGACATTACAGTTCACAAGATCCTACAATCAGAATGTTGGTGGCCAACGATTCATAAGGATGCCGATGAATACGGCCGACAAGACTGGATTATGATCTTTTACACCCAATACTAGCTCAAGCACCATTCGAGAAGTGGGGATTGGACTATCTCGGTCCAATTCACCCTGCGGCAAGAAGTTCACAAGCCCGATATATTATCATGGCCACAGATTATCTCACCAAGTGGCCAAGGCAGTATGAACAACTCTAGTGCTTGAACAACTGCCAAGTTTCTGTGTGAGAATATCATTGTGCGCTTCGGATGCCCGGTGGAGATAGTTAGCGATCGTGGAAGCCATTTCATCAATGAGACCATCAAAAAGTCCTATTGAAGGAATTTTTTGTTATCCATAGGTTTAGCACGCCATATTATCCTCGCGGTAATGGACAAGCCGAATCATCCAATAATATCCTATGTAGCATAACCATGAAAACAGTTGAAGCTAGCAGGTCCGATTGGGAACACAAATTATATGCTGCTCTGTGGGCATTCAGAATAGTTTACAAATGAAGCACTCATCAAATGCCACTTTAGTTGGTCTATGGCCAGGATGTTGTAATGTTAGTAGAGTTTTTGGTACCATCATTAAGGATCGCCACAAGGCAATGCCTAGACGAATCCAAATCTCTACAATTACGCCATGAAGCACTGCATAAACTCTGTGAAACACACTTACTAGTTGTGCATGCATTGGCAGCTGAGAAAGAACGATGCAAGGCATGGCATGATCGTCGATTGCATAAGAAAGATCTTCGATCTAGAGATCTGGTCCTCATGTATAAGACTAAGGCGATCAAGGGAATGTTGAAGTTCACAGGCGAAGGCTCATTCCGAGTAACAGAGATCCTCAATCATGGAGCCGTGAACCTCGAGAAGTTAGATGGGATGCCTTTTGACATGCCCATCAATGGTAGCCGTTTGCACAAATATTGACCAGTGAAATAGATCAAGGATAGTGATGATAAGTCACAAAAGGTCCATCTTCAAGGTCATCACTGCCAGATCTAGAGAAATCTAGTTAGATCAAGCCAGATCCAGCAAGATCTGATAAGATTTGATAGCATCCAACAAGATCCAAGTGAGATCTAAATCCAGATAGGATCAATAGGAAAGCAGATCATCAGATTACAACAATCAGCCTTCATTTTTGCTGATCAAAGACATCTATCTCAAGAGAACGTGGCAAAATAAGACCCCACTACACCTGACGGCATGAAGTCTCCTGAGAACTTGATTGAAGATGATGATGACACAGTACAGGTCGTGGGGGCTACCTCACAGCAAGCCCCTACTAGCACCACCATACCGGCTGGTCCTACAGATTTTTCTACGGCCTACCAAATCTTGGGTACCTATGTCCGGGAGGCGATAGCTACAAAAGCAAAACTGGATGGCCATGTATTGGAATTGGCAATGAGCAACACCCAGCTACGGACAGAAATCAGCCAACTACAGCAAGATCTGCTGATCGTCCCACAGCACGGACAAGCAGAAAAAGCTGAGGTGCAGAAGCTAAAGAAACATGAAGCGGGTCTCAAAGGGTACGTCATGGTTCTTTCCAAGTATACCACGGATGCTTAGAGCAAGGTCCAGGAGATCCAATCGCAGCTCACGCAAGGCCTCACTCCACTCCAGGCACAAATCACGCTGCTAGAAATAAAAAATCTATTCTTGGGAGCGAAGGTGACAACATTACAAGCAGAAAAGAGGATTGGTTGGCACAACCTGCACCTACGAACAAACCCCTCAGCCGAGCCGAGGTGAATCTACTCAACAAGCAAGTGCAGATTTATACTGACACATTCGCCAAATACCAGGCCGAGTTCGACAATTATCAACGCAGGGTAATTCAAAAATTGGAACAGGCAAAAAGCGCTTTAAAGGCATGCCAGAAACACATGGAACAATAGCCTCAACCAGCCCCTGTAGTAATTACACTGCCACCTAGCTAAAAGCATGATTTGGTGGTACAAAATAAGAACCCATTTTTCATTGTACCTTTTGGTAGTACATTTCACTTTTTGGGGATTTTATTACTCATAATTGTTTTGAGTCCACATTAAAAATGACATAACTTTTTATAGGTAAATCCAATTTCAGTGGAGTTCAGTACGTTAGAAAGCGCATGATGAGGGCTTTCCAATGATATGTTAGATGACATACTTCCAAGCCACGATGAAAAAGTTATGGCAAGTCAAAAGTATGGGGATTTTATTAATCATAATTTTTTGAGTCCACATTAAAAATGACATAACTTTTTAGTGGTAAGTCCAATTTCAACGGAGTTTAGTCGTTAGAAAGCGCTTGACTAGCGCTTTTCAATAATATGTTGATGACATACTTTTGAGGTATGATTGAAAAGTTATTGCAAGTCAAAGTTATTAGTTGAAAATAGTGTATAATAATATAAAAGTGCATTTCTTCCCTAAAAAAGTAGACATATGAAAGACCTTGCCAGCTCCAGTTCCAACCAAGAGAAGGACAAACAGGCAGAAGGACCACCAACATAGGATCAAGGCTCAGATGTAGCCGATGCCGGTGCCCAGGACCTGAGCCAGGATACAAATATGAGCCAAAGCCAAGGGGAGTGCCAAGCCTCCCAGAAACTACCTTGGCATAGTAATTGCTCATTATCGATGCATTGACTTGATAGGAAATGGAACACGTTTCCATAGAAAATTTTAAATACATTTTCGCAAATTGGACCACATTGCACCTGAAACATTCGGCAACCTACATAAATGAACTACCCTTAATAAATGCTTTAATTTGATACCCATATTGCCCACAAAAGAAATTTGTGCAACTATGATATATATTTGTATATATAAAGATATTTTAGAGAGAGTGTGTTAGGGTGTTGTTAACCCCCTCTACTCTCCCTGTGTCACGCCTAGACCCTACTCTTTGCTTATTCATATATACAATACATATGCACACACATACAGGCATATTTTTTGACTACACATACACATACATATACACAAGCACACTCACACATATACACACACATACACATACACATACACATGCACATGCATATGCACATATGCACACATATACATACACATATAGATACACATACACATATATATGTATAGATACATACACATATACATACACATATAGATACACACATATACACATACAAATATACATACATGTACACATACACATACACATATGAATGTACATACACATACACAAATATACATGCACACATGTACACATACATACACATATATACATACATACATTGTACACACATACACATACATATATGTACACAAACATACAATACACATACACATACACACATACACATGCATATACATATACATGTACATACATGTACACATATACATACATACACATGCACATGCACATACACATACACATACAAACGTACATGTACACACATACACATATACACATATAGGCACATGCACATGCACGTACATATACACATCCACATACACATACACATACACATACAAATAAATATACATATACTTATAAATACACATACACACACATACACATACACATCCATATACATATAGATTCACATATATACACACATACACGTACATACACATAGACATATACACATGCATATACATACAAATACACATACATACATGTACACGTATACATACATATACATACACATTCTCACAAACAAATACACACACAGAGACACTCATACACATACACACACATGCACAAACATGTACATACAAATACACATATACATGCACACATAAACACATATACATAGAGATACATAGACATACACATATAGATACACACACATATAAACACATACATACACATAAACATACATATACATACACATACACATACACATACACACACATACAAATGCACATGCACATACATACACATACACATGCACACACACAAACACATACAGTCATACACATGCACACACCTATAATACACATATACACACACACATATACACATGCATACACTTACACACCCATACACAAATACACATATAGACATACACATACATATACACTTATATATACACATACAAATACATACACATATACAAGCACATACACACATACATAGGTAACAGGAGGACGAGGAAAGGGCAAGGTTAAAATGATGGATGCTCATCAAGATATAGTATGCTATGAAGTACAAGCAAGCAACATAATAAAATTTAAAGAAGTTGGATTGAACCTCAACTGTGTAACATAGACCAATATATAACGACCAGTGACCTCAACAACTGGAAGATGAAAGAAAATATAAGAATTCTCAACAAACTGTTCATTATCGAAAATGTATTTGTCTGTTTGGGTTGCTAATAAAGGTCAAGTTGAGAGTGAAGCCACATGGGTTCAACCATAGCAGAGTGGACGACGACCTTGAACTCGGCCCAACCGGTTGAAGAAGCAGAAGAGCTTGATGTGTATGCTAAGTGTATTTGTCTAATAGAGGTCAAGTTGAGACTGAAGCCACATAAGATCAACCACAGCAGAGTGGATGGCGACCTTGAACTCGACACAACAGGTCGAAGTAGTAGAAGAGCTTGATGTGTAAGCAATCAAGTCAAAGCGCGCCTAAAAAAATGAATAGCAACAAGCTGAATCTGTTGTGAGCGTGTACGAGAGGTTAACCAAAAATAGGTTTCTAGCTAAAAGACACATACACACACATATACACACATATGCACACATATACATACATACATATACAAATACATTCACATACACATACACATATACATATACATATGCCTATACATACATGTAGACTTTCACATATACATATACATACACATATATACACATATATAGATATATACATATACATACATATGCATATACATATACATATATTTTCACATATACATACACATACACATATATATACACATACACATATACATATACATATACATACACATACACATACATACATATACACATATACATACACATACACGTACACATACATACACATGTATGTATAGATACACACACATATATACATACACATATACATGCACACATACACATACACATAGATACAATACACATATACATATACATATAGACATAAACATACACACATACACATACACATACACATGCACATGCACATGCACATACTCATAGATATACATATACACACACATACACATACACCTACACACAATCAGGCGTGCGCCATCGGCGGGCACACTATGTTAGTGTGTGTTGTGTGTGTATACTAGTAAAGAGTGTCCGTCGTTGATGGGCAATGGACGGCCCCGATGATCTAGTGGATATGCCCGTCATTGACGGGCGGCTGTCGGCGATCTGGGTGACGGGTGGTCCTAATGCGGTCTCAAATGATCGGAAGTGCCCTGAAATGGTTGTCAAATGGCCGCAAATGGACCTAATGCAGTTCTTTGCGGTCACAATGCATTCTCAAATGGCCGCAAGTGCCCTCATGCGGTCCTAATGTGGTCTAAAATGGTCAGAAGTGCCCTGAAACTGTCGAAAATCGCAAGGATCGGCAGCGGAAGTTGGAACGAGTAGTGGGTGAGGATCGGAAGCATATCAGTTACCATCAAATTACCAAGAAGAAGAATTCAATACAAATGCACAAATGAACGAAATAGTAGTGTGGACAGAATTTCCACTCTGATTGATTGAAAATGAGTACAATAGCCTAAAGTAATAACTCCAACTTGTTTGTTGAGTGTAATAACACTGGCAATAATTCTGATTAGAATTGAGCGTCTCACTCAGTCAGTTGATCGTTCAAATTGATATATTACAAGTTTTTTTCTACTTGCTAAATATCTAATTAGCATTAAATGCTATCTGTTACATTATTATTGCCTACTATGATAAATATATGTGATACATAGACTTAAATATCAATTCATGCAAAAAATAGAATAAATGACGGCCTAGAAAACCATCATTTATGCTGGTTTATATGACATTTTTTAAAAATCGTCATTTATTCTAGAAATTACATTTTCCTGTAAGTTTTATGGCTTCATGTGTACATAAGTTGGTGAATAGAAGTAGTTAGATAGATATGATAGTATAACATGCCTTTTAGTTGAAATAAGTATGTCATATATTGTTTGATACATGTCGATGATGTCTTTTGCACTGTATTAGTGTTGAATCTGACAGTATAGAACACATCGATAGTTATAATATCTCATGTCTAACCTAAGTAGGTAAGTTTACACATGAATGGATGGATTACTGCCTATTATGATAAATATATGTGATACATAGACCTGAATATCAATTTATGCAAAAAATGAAATAAATGACAACCTATAAAACTATCATTTATGTTGGTTTATATGACAGTGTTTGAAAAGCCGTCATTTATTTCAAAAATTACATTTCTTTGAAGTTTTACGGCTTCATGTGTAGTTAAGTGGGCGAAATAAAAGTAGTTAGGTCGATATGATAGTATAACATGCCTTTAAGTTGATATAAGTGTGTCATACATTGTTTGATTCAAAGCTTCTATTTTGACCAGAGTTCTTCTAATCTGATATCAATTGATGATTTCTCTTATCCTACCATATTCTGACATAGTATCAGATCAGGAAATTTAGTAATCTACATTTCTACTACGGATTATTAGTCTTGTTTCTACCAAGACAACGTTCTTGCAAGCGCGCAAGCAACAATATCACGAAATCGTTGTTTCTACAACTTCTCTGATCGACAAACTCGACGGGAGTAACTACCATCTCTAGAAGTTCAAAATGAATGTCATACTACTAGTCAAGGGACTGTGGGACATCGTTGGTGGGACATCGTTGATGGCACAAAAGTTAAACCAGAAGGTGATGCAGCCATCATCACCAAATGGAGACTGAAAGATGACAAGGCTTTTGCCATGATCACTCTCAACATCAAAGACAACCAAATCAGTCACATATGTGTTACTCAGACTGCTAAAGATGCATCGGACATCCTAGCAACCCTCTACGATATCAGGGATGTCACCAAACTCCATTTGAGAAAGAAATTCTTTACCCTAAGAATGTCTAAAGTAGTAAGTGTTTCGAGTCATATCAACACTTTCCAAAATCTTATGGAGCAGATAACTGCAACTAGCTCAGTCATAGAAGATACCAATGCTATTATGACTCTATTATTGAGTCTACCTGAGGTCTATGAAAATTGGGTTCTAGCAATTTCGATCTAGGAGCATCTCACTCTTTCAAGAGTGATTTCATTGCTTCAATAAGAGGAGGCCAGAAAACTGCATTCTCCTCGGACTCAAGATCGGGTATTGAAGTTTTGTATTTGAACTCTCGGTCGAATTTTGGCTCAGGATCGAATTTTGGTCCAGGGTCGAATTTGGATTCTTTATCATTTCAATTAAAGCAAAACCTATTCTGTAAATATTGTAAGAGAACTGGCCATCTTATCAAGGATTGTAGAACTTTGAAATTCAACAATGAGAAGAAAATACAGTTTCAACAACAAGCAAATTTTGCTTCAGCCAGTTTTTCAATCCAACAACAAGATGAAGATGAAGCAGCCTTCTTGACCAAGGTCAGAGAACATCAGGATATCGATTCCTAGTACCTAGAATCAGGAGCAACTCAACATATGACTCACCACAAAGACTGGTTCAAAGATTACAAATCATACACCCCACTCTCAAATTGTGCAACTTGGAGACAACTCAACTCATTCTATTGAGGGTGAAAGAACAGTCAAGATCGAATTTCAGAGAGGTGAAGTCAAGTTGCTAACCAACGTTCTCAACGTTTCAAATCTGACCAAAAATCTGCTCTCAATTAGCAGAATCACAGATTTGGGTCAGAGGGTAGAATTTGACACAAACAGTTGCACCATTTTTGACAAATCCTGGAAAGCTCTAGCTTTCAGAAAAAGGAGTGGCAATCTTTACAAAATTAGTCACTACAATTCTTCTATTTGTCAAGCTCTTTATACATCCACTTCTGAATCACCTGATATGCTTTGGCATTTCAGATTAGGCCACCTCAATTCCAATTGTAATGAACTGTACGAAAAAAAGTTTGAAACAGTTTCATCTCTATCCTATACCTGGGTAGAAATATCGATATACAAACCACCATAGGACTTTAACTGGAAATAAAATCAGTTTTACTTTTAATCAGTTCCTATTATTACAATTTTCCCAATAAAATTGGACTGTTTGCCCTTTTCACTTACTGGCTTAAGAATTACTTCGATAAAATTATCTGTATTTAATGGGAAATAAGATTTGGATTTGGGTACTTTCTACACTGTATTCACCCAAAATAATATTGTTGAATAAAAAAATACCTCCAAATACAATGAATTTTCACCATTAATTATTTAACAAGTATTGTAAAGGCTTTGATTTGTTCAATATAATGACCTAAATCATCAAAACCACAATAACCAACATCGGTGTTCCATCGATTTGAAAAGGAGAAAACCAAAAAAACACATTTTAACTCCATTTACTGGGAGTAATCTTACTCCAGAGTTAAATTGATAAAAAACACAGTACCAGGGACCCAAAATTCCCACTAACTGGGTACTTGCCTGGAGAATCAAGCCACAACCATTATTTTGTCAAAATCGGGTTAATAAAATTTTAACCGATTAGTACTGCTTGACACAAAAACAACAGTATTAAGTTCTCAAAATACTAGGCTTACAGGGTAACTGTCAAGTTGATATGGACTTTATACATGCATATTGTCCACAGAGAAGAAAAAAAAATAAATTCTTTCTACCTCTTATCGAAAAGTCATATCCGAAACCGAGTTTACTGCTTTGACACTCATGCCCAAAGGAATCAAAATTCCTCTCCCCCTGGAGGCTAGTAACTCAGATTTTTCGGTCCCCAAAATCACTTTTGGAACCATTTTTTAAGTCACTACACGTCAGGCTCTTAAAAACCTCGGTTGACCAGCATGCACACACATGCAATTTAATAAATTGCGGTCCCTCAACTCCAAAATACCCAACCCAAGCACAAAAGGGAAAAGGCTTCTCAAAACCTCAAAATTTTTAGGTATTGATCTTTTCCAGCCGTCATCACACATGAAAGGGTGGCTGTCCAATCGTAAGAGAGAGAGATCCTTCAAGCAGGTCCTAAAGGAGAGAGGTCTTTCTAGCAGGTAGCGCATTTTCAGGTTCATCCAAGACGCTCTATGCACGTCAGATTCATCCTAGCTACCATCAGCTGCCTTCTACAGCACAATCAGCCTTCTAATCTCTCGTTCATCCACATACAAGCAGGAATCCAGATTAAGAGAGCGCATTCCGACCTCCAAAAAGTAGGTTTCAAACACACCTAGTTTGTTTGCAGGGCAGCGATTCCCCAACCAGATGTTCTAGCCGTTGGCCAAAACTATAGCAAGTTTAAACATCGTTCCAGCTGTTTTACTTGTCTTACAACGCTCCTCTCTCAACCCTCGCTTCTAAACAGAGGTTTCAAAACGAATTCTCAATCATGCAACTCTTCTGCAAAGTTATCTAAACCCTTACAACTAATTTGTTTTCATAATCGCAGCTCTCTGTAGCTTTCATTTTGCCCAGAACAAAGGTTGCTACCTCTACAAAATCTGCTTTCCGGAAAAAGAGTTCAAAAATTACAGCTCCTAAACCTCTTACCTAACTCTTCTCAGAGGCAACATGTATCAAACACACCAGGGTTTTACAGGGTTTATCTGCATGCAACACCTTTCTCTATTCCAAATCTGCTTTTCTAGAGAATCTACAATTTACAAATCCTTTCTATGGTTTCAGTTTTCAGTTTGCATAAAATACAAGAGGATAAGTCATATAAAATCTTAATTCCTCACATGCAACCCAAGAAACTTAAGATTTCCAGTAGCAATCAGTTTATTTATGCAGGATAAATCGATTCCATGTCAATCTATCAATAAACCTCTTGCTGCCGAATCAAATTGTCCAAACCATTATGGACTCATGCAAATCATTCATCTTAAAAGACAGATTTGAACAAGAAAGTGGATCTACCCAAGCAGATCATTCTACCTCAATTGGAAGATTCCTCAAAAAACAGGGAATTACAAATGAATTCAAGCTAATTCGTAGCACCTTTACCAAAATCAACCATGTAGAATTGCACTCTACCAATTTCGAAAGGTGTGCTGACCACCGGAATTAGTGAATCCATTTCCATTGAAAAAATAGCACTCAACCGGGATGTTACTCCAAGTGCTCCTAGCTTCCAATCTGATGTAGAGTTTGCCTCCACTCCTCAGTCCAAGACCGCATCTTAGTCAGGCTCTGATACCAATCTTAAGACCCTCAAAAGGATTACCCCTAAGATGAGGATAGGAGAACACAATAGGAGAGACTATGGAGCCAAACCACCCAACCAATCCTAAATCAAACCTAGATCTAGCCCCCAAGCCATGCCATGTGAAGCAAGAGGAGAACAGAGAATGTCACTGAAGAATCAACTAATTTTTCCATTTTACCAACTAAGCTAGCAACTAGATCATTTACCATTCTTTGGATTTTTATTCTGAAGTTGTCAACTATTTTTAAAGTCATAAATTTTTTCCATACAGGTCATATTTTTTCCATGCTAGCACTCGGGTTTGAGATTCAATCAACATTGACAACAATAGCTCCTACATCCACAATCATGCATGTGTAAGCTAATGTAAAATTGGTTTCCTTTTCCTATAAAGTTAAAGAAAAATCGGTGCAAAGTTTACGTGTAGGTGCACATTCTCATGGGTTTGAGGCCGGAAGCGTAACGGTATGACCCTTGGTCATGGGTCAAAAAAGTCAAAACAAGAACACTCCTACCCTTTAGGAAGTGCAAGAAATTAATTAGTTCAGCTTTTTCATGGCTTTTTCTTTTTTTCTAAGTACCAAAGGAAGCTCTTGGGTTGGTTTATGCCCCTTATGCCCTAAAAGTTCAAGTATAAAGGACAGCCTCGAGGCCAGCTTTATGCCATACATACATTCTAGCAGCAGCAGCGGTCTCCATATTCTTTTGCTTTTCCTTTTTCATTTTCAGAATCGTATTCTTAGACTGTGATCCATGCAAAGTTCCCAATATTTTCAGATTAATATGAGCAAGCCTGCATGCATGTAGTTCTGCAAAGCTCATTGAACTCATCTCAGCAGCATCAATCGTCAGAAATTAGATGCGAACCATCGTTACGATTGCGGAACTTGATAAAAATTAATCCAATCACCATTGCCATCACAACGTGCATATCAGAAGCAAAAGTGTCGTTGCACATCATTTGCAGTGAGTGGGTTGTTTAGATTTTTTGCAAACAAGGAAATGATAAAGCTAGCTGGAGAGTAACTGCACCACCATTCTGTGTTTTTCTAGTTGGGCGATATTGTAAGGTAAATAAAGGTTTTTCGTCATTCTGTTTCTGCAGTCGAGAAAGCTTTTTGTGATGTGCTTTTGTGAGTTTCTTGTTTGTCTAATTGTCTTGATCGTTCAAATTACACCTTCCAAATCATTTGCTATGCTAGTTTCTGGAAACTACCTAAGTTCTGGAGAGGAAGCAATGTTCGCTAGAAGGTGACGTATCGTATTGGATGATTTTCCCTGCCAGTTTATTCGCGTACTGCAATATGGCAGAATCTTGTATTTCTACGTAGATGCTTATGTCATCTATAGATGCTCTTACTTTAATTTGATCGTTGTAACGACTTTAGATGGCCATGGTTGCTGCGTGAGTTAGCTCTCTATCGCTTTCGCTGTTGGTTTAAACTTTATTATCTTCCTTCCAAATTTTAGAAAAGACTAGAATGGTAAGCTTGGACCACAAACTTCATTTTGCTAGGCATTCCTAGAATAGTCGGGATACGCGTATTAAATGCAGGAATAGAACATCCACCCGATTGCGCTGACAATTCTCAACAGGACAGATCTAAGTCTCAAAACTACAAGGCCATTTTTCCTGTGTACGAATCAGAAAGAATCATGTCCTGTATAAGTAGCATGATCCCAGGGTGAATTCTATAGTTTGGCTTAAATGAGGTGCCTGAAAAAGTTGGAGGTGAGGGTTCAATACTTTAAAAAGGCCAATGTTTTTGTATGGATAAGCATCAGACTGCAAACAAGTTCTTAGGCAGCTTTATAAAATTCATAGAACTTGCATAAAATAGCCTTGTAAGTCGTGAGTCCATCTCCGCTGTAAGTTTTAACAAATTTCAGCCTGGCAGCTGGCTCTATTTCAAAAAACTACCTAGTGAGAGCTTGTAGTGAGTTAAGAGAGGACTGTAATACTTGGTGGGTTTTTATTGCATCCATCAATTGTCTTTTCTAAAGCCAATCTGTCGGTGTGCGACTATTCATTGTTGAATAATAAAATTCAATTTTATTTGGATTGATCAATGAAATAATTGAGCATGCATTAGAATCAATACGATCTGTCCCGGAAACAAAAATAGAGATTGAATACGCATACACTGTAACAGACGATTAAGCCCTGCTCAGATTTGGAGATCAGATTCTGTCCCTACAAGTCTTTCATATTGCAAAAAATGTATCTTGTGGTCTGCGTGCGTGTGAGAGATTTCTCAATTTTCTGCTGGTAATTGTCTTGCCCTTCATGAAGACTTATGCACATACTGATTACATCTTGTGATGCAGAGTTCACATGTTATCACCTCACTCTCGTAGTGTTATCTTGTGATACAGAATCCATCTAGTCGCCTCACTCTCTTATTGAGAAGTTGCTCAACCTTCAGCACGCGGAACTCGGAAGCTCAGACCCACCTCCAGTTAAGTAGGGGGTTGCAAGAGAAATGGATGTACCTGAATTGCATGATTTGTTAGAGCTTAAGGAGCGTATTCTGCAGCTGCCTTCGTGCTTGCAAGAGGAAATCTACAACCGTCTCAAAAATTATTGTTACTCATGGAACCTTGATGAAGCGAAAGCAGAAGCAACAATAATTCCAATGGATTATGGAGCAGCGTGCAACCAGTACCAACGCAGCGTGCTTGCATTTTTCATTGCCTTGGGATTGGTGAAAAGATTGAATGTAGAAATGACATATATCTCATCACAGCGATACTATGGACGTAGGGTGGATGTGGAATGGGCTGTGGATGAACAAGATACACTTATGGTCCGTGCCACCCTTCCAACAAAACAAATTTGTTGGATTTCAATCTCCAAACCATGCAAACAAGTCCCTCTCAAGTACTTGTCTTCTTGTAGGAATTTGGACAAATATGGCTGCATAAACACGTGATTATGTATAGTCATCGCCTGAATATATGACATCACATCGTTACAAGTATGTCATCTATGATGTTATTATAGACATGTGATTTCCACTTTTTGCTCGTGTGGGTTGAGGTTGATTCTAGAGCTAATAAAAAAGATGATGTTGTTTTGTAGAAATGTAATGATTCCAAGACATTTTGGCATAAATTCCATGGAAATGAACACATCATTACTCCTCTCTTTGAAACATGTTACTATCCTAGTGAATGTTTTCTAAATTAGAATCATGATGATCATCTTACCTTATACATGAGCATGTCTCATTTATTCATAATGTGAATCATACATAATATATCTTGTTGAACTATTGAGCTAATAAGAACAACTCTCATACACAAACTTTACCATTAATTGATCACACAAAACTTATGTTGACATTCAAATCAATGTATTATCATGCATGACAATCACTTCCTTAAATGAATGCTTGTAATGCTTTTTTGGAACTTTTTTTTGTGTAGATCAAATCTTTGGTAGAATTTTCCAGCAAGTGTACTTTCGTTTTAGGGTTCATAAATGATGAAATTAATGATGCATGCCGGTTCTTTCCAATGATTTATGATTCTAGGCTATGTTTTGGTCAAAATCGCTTGGTTTTCATGTTTTTTGGCACAAAATAGATAGTAAGAACCAAATGTGAAAAATTGCCTCCATTGGCTAATCTAGCCATGTAGAATATTGTACATTTTGTCAATATTGTTTGTTGGTTACTTGAGTGGCCAAAGTGCCACTTGTACATACACACCTAAAGTAGGTTACCACGAGCCAAGAGGAATGGTTGTGTCTATTTGGTAGTGATTCCTACTTTGTAGGATTTAGACCATGATTTATGATGAGATTTGTACCTACCATGCACCTACCAAGCATGACTCTTGGATCTAGGCTAGGGTTTTCACATTAGGGCAAGAAAGTGGAGTCTACTTCCTTATCACATGCTGGATTTTCACCTAAATTTCCAAAGGAAGTGTGTTTTACTATGTATTCCCATTCTCCATAGTGAGAAGATAGAAACTTTTTGGAGCCTCAAGGAAAAACTCGAGTTTCCTCTCATTGTATGGTGATTACTCTTGATTTCTAATGAAACCCAGCTTTGGCACTTTGTAAACACTATCTACAGGCCGTACTACAGCCTTATTTCCACACGTGTGGAGTTGGATTATACTATTTGATCAATGCTTTGATTGTCTCTACTTGTTTCCTATCAAGCTGCTAAACTAGATCTTGTTTTCTGATGACTAGTTTCTGATAGATTGTTTAACAAGCATACAATCACCTTGTGGATCATTCAAAGATCCATTTATGGTATTAGAGCCAAGTACAAGGCCATTGATCTGTGTTTGAATCTAATCCAGTTTTAGCAGGTTTTGGTGCAAAAAGCTAGTATTGGAAGGGCGAGCTGGTATCCAGGTTTTGGTGAGGGGATTTGCAAATCCGTACTATTCACACGTGTGGGCATCTCTGAACCAGCATTTAATAACCCATATTCATTGGATTATAGAAAATTCATCTGGTGTCAGTTTGATATAATTTTTGGTGCAAATCCTAGGATAAGCTACCAAGATCACTTGTCATTGATTAGTTTTGAATTTGTTTTATGAAAACTAATTAATCTAGGCTGATTTTAGACCTTCTTAAAGTGGAAACCAGGTCTTGAAAGTACATCAAAGTGAATGAGAGAGATAGAGTCAGTTTTTGTCCAAGAATAGCCAAGATTGGCAAGATTTGCTTGAGTATAGTTTTCATCTCATCTTATCTTCATTCCAGCTTTGTGAGGGAGTGATAGAACTGTGATTACAAATCCATCTGTTGGATTAGAAGTCAACATTTGAGTGAAACACTGCAAGTTAGAAACCTTTGTGAGCTTCAGGTCCAAACAAATCTATATCTTGTGTGTAGAATCTTGCTAGTAAGATGAAATCAGTGGGAGCCTACCTTCTAGAAGCTAGTGAGAGGTTAAATTCTACCAATTGTGCTATTTGGAAAGTGAGGATGGAGTCACTAATGGTGCTCCAGGATCTTTATGAGTTTCTAATAGATGATGAAGATGAACCTCTAGGTGCACATGAATCAGTGAGATACAAGAAGAGGTCTAGGCTTACACTTCACTGTATTAAGATGAATGTAAGCAATGATCTTTTAAGAGAAGTATCATCATGTAAGAGTGCTAAAGAGGCTTGGGAATCTTTAAAATCTATCTATGAGTCTAGTAACACTTCAAGGGTTCTCATGCTTAGGAATCAGATTCTACAAAGCATGAAGAGGAGTGATGAGAGTGCACAAGATTATGTGCTAAGAATCAAGTCTCTCAATAGGGAGTTAGCTTCCATTGGAGAGAAGATTCAAGATAGTGAGCTTGTTCAGATTGTCCTCAATGGTCTAGGGAGTGGCTTTACAAATTTGGTCCAAAGCTTTGCAATCCAAGACACTTTGCCTACTATAGAAAAGCTACACAGTGTATTAGTAGCTGAAGAGTGTAGGATGTTGCATACCAATGCAAGAATGAATGCTATTTCTCTGTAGGATGGTGATGAGAAAGCTAATTTCTCATTCAAAAGCAAGAAGAAGACCAATGGCAAGAAGAAGCACTTCGAGGAGACCAAGGAGGAGGATGAGGCTTCAAGCTCAAAGGGCAAGATCAAAGACAAGTCCAAGTACAAATGTTTTTTCTATGGAAGGAAAGGACATTTTGCATTAGAATGTCTCAAGAAGAAGAAGGCACAAGAGAGCAAACAAAGCAACATTGCACATCAGGAGGAGGAGGAGGATGAAGAGTTTGGATTTCCAACAAACCACCATCATCCAAGAGCAACACCAATGATTCTTGGTGGATTGATAGTGGGGCAAGTTCTCTCATGACATATCAAAAGGACATATTCTCCACCTTACTTTTTTACAATGACTTACATAGATCAATCTATACTGCAAGTAGTCAAGAATGTAAGATAAGTGGAATAGGAACAATTTCCTTGTATGTGGGATCATCCAAAAGGATGAATCTTGATAATGTTCTTTATGTTCCTAAGTTAACCAAGAATTTGCTTAGTGTTGGCCAGTTAATGGATAATGGCCTAGATGTACAATTTAAGCTTGGAGTTTGTTCCATCCTTAGAAATGATGAATGTATAGCCAAAGGCTTTAAGCAAGGTAGATTGTTTAAGCTTGATGATAATATTGCAGTGGAGAGTGTTAACTTGGCAAAGGTGGAGCTATCAAAGGTGGAACTGTGGCACAAAAGGTTGGGCCACCCCAACTACAAAGCCATGGAATCTATGGTTGCAAAGGAGCTTGTAGTTGGACTCCCCAAGCATTTGTCAAAGTGTGGGAAGAGATGTGAAGCATGCAACCTCTCAAAGGCTCACAAACTACCCTTCTCAAGATCTACATCAAGATCAAACTCCCCTCTTGAACTCATCCATTCGGATGTTCATAGTTTTTCACATGAGTCTAATGGTGGTGCCAAGTACTATGTAATCTTCATTGATGACTATTCTAGATTTTGCTGGATGTACCTCTTGTCTAGCAAATCAATGGTGTTTGATTCTTTTGTAAAGTTCAAGACTTTGGTAGAAAATCAACTTAGTACCAAGATTAAGGTATTAAGGAGTGATAATGGAGGTGAATACATCTCCAATAAGTTGATTGACTTTTGTAGTTCTAATGGCATAAAGAGGGAGTTGTCATGTCCATACACCCCTCAACAAAATGGAGTGAGTGAGAGAAGAAATAGATCTCTTTGTGAGTGTGCTAAGGCCTTAAGGCTAGATGCTTCTCTATCCAAACCATTTTGGGGTGAAGCAATTGTGAAAAATACAGATCCTAAGTGGATCTAAACTCCAAGATCATTGGCTTGAATGCTTGCACTCCAAACTACATAAGCTAGGAATTGGCAACACATTCTATGCTACCTAGAATGCAAAGAACTTGATCAAAAAGCATTTATCACAAATGGAAACTTCCATAAACATCAAGTGCGGCCCAAAATAGCATTATACAGTCCATAATACATCAGCCTACCACTTTTGGAAAGCACCTAAGATCATACACAATAGCTTGAAGACAATACACACAACAATGCTCTCAATGGAGGAAGAAACAATGACAATGATCTATTGATCTCAATGAAGCATACAAAAGGTTTCTCCAACCTGTTCTCCACGACTTCCCTACTATTTATGGATGAGGAAGATGACTCTCTCTCCTCTCTCTAGAAGGTACTTGACCCTAGATATTCCCTATATAGGAAAAATAGCTAAAAATGGCTTATATGACCAAAATACATCAAAATGGTCTCATTTTGAAGGGTATGAAGTTTGACACTTCATCATACTGAAAAAATACAGTAAATAAAAACATTGTGGCCTGGTTCACACTTGTGAAACTCCAGAACCAAAACTATTTACAATTTTAGCCAATTTAGGCCTCAAACTAGCTAGGAAATGTTGACAATTTTCACACTCCCTCTTCAACATTGGATGCTAGTTTCAACATAGTCTTTGAGCACATTCCAAGATTAGATCTATGCATTAAATATAGGTCCTTTCCCAATGGTTTGGTGAAGATATCAGCCACACACTCCTTTGAAGAGACATGTTGAAGCTCCACCTCTTTGGCAATGACTTGATCTCTCACAAAATGGTGAGCAATCTCAATGTGCTTGCTCCTTGCATGAAAAACAGGATTGCTTGCCAAGCTTTGGGCTGAAAGGTTATCACAAAGTATGATTGGAGTCTTCTCTGGTTCCAACAAGTGAAGATCCAATAACATCCTCTTGATCCAAAGAATCTCCTTGGTGCATGTTGTTAATGCCTTGTACTCGGCTTCGGTGGAAGATAGAGAGATAGTTGGTTGCTTCTTTGATAGCCATGAGACCACTCCATCTCCAAGATAGATTGCAAAGGCACTTGTTGACTTCCTATCCATTTGATCACCTGCAAAATCTGAATCTGAAAATCCACAAAGGTTAGGTGTAGTACCTCCATACAAGATGCCAAAATCTCTAGATCCCGAGATGTATCTAAGTACTCTCTTTCCTAGCTTCCAATGAGCCTCACTAGGATCTTGCATAAATTGACTTAGTTTACCAACCACAAAGCTTAGATCAGGTCTTGTGATGGTTAACCATATAAGAGATCCTATTAGCTTTCTATAGAGAGTAATGTCCTTGAAGGATCTTTCATTACTTCTTGTAGTTAGCTTTACATTTGATTCCATAGGAGTAGAAACAACTTTACAATCTTCCATATGAAACCTTTTTAGAATAGAGTTAACATACTTTTCTTGACATATGAATGTAGATTTAGAAGTTCTAATAATCTCTATTCCTAAGATATAATGAAGTTTACCAAGATCTTGAATTTCAAACTCTCTTTTGAGTGCCATCTTGATTTCATTTATATCTAGATTGTTACCACCACTTAAGATAATGTCATCAACATAGATCAAAAGTAAAGTGATATCATTTTCATTCAATCTAAAGTAGAGAGAATGATCATACTCACTCATAACAAAGTTCTGAGAAAGTAAGAAGGAATTGAGCTTAGCATACCAACTCCTTGGTGCTTGCTTTAGCCCATACAAACTCTTTTGGAGATAGCACACATGATTAGGCTCATCATGTGAAACATAGCCCTCGGGTTGCTCCATGTAAATATCTTCTTCAAGATCACCATTCAAGAAGGCATTAGTAACATCCATTTGCCACATATCCCAATCATAAAGAGTTGCAAGAGAGATTAGGATTCGAATAGTTACCATCTTTGCCACGGGTGCAAAGGTCTCATCATAGTCAATACCATATTCTTGAGCATACCCCTTTGCCACCAACCTTGCCTTGTACTTGTTGATTGATCCATCTTGATTTGTCTTGATCTTGAAGATCCACTTACAACCAATTGCCTTCTTGTCCTTTGGAAGCTTTACCAACCTCCATGTGTTGCTTTTGATGAGTGCTTGATGCTCATGATCCATGGCTTGGATCCATTCCTTCTTTTGAATTGCTTCACCTACACAAGTTGGTTCATCAAAAGAGGTAAGAAAAGCAAAGTTAGAGTTGTCCACCACTTGCTTTCCTTTTTCATCATAGGTTAGCCTTGATGGCTTAGCCCTTTGCCTTTGAGTCTTCCTTGAAGTTTGCTTTGGAGTGGCATCTCCATCTTCATCCAAGACATCTTGCACATCATGATGATTAGTAGGCACATCAACATCAACATCAACAACATTGGAAACATTCTCTTCATGAAAGATGACATCCCTACTTATGACAACTTTCTTTGTAGAAGGAATGTACACTTTGTAAGCCTTGCTTACTTCACTATAGCCAACAAACACACCCTTCTTTGATGAAGGATCTTCTTTAGTTCTATCATCAAGTGTGATATTGACAAAACATGTACATCCAAAGATCCTACAATGCTTGACACTCGGCCTTCTACCATAAAGAACCTCATGAGGAGTTTTACCATCCAAGGAAGCACTTGTCCATCTATTACATAGATAGTTAGCACATGCTAAAGCTTCCCCCCAAAAAGACTTAGCAAGATTAGCATGTAGTCTCATTGCCTTGGCACATTCACAAAGGGTTCTATTCTTCCTCTCGGCCACTCCATTCTGTTGTGGAGTCCTAGGACTAGACATCTCCCTCTTAATCCCATGTGCTATACAAAAGTCTTTGAACCTATTTGAGGTGTATTCCCCTCCATTATCAGATCTTAAGCATTTGATCTTTGTATTGAATTGGTTTTCCATTTCATTCTTGAACTTGACAAATGCAGCAAACACTTCATCCTTACTTTTAAGAAGATAGATCCAAGTATACCTACTAAAGTCATCAATGAAAGTTGCATACATCTTTGCCCCACCATTGCTAGTTGTACTAGAAGAATGAATATCAGAATGCACAAGTTGAAAAGCTTCTTTAGATCTAGAAGTAGATCTAGAATAAGCAAGTCTATGAGATCTGGACAAGGCACAATGTTCACAAACACTATTGTTTGCAACAAGACTTTTAGGGAGACCAAGAACAAGCTCTTTCTTTGCCATTACCTCCAACGATTTGAAGTTGGGATGGCCCAACCTCTTGTGCCAAACTTCTTGGTTTGTCAATTGCTCCCTAGCCATACATCCTTCATGATTAGAGATCACACATGCATCAAGCTTGAAAAGTTTACCATGCCTCCTACCTTGAGCAATCAAGGATCCACATTTACTTATCAAACATGCATCTCCAATGAACTCCACATCAAGTCCTTTGTCAATCATTTGACTTACACTAAGCAAATTCTTAGTGATTGAAGGAATGTACAAAACATTTTCAAGATTTGCTTTCCTATTTGTTGAAAGGGAAATAGGAATAGTGCCTATGCCTTTGATGTCACATTGACCATCATTTGCAGTGTAGATGATGTTACCTTCTCCCTCATAAGACAATAAGGATGTAAAGTATTCCTTATGTCTTGTCATGTGAGATGAGGCTCCACTATCAATCCACCAAGGATCATTATCATCTATGTTGGCTAACAAACTTGAAGTCATAACAAGTGATTCACATGTGTTATGTTCTTCCTCATCTATTGTAAGATTTCCTTGCCTCTCTCCTTGCTCTCTTTTCTTCTTATAACATTCATTTGCAAAATGACCTTTTATCCCACAATAAAAGCACTTGAACTTTGACTTATTGTTCTTAGTAGAAGAGGAAGAGGAAGAGTGATCATCATGATCAAAGTTACCACCTTTGGACCATTTCCCTTTGCCTTTACCTTTGCCCTTGAATTTGCCTTTTGTGAAGAAAGCCTCTTCACCTCCACCTTGCAAGGATGCACCATCAAGCTTTGATTGCAACCTATGTTCTTCAGCCAATAAGATTTCTTGCAAGTCAACCACACTTGGCAAGACTCTTTGAATGGCAAAACTTTGCACAAGGTTAGCATGTTCATTTAGCAAACCATTCAACATAACTTGGACTATTTCACCATCTTTTATGTTCTCATCAATGCATGCTAAATCATCACTTAGGGACTTAACTCTCAAGATAAATGCATGAGCACTTTCACCCTCTCTTTGCCTACTAGAAAATATTTGTCTCCTTAGGGTCAATACCCTAGATGTGGACTTTGATTCAAAGAGCTTCTTTAAGGCATTCCATGCCTCACTTGCACTTTGACACTTTCCAACTTCCTTGAGAAGTTCATTTGTAACATTCATTTTAATGATATGAAGAGCCCTTTTGGCCTTCTTATCAAACCTTTGTTGCTCTTGAAGTGTGAGAGGTCTCTCTTCAATTTCTGCAACTATGTCCATGAGTTCATTCAACTCAAGTAAGGACTCCATCCTCACTTTCCAAGTAGAGTAGTTTGATGAACTCAACCTTTCACTAGACTCTAGCATGATCCCACCATTGGAAGCCATGATTCTAATGTTTCTTCAACTTTTAGGTTCTGTCCTAAAGCACTTAGCACTCACTTTTCTCTCAACAAATGATAGATAAAGATATCTATGAAAATTTAGGACCCTAAAACACTTCTATCTTGAACCTAGATGGTTTCCAAGCATAGAAAGGAAGATTGAAACACATGCAACACTTTGCACACACTAAGAATGGATTACAAAATCAAACCAACCTGAACACACTCTTGCTTAAGCTCTCAAACTTTCCAGCAAGTGACCAAATCAAGTTATGGTGTGAAGAGTTACTTGCATTCTTAGAAAATACCCAAAACTAGGATGCCAAGATTACCTAGTAATGAACAAACTTGATCAACATATGATCAACACACTAAGATATTGATTCAACCTGTAAAACCACATGTAAACCACACTTTTAAAAGTTTATAAACTCCAGCAAGTGATAAATACAAGATTTAGAGGTAAATGAATGAGCACACTTAGTGAATCACGAGACTAGCTTCACTATCTTGTCAAATCTTGGTGTTTAGATGTAGATCTAAGGTCACTTCACATGAGAATGTTCCTCAACCTGTTAAGAACCTGAAAACACACTTGCATAATGGTTAACACCTTCCAGCAAATGCTCCAATCAAATTACATAAGGAGAGTTACTTACATGCTCAACAAAGTACACCAAAAATTATGCCAAAATTGATGACAATCTTTATAATATGCTCTTCACAATGGAGCTTACAATGTGTTCACCCAAAAAAGGGGATCTTTCATCCAAATGGGAGCTTTGCTCAGCCTTTAGGAGAATTACAACTCACTCAAAAGAGCATTTGTCATCCACTTAAGGAGAAGTTTCATCCACTTAAGGAGAGTGTTCATCCAAGAATGGAGATTGTCAACAATAGGATTGAAAAGAACATTGTTAGTATTGAATATGCACAAGCCTCACAATCACAAATGATTAGGTGTTATGATCTGATCCAAAATAGTTTCTTTTCAGCCTCTGATCTTCAGTAGACCTGAAATATGCTTTTGATCCACAAGTTCAACTCACAAAACAAAGGTTAGTAAGATTTGATCAACAAAGCAATGCAAAATCATGCTAGAACTTGATCAAACATCCAAATATCACCAAAAATGGAATACTTACTGTAAATAGAAGCCAACCAGCTCTGATACCATGTGAAAAATACAGATCCTAAGTGGATCTAAACTCCAAGATCATTGGCTTGAATGCTTGCACTCCAAACTACATAAGCTAGGAATTGGCAACACATTCTATGCTACCTAGAATGCAAAGAACTTGATCAAAAAGCATTTATCACAAATGGAAACTTCCATAAACATCAAGTGCGGCCCAAAATAGCATTATACAGTCCATAATACATCAGCCTACCACTTTTGGAAAGCACCTAAGATCATACACAATAGCTTGAAGACAATACACACAACAATGCTCTCAATGGAGGAAGAAACAATGACAATGATCTATTGATCTCAATGAAGCATACAAAAGGTTTCTCCAACCTGTTCTCCACGACTTCCCTACTATTTATGGATGAGGAAGATGACTCTCTCTCCTCTCTCTAGAAGGTACTTGACCCTAGATATTCCCTATATAGGAAAAATAGCTAAAAATGGCTTATATGACCAAAATACATCAAAATGGTCTCATTTTGAAGGGTATGAAGTTTGACACTTCATCATACTGAAAAAATACAGTAAATAAAAACATTGTGGCCTGGTTCACACGTGTGAAACTCCAGAACCAAAACTATTTACAATTTTAGCCAATTTAGGCCTCAAACTAGCTAGGAAATGTTGACAATTTTCACAGCAATAACTTGTGTTAACTATTTGTGCAATAGATTGCCAAACCAAGCCATTGGAGGAATCACACCATTTGAAGCTCTATTTGGAGAGAAGCCCAATCTCAAGGATCTCAAAGTTTTTGGATCCACTTGCTATGTACACCAATCCTTGGATAAGAGAAGGAAGGATGATGCAACATCCATCAAAGGCATCTTTGTGGGATATGGTGAGAATAGCAAAGGTTATAGAGTCTTCAATCCCATCACTAGCAAGGTGATAGTGAGTAGGGATGTTATTTTTTATGAAGGACACGCTTGTGATTTGGATGATAATGCTACTAATCATCTTGATGCCAAGGATCATGCTAGGATGGAGGAGGAGCTTCCAAGCGAAGAAGAACTTGAGGATCCACCTCAAGATGCAAGAACTCCAAGAACTCCAAGAAGATCTACAAGGGCAAGATCCGAGCCACTGAGGCTCACCTATGATGGTCAAGGTGATCAAAGGGAAGGCTCATCATCTTTCACATCTTACACCTTTCTTACTTCAATGTTAGATGTGCCAACATGCTATGAAGATGCTTGTAAGTCTAAAAGTTGGATGGATGCTATGCAAGTAGAGTATGATGCTCTTATTGAGAATCATACTTGGGATCTTGTGGATCTTCCTCAAGGGAAGAAACCTCTTGATTGCAAGTGGGTGATTAGATTGAAGTATAATCAAGATGGATCAATAAGCAAGCATAAAGCTAGGCTTGTTGCCAAAGGTTTTTTACAAACCAAAGGCATTGATTATGATGAGACTTTTGCTCCAGTGGCTAAGCTTGTCACTATCAGGTTGATCATTAGTCTTGCTACAACCTTCAATTGGGAGCTATTCCAACTTGACTTCACAAATGCATTCCTAAATGGGAAGAGATCTACATGAGGCAACCCGAGGGCTTCATCAAGGAAAAGCATGAAGGAAAGGTGTGTTTTTTGAAGAAGAGCCTTTATGGGCTCAAGCAAGCACCTAGAGCATGGTACTCTAGGCTAAACTCTTTTCTCATTTCCATCAATTTTGTAATGAGTGCCTATGATCCATCATTGTATATAAGTTTTCATGATGGCATGATCATTATTCTTGTTTTGTATGTAGATGACATTATCTTGAGTGGTAATGATCAAGATGGAATTAGAGATGTAAAAATTGCTTTAGCAAAAGAGTTTAAGATGGTAGATCTCGGCCTATTGAGCTTCATTCTTGGAATAGGGTTATTAGAGGATGTGATTTTAGCTTCATTTGTCAATCTAAATATGCTACATCCATCCTAGATAGATTTGGAATGAAGAATTGTAAAGGCATTGAGACACCAATGGAGCAACATGTAAAAGCATCTATTGGTTGTGATGAAGCATCCTTTGAGGACATCACATTATATAGAAGGCTTATTGGCTCCTTGATCTGTTTAACTATAACTAGACCTAATCTTAGTTATAGTGTTGGAAAGTTAAGCCAATTCATGGAAAGTCCTCTAGTTTCACATTGGAAGATTGCCAAAAGAGTTCTTAGATACATTTTATTCACTAAGAATTTTGGTATTTTGTATAGAGGAACTAATCTTGGCTTAAGAGCCTATAGTGACTCGGATTTTGCAAGTGACAAAGTGGATAGAAGATCAACAAGTGCCTTTGCCACCTTTCTATGTGATGGAGTAGTATCATGTCTTTCCAAAAAGCAAGATACCATCTCCCTATCTTCCACAGAATCTGAATACAAGGCCTTGACATCAACATGCAAGGAGGTCTTGTGGCTGAAAGGACTATTGGTGGAGCTTCATGTCATGGAGAAGGAGATCCCTATCATCTATTGTGACAACCAATCAACCCAATCACTTGCAACTAATCCTACATTCCATACAAGGAGCAAACACATCGAAATTGCTCATCATTTCGTGAGGGAAAAAGTGCAAGCTAAAGAGATCAAGCTCCAACACATGTCATCATCAAGTTGCTTGGCTGATTTGTTTACTAAACCTTTACCTAAAGATTCATTTGTCAAGCTTAGATCTTCAATTGGAGTTATTGATAAAAGCATTGTGATCTCCAACGCTAGATTTGAGGAGGAGTGTGAAAAATTGCCTACATTGGCAAATCTAGCCATGTAGAATATTGTGCATTTTGTCAATATTGTTTGTTGGTTACTTGAATGGCCAAAGTGCCACTTGTACATACACACCTAAAGTAGGTTACCATGAGTCAAGAGGAATGGTTGTGTCTATTTGGTAGTGATTCCTACTTTGTAGGATTTAGACCATGATTTATGATGAGATTTGTACCTACCATGCACCTACCAAGCATGACTCTTGGATCTAGGCTAGGGTTTTCACATTAGGGCAAGAAAGTGGAGTCTACTTCCTTATTACATGCTGGATTTTCACCTAACTTTGCAAAGGAAGTGTGTTTTACTATGTATTCTCATTCTCCATAGTGAGAAGATAGAAACTTTTTGGAGCCTCAAGAAGAAACTCGAGTTTCCTCTCATTGTATGGTGATTACTCTTGATTGCCAATGAAACCCAACTTTGGCACTTTGTAAACACTGTCTATAGGCCATACTACAGCCTTATTTCCACACGTGTGGAGTTGGATTATACTATTTGATCAATGCTTTGATTGTCTCTACTTGTTTCCTATCAAGCTACTAAACTAGATCTTGTTTTCTGATTACTAGTTTCTGATAGATTGTTTAACAAGCATACAATCACCTTGTGGATCATTCAAAGATCCATTTATGGTCCTTAGTACTGTACTTTTCACATGGTATCAGAGCAAGATCAGACCAATTAGATGATTATAATTCTATAAAGTGGTTTGCATGTGTTAGAGAAAGAGTTGTATGTCATGAATTTCCACTTTATTGTGATAAAAAAACCATAAAATAGTCAAAAATCATTATTTTTGCTTGTTTTTTCATAAAGGTGGATAGTAGCTGGCTGTAAAACACCATGTAGAGCTTGTAAAGAGGTGTACCAAAGTATTTTGGGCTTTACCTGAAGTTAGAACCAAGAATTCCAGCAATTGAACTTGTAGGAAGTCAAAAAAGTTCAAAAAATGACCATTTTTGGTGATTTTGGGGGGATGGATCTCTCCAAATCCATAAGGAGATCATTTTGGAATTATTTGGAGCATGATTAGCATTCAAGCTATCAGACCTGTAAAATTATGGCCGGTGGCTTATGCACCATCTCCATCAAGTTTGAAGCTATTTTGACTTCTACAAATCAAGAAATCTTCGTTCTCAGCCTATACTGCATCTTAGAACTAGTGTGAATGCTTCATGGAAGTATAATTGATTGTTTAAGACTGTTGGTATCATCAATTTTGGGCTAGGATGGGTGTTTGCACGTTTTTGCATAATTTTGTCTTGTGAAAATGCACCCTTCTATAGATTTTATGACACTCTGATCTCACACGTGTGAAGACTAGGTGGCAGGCTGATGTAGCAAGCATCTTTTCCACTTGGTCTTCCTCTGTACTGAGCTTTATAGCACCCAATTTGGTGTCCTGTAGCCAAAGTTAAGATCATTTGAAATTTTGCTGTTTTGTGAGTAAAATTGGCAAAATTTGGAATTGTTCTAATTGCATGCCAGTCATTTTCCTAATTTGTAGTACTGTGCTTGCATGGATTAGTTGCATGTTGATTCTCAGAGTGATTCTGACATGCATGAGGGTTTTACAATTGATTTGAGTGGTCATACGCATGTGCTCTGACAATTGGGTGACAATTCAGTGTTAATGGCTGACAAATTCCGTAAAACTAAAGTTTACGTAAAAAATTTCGAAATAACGACATGTGCTTTGCAAGCCAGTTTAACATTGGATTAATAATATTAACAATCGGACAGTGTTTCGATTTTTCGATTTCGATTGCCTTTTGTACTAACAGTATTTTTGTCAGAATTTTTGAATTACGTAAAATAAAGCAAAAATTGAATTTTTCAAAAACATCAAAATTTCAGTAATTTTTTCGTCATCTATGGAATCAATTTAGATTAGTGAAAATGATTAAACTAATTTTATCAGTCAGAATTGATCACAGTGTTTTCACTAAGTCTAAATTATTTCCCGGTAATAGTTCATGTAATTTCATATTCTACGTTTGGATAGGTTTTGTCAATATTAACGGAGTAATGCCAAACCAGTCAATAAAAAGAAAAAACAGTCTAATTTTATTGAAAAAATTGTAATAATTAGAATTACATAACTGATTTCATTTCTAGTAAAATCCTATGGTGAATTATATTCAAAAGAACAGACTAGTATGGTTTCACATACTAGTAAATGATTTTTTATATAAGATATTCAGCCCAGGTATAGGCCCAGAAATGAAATTCATGTTTTGGACTTTTTCCTATAGTAATTAATTTTTAAACATTTACTAATGTCGTTATGTCTTCTTGGTACCTTAGCTGAAATAGATTTATAGGAAATTGAAAATTCTAAGGAGGAAAGAAGAGTGGACATCAGAGGTAGTAAATGTGATCGAGAAATGTATTTCGTAGTTAGGATTTTGGTAATCCCTGTAAGACTTCTGAATCTACAGATCCTCTACAGAATTGTCTCGCACGCAGGTGGACTTGTATTTTGTATTTTTCGTCTTCTGACTTCTTGTCCTGCTTACTAGGATTATGCATCAAATAAAAAGTATATAGTTCGTAAACTTTTTTGTGTCGCATCGTGTAACTTACAGATTAGAAAAGATTAAACATCTACAACTAATCGTGAATTAAACAGTGGCAGATTAGCCACGATCTAGAATACTACTGCTGATGTCATGATATTTGATCAAATATTTGTATCCCATGGTACTTGGCTGATCTTCTTGGCCGTTCGTGGAGCAAGAAAGATTTTGTGTCACAAAACAATTTCGTGTCGTGTGTCACGAAATTGTTCGCGAACAATTTTGTTTCTTGTGTCTTTTCTGTCGAAATCTGTGTGGAGAGCTAACATGGCTTTGGCACTAGAAATATTTTGTTTCTTTAGCTCCCTCTCAAAGCATGATAGCTTGACGACTCCAAGATTGCTCCTCTGTCTCTCGAATAGACCTTTGTCTAGGGCCTTTGTGAAAATGTCAACAACCATGTCTTTCATTCTATTGAAGGTGGTCTGCAGCATCTTCTTGCGAATCAGATTTCTTATCAAGTGGTACTTGATTGCAATGTGTTTCATCTTTGAGTGAAACACAAGGTCTTTTCTCAGATGTATTGTAGACCATCTGCAGAACCAGAGGTTCGTTTCTCATTTCGTCCAATTCGTCAAGGAACTGTTTGAGCCAAATTATCTCATTGGCCATCTTTGCTGCTGCAACGTACTTTGCTTCGCAGGATGACTGAGCTATAATGGTCTACTTCATCTTGACCTAGAGAATTGCTGCACCTGACGTGATGGTGCATCCTCTTGAGACACTTTTACAATCATCCTTGAGAGATGCCCAGCTAGCATCACTGTAGGAAAGCATCTGGTATCCTGCATCACAACAATAACACAAACCATAATCCTTTGTTAATTGAAGATATTGCAAAATTTGTTTGGCAATCTTCCAATGTGTCGAGCTTGGATTCGTGCAAAATTGGCTCATCCTGGACATTGCATAAGCAATGTCAAGGCATGTGTTATCTGCAAGGTACATCAACGATCCTATCAGTTTCTTGTAAGTTGCATCAATTCTCTCTCTTCTTCAGTCCTCGAACAATTTTCATTCGTCAGTACTATTCCTACAAGCATTGGAGTATTTTCTCCTTTGCAATTCAACATCCCGAAATCCTCCAGGATTTTTTGGGTGTATCTGGATTGATGAAGGTACAATTTACCTCCCTCATATTACCTTTTAATCTATAAGCCAAGGTAACACCTGGCTTCTTCCAGATCTACAATCTTGAAATGTCATCTGGTCAGTCTTCTCATCAAGCTTCTTTCGAAGCTTATCAGAAATATGTGCATAAGTTGTACAGCCAAAGATTTTGATGTGAGCTAGATTGGGTTTTCTACCCCACCATAATTCGTGTGGTGATGTCATGTGAGGGACACCAGACTTCTCTATCATGTTTTGAATGTATGTAGCTGTAGCTACTGCGTCAGCCCACAATACTCTTGGAGCTTTCGAGTAGGCCATCATGCATCTGGCAACTTTCGTCAAAGTTCTATTCTTTCTTTTTGCAACATCGTTGTGCTACGGTGTGTAAGATGCAGTCCTTCTGTGAATGATACCACGATCATTGCAGAGGTCAGTGAAGCAATTTGAGATGTATTTGCCACCTCGATCTATCCTAGTCTACTTCACTTTGTTGCCAGTGCATCTCTCTGCCCAATTCACATACTCTATGAATTTGTCAAATGATTTATTTTGACACTCTGGCAAATTTACTATAATCATCAATAAAGGTAATGTAATATTTTGAGCCTCCTACTGAGATCACATTGAAAGGCCCACAATATTCAAAATACGTTAACTCCAAAATTTTGGTCGTTTTGTAGGAGTCTTTTATGTTTTATTGATTTGATGGGAACAACATGTTTTGTTCCCAAAGAACCCTTGTGATGCCACATCAACAAACACTAGAACGGCTGTTAACCCTGCCATATTGACTAGGCCAAAAAAGTTGTTGGCCCTGCCTTGCTTTGCAAGGAGGACTTAGCATTCGTTTCAAACATTTTCAAACATTGACCTGCTTGTGTTTTGGTTTTAATTCAAATGACATATGTGAATTTTTTTTTTTTAATTTTTGATTTTTGTGAGTAATACATGTGGCAATTATAAATAAACACATCCATCTATAGAGTTACAAGGTAGTGCCTCTTGATGATTCACAACTACATATATGTGTGTTTTGCCACGCGACGCTGCCACTCAAACCCGATACTTAGCCAAAATTTTGACATTTTTCTTATGTGTGGCACTTCCACACGTGGCATATCCACGCCAAAACTTTTTCGAGGACCCTGCTGGTAAAATCCAGGCTAGAGGTGAGGTTTGGCAAAAAAAATTTAATTTTGCGTGGCACTGCCATGTGTGGTAGTGCCACGCAAATTTTTTTAAAACTAAAACTTGAAATATGAGCGCCAAAATATGTCGACGCGGCAAAACCACGCGTGGAAGTGCCACGTACGGTTGTTATTTAACCAATTTTCATGTGACATGATTTTTTTGGGATTTGCCACGCGTGGCAAATCTTCAGAGAAAATTCTAGAGCAATGGCTTTTTTTATTGCCACACGTGACAAAATTTGTCAAAAAATTTGCCATGCGTGGCGATATTAAAACACAATACTTAGAAAAATTTTGCTTTGGAAATTTGCCATGCGTGGCAGTGCCACGCATGGCAAAATTAGTTTGTTGTAGTTTTTTTTTTTATCTATTATGAATAATATGTTAATAAACAACAACTTTACGATTAATTTAGAAGCAAATAAGATTTTTTTTTTATATTTTGAATAAGCATATACTTATAATAAAATGTGGACTAAAAATTAAATGATCATTATCTCAAATTATTATGCTCTGACGAATTAAGGTTATTATCAGTTGAATATTACATGCTATCTTATGTATTTATGGACATTATGATGTGTTTCTATATTGAGAAATTTTATAATCAAAATTTGACATAAATTTTAATATGGTATTTATGGGTAAAAATATAAGCATGAGCTTAATATGCATTTGAAAGGATGCTAAGTACCTTACATTTGAGAGCCGTGTGGTAGCTTGTTAAGCTAATTTATTGATAAAAAAATTGCAATGTTATAAACCTTTGTGTGTTTGCAAAGATCAATGAATAGTCGAACACTATTGTGGCAAAGTGTATTATTATCTCAAAGAAGATGTTTTTTAATTATAATATATAAATAATCAACACATATATCTTTTAATCAGTTCACACATCTATTAATATTGATAAATTTTTCTAATTCTAAGTGATTGCGAGATGCATTTGAAATGAAACTTTAGAAATGCAACATCGTAGAAAAATATAATAATTTTAATCTGAAAACTATATATATTGACCACAATGGATCATTTTATGACAAATTATTTGTGACATGTACAAACTTTATTCATCATCGCAAGATTCAAATTCATCAGCCAATACATCTTGCAACTCATCTTCACTAAGATGATTTTCATCATCACTATCGAAATCAAAACCTCTCTCAATATTGTCCTCATGCAAAGAATCATTGTTGTTCTCTTCATCATCTGTGTCATTGGAATCATGAGAATCAATTCTCAGGTTTTCAATATTTATAAAATTCAAAGATATATGTACATCTCCATCAGATATACTTGTGTTGTTCAAATTTAGATCTTCCATTTCATTCTCAACATATGCATTTTCGAATGCATGTCTTTAGTGTGGCTTAATTTGAATAACATACCACCAATCTTTGTTTCGTCGATCTGGTTGAAAAAATATCTGCACATTTAACAATGTTAGGATTAGATATTTGTTATGCTCACATTTTAATTCTGAAGAGTTGTGATATGCTCTGATACCACTGAAGAGTTGTGACGCTCTGATACCACTGAAGAGAACTGGAAGAATAATTTGCAAAACAACCACGACTCTCTTACAAGACTCGGATGGAGTCTATATACGATCGCTGGGCACTGCCAGCTAAATCGCTCTTACAGTCCTCCAGAGTGTAGTCAGTCATTATTGATCTACGTTTATACAATTAATACAACATTCTACAAATTTCAACCAAGGTGCGAAATTCAGATTGAACAAGAAAAGCTCAGACAGAGAGCATATCAGCATAAGCATTCAACATTTAAGATCATGCACACAAGAAAGTAATCTCTATTGATTTGATTTCTTCAAGGCACTACATGCGAATCCACGCAGTGCGCTGGCGTGAGAGAAAACACGGTTCTCTCACGAATGGTAGTCTTGCTTCACTAGCGGACAGTGGATCTTCTGATCCTAGACAGAATGTCTTCTCGCATGCAGGAGCTTCAGTGTGTGTTCGTCTTGATTGCTTACTAGCATCAACGTGTGTTGTCTACAAGGTACATCAGTGAACCTATCAGCCTCCTGTAAGGTGTGAGCTGCATTTGTTCTCTCTCTGCCTCACTCTTTGGACAGTCTTCACTCATTAGAACCATCCCTGTGAGCATTGGAGTGTTCGCTCCTTTGCAATTCAGCATCCCAAAATCCTGTAGGATCTTCTAAGTGTATCTGGACTGGTGAAGGCATAACTTACCTCCCTCATAGTCCCTTTCAATTTGCAAACTCAGGTAACACCTGGCTTCTCCTAGATCCACTATCTCGAAATGTTTCGAGATGTCTGTCTTCACCTCAGCAATTAGCTATTCACTCCTGCATAGTATCATAGTGTCATCCACGTAAATAGCTACTATGATGATCTACCCATCTGTAACTCTGACATACACATTGGAGTCAGCCAACAGAGGCTTGAATCCCAATGATTTCAGGGCTTGATGTTTCCTCTTGTACCATTGTCGGGCTGATTGCTTCAGACCATAGATGCTTCTATGCATTCTACATACATAGTTAGGAAGTAAATTCGAGATGAATCACGGGGGTTGATCCATGTAGACTTCTTCGTCTAATTCGCCATGCAAGAAGGTTGTCTTCTCATCCACAATGTGAATCCTGAGGTCATAAGCTACTGCATATGCGAACAACAGACGTAGGGATGAATGCTTGACGACAAGAGAGAAGGTTTCAGAGTAATCAATATCGTATCTCTGAGAGAAACCCTTCGCTATAAGTCTTGTCTTGTATTTCGTCACATTTCCGTCTAGTCCATATTTGAGTTTGAAAACCCACTTGCACTTTACTGTCTTCCGCTTAAGAGGTAATGGCTACAACGTCCATACTTGGTTCTTCCTCATGGACTCCATCTCTTCGTTCATGGCTTGGATCCATTTTTCCTTTTTTGGACTCTCAATTGCCTCCCCAAATGTCTATGGTTCATCACTGAACCCGCAGAATTCTTCCGATGTGAAAGCTGAACTGCCTGGCACAAATCTTGCTGGCGCTCTTCATGGTCTAGTCGACCTTCTGGGTGATCCTCCCGGAACAGCTATGCCTTTTCCCTTGTTTGCTCTGCTTGGTCCGGAACCATTTCGGTTTACAGGAACTACAATGGCAGGTTGTCTCTCGAATCTTTCTTTGTCTGATTCGTCGCTCGAATGGGAGACAACTCAAAAATCTTTGTTTTCGTGTTCGTCCTCTGCTCCCTCTGAAATTGGCGGCAGGTCATAGTACTGTCTCTCCAGAACTTCATAGCTGACGTGATCTTCGTTGGCCATTGTCCTGCTCTCGTCGAATTTGACATCTCTCACTGTTTTCACAGTGTTCGTGTTTGGCATAGCCTACTAGAAACCCTTCCTCGCCCTTTTCATCAAGCTTCTTGCGAAGCTTGTCAAGAATATGTGCATATGCTGCACAGCCAAATATTCAGTTGTGAGACAGGTTGGGCTATCTTCCCCACCATATCTCATGTGGTGTCGTGTGAGGAACACCATATTTGCCTGTCCTGTTTTGGATGTAGGCGGCTATAGCTACTGCTTCAGCCCACAGTGTCCTTGGAGCCTTCGAGTATGCCATCATGCATCTAGCTGCTTCCATCAGGGTCCTGTTCTTTCGTTCAGCAACACCATTGTGCTGTGGTGTGTAGGCTATAGTCCTTCAGTGAATGATACCACGATCATTGCAGAAGTCAGTGAAGCGATTCGAGATATATTCGCCACCTCGATCCGTTCTGATCTGCTTCACCTTGCTGCCTGTGCATCTCTCTGTCCAATTCACATATTCTGTGAATTTATCGAGTGCTTCAGATTTATTCTGAATAAAGTACACTCTGACAAACTTAATGTAATCATCAATGAAGGTTATAAAATATTTTGATCCTCCCACTAAGATCATGTTGAATGGTCCACAGATGTCAGAGTGCACCAGCTCCAGAAGCTTTGTCGTTCTGTAGGAGTCTTTGACGAATGGTGTCCATGACATCTTGCCCTTCAAGCATGCATCATAGGTGGTCAAACTTGTTGCATTCGAGATGCTAGCCCCTGTTATTGCTCCATGATGACTTGCCTAGTACAGTGCCATCTAATTCATGTGGTAGAGTCTTTTGTGCCATAGAGTGTCTGGCGAGTTGTCGTGGGTCTGATGCATTTGATCTTCAGGTAGGTGCACCTTCAGATGATATAGATAGCCTTTTCTTCTTCCTTGAGCTATGAGAGTGCTCATGTTGTCATCGATCACGTTGCATGTTTCATTGGAAAACATCACATGCATCCCTGCATCTCCTATTCTTGCTACAGAGAGCAAGTCTTGCTGCAGAGTTGGCATGAACAGCACGTCTTCGAGTCGTCTTTCTCTATCATTGGTGTTGAGCCATAGTGAACCAGTACCGTTCATTTGATGTCTTGATCCATCTCCAAGAACTATGAATCTTGAGGGACCTGCACTTCTAAAATTAGACATTATTTGTCTTGATATCACGAAGTGCGAGGTGGCTCCTGAATCTAGAATCACCTCATGTGTGCCAAACATTGATGCTGCACACAGGTCTTCACAGATGTAGGCGGTCGAACAATTTTTGTTCATTCTTTCTTCACCCATTTTCGAGCCCTCGAGCTCCTCGACATAGGATGAACTATTGTTGTTCTCCTGTCTGTTCTGTGCTGGTTTGTTCCTTGGGTTCTAGCGACAATCGATGGCTGCATGATCCTTCTTGTGGCAATGGATACACTCAATCTTGGGCCAGCAGGTATCTACTGTATGCCCGTCTCTTCTACATCTTGTGCAGGTCTTCTTGTTTGCATCTTGTCATTTTGATCTCCCTTTGGTCTTCCAGTTGCTCTTGTTGGTCCCCTGTACTTGCTGGTCACGATCCTGCCTCTGATCCGACTCTCTCTTAAGCTTGAATTGCTTCTTGGATTTTTCTTGCCGTAGAGGGCCTAGTCAGAACCATACTTGTAATCAAGGTGTTCTCTAGCCTCGACTTCCTCTCGAATCTTGACAATCGCCTTTTTGAGGTTCATGTTAGGATCTTTCGCGAGCAAGGTCCATGTCGTCTGGAATGATTTGGGTAGGGCTCTCAACAAGTATGTGAGCTGCTTCTCAGCTGATACTGCATTTTCTGCTCTGGAATTGTATAGTGACAAAAATAGATCCTTCATCTTTCTCACGAAGGATGTGAGGTCTTTTCCATCCCGCTACAGATTCGTCAGCTGATCTTCCAGCATCATAATCTGACTTCTTGATTTCGTCTGAAATCTTGTGAGCAGTGTATCCCACATCTCCTTGGCTTTGGAGAGTGTAGCCAGGTCAAGTGTAAGGCTATCTTTGATGGAAGATGATAGCAAGGCTACTGCCTTGTCGTTTTTCTCCCTCCATTCACATAGCTCTTTGTCTGTTATTGTAGGCATTTCTTCTGTGCCATCTACCCAGGGGAAGAGTCTTTTGCCCTTGAGTATTAAGGATGTCTTAACTTTCTAGGTGACCGGGCTCTGATACCACTAAAGAGTCGTGATATGCTCTGATACCACTGAAGAGTCGTGACACTCTGATACCACTGAAGAGAACTGGAAGAATAACCACGACTCCCTTACAAGACTCAAATGGAGTTCAGATATGATCGCTGGGCATTGCCAGCTAAATCGCTCTTACAGTCCTCTAGAGTGTGGTCAGTCATTACTGATCAATGTTTATACAATTAATACAACAACCAAGGTGTGAAATTCAGATTGAACAAAAAAAGCTCAGATACAGAACATATCAGCATAAGCATTCAGCATTTAAGATCATGCGCACAAGTAAGTAATCTCTATTGATTTGATTTCTTCAAGGCACTGCATGCGAATCCACGTAGTGCGCTGGCGTGAGAGAAAACACGGTTCTCTCACGAATGGTAGTCTTGCTTCACTATCGGACAGTGGATTTTCTGATCCTAGATAGAATGTCTTCTCGCATGCAGGCGGAGCTTCAGTCTGTGTTCGTCTTGATTGCTTACTAGCATCAGACTGCTACACTCTTGTGTTCTTACTTGGTTACACACTGTGTATCCCATACTGATATATGTCAAGTATTATTCAATAAGTACAGTCTCTCTATGCAAATCTAAGATTAGAGTGATTAACCATCTACAACTAACCAGAGAATTACAAGAGTGGCAGTTTAGCCACGACCTAAGGAGTATCTGCCATCAATTCAGATCTCTGTACTTCTGGGTACTTGAGTGCTCTCTGGTGGTACTCTTTGGAGCGTTAGGACAGAATGGCTTTCGTGACATTTTTCGTGTCGTGTTGTTGGTTTCGTTTCCACCATTGGTTTCGTCTAGCTCGTCCGCCTTTCTCTCGTATAGAACTGCAAGGGAGTCTCGTTCATGGATCGTTCGTGTTCGTGAACCATTTGTGTCCGTGAACCGTTGGTCTTTGTCTTCATCGACTTTCGTGTTCGTGAAACTCTTCTTGTTTCGTGTCTTCAGATGTTCATCTTTGCGAACATGTTCGTCAGGCGAGGGGCTGAAAGTTAGCAAAGCTTTGTAATCAGGAACATTTTGTTCCTTCAAATTCACAATAAATAGATGTAATGAAAAAGTAGTGTAGATGATTAATATAACATTGATCACAATTGACAAAAAGAAAAAATGTGAAATTCATGCACACCTGTTCACAATGACGAGGCAACACCAATGTGTCTGAAAAGTCTATGCTTAATGTCTTGGTTGAATCGATAGCAAAAAATCCACTACAATCTTTTTTTACAGTTGCATTTGATCGTCTATAGTTGATTTTGAACCATTTCATGTCAAACAACAAATATTTACCCATTTCACCAAAACACATCTTATATACGGCTTGTATGGTTCCTACATACTCAAGCTCTCCAGAAATTGGACTTTGATCTTGAGAACTACTCCGACTTTCTTGATGGAAGGATGTCATCACACCACAATCATAAGTTCGTCGTTTCATATCAATTGATTCAATGCGATGATGGCGACATTGCACTATACTTTCCATACTGTCACATGTTGATTATAATTAAAACAATAATCAATCATCGTACAGATTAAAATTGTTCACTTAAAAAAAATAGAGTTATAGACAAACCTTCCAATAACATCCTCTTGCAAATTCCCATTCTCTGTCAGATATGAATTGTCCCTTTGATCTTGCTTGTTGGAGTGTATTAACCATCCAGTCTATAGTGCATTGGTTGGGCAATGGCTCAAGATAATGTGAAGGTGTTGCTTGACCTCTGCACCTATTGCGTCGATGTCAATTTCTAGTCAATACCTTTTTTGTTTTCTTCTTCATATAATTCCAACCATTTATCCATTACTCTTGAATTATATAGCATGAAGGTTGAAATTTTTTCTCTCAAACTAGGTGTCATTTTTTTAAGACTACCCATACTTTGAGGTTTTTCACCTGTCACCTCATTGCTTTCCTCATCATGCCATAATCGTGGAGCAGATGGATCTATTTGAAACAAAACTTTGGTAACATAAAATAGAGATTCTTGCACTAACCATCCCTCTGACATGCTTCTCTCTGGCCTTGCCTTCTGACGCACGAAATCTTTCAACACTTTCATGAATCTCTCCAAGAAAAACATCCACCTACAGAAAATTCTAACACATCAATGAAAACATTTTGTTATTTAAAATTTGAAAGAATCACACTACATTTATTGAAACTACTAAAATCAAATTCAAGTGTATTATACCTTGAGTGCACAGGACCGGCAATACCAACTTCTTGGACCAAGTGCACAAGTAGATGCACTTGTATGTCTAGGATAGAAGTTGGAAAATCCCTCTCAAGCATACATACAGCCTCCACCATATCTTCTTGCTTTGTTTGCACGTCTATCTCACGAATCTCCTTACCATACATCCATCTACATCATGTTTGTAGTATAACTAGATTTTAGTACATTCATAATATTTTATCAAACTTGTATTAGAAAAAAAAAACATGCAATTTCATAAGATATCGATATGTAAACGAGAAAAATTAAGTACTTGACAACGAATTTGTAAATGGCATCATGAAGTTGATCAGTTAGACAGCCACGAATGCACATTGGAAATATTACTCGACCATCTTCAACCAATCCTGAGATTCTAGACCATGGAGTTTTCCTTTAGCTGTGAATGATGTTCGTAGTGAATGAGCAAAACTCGTTGGTGTTCTCATCTCGCAAATGACTGATCGTACATACTTATACTCTTTTTTTGTAATAATCCAAGGGGCTCTTGAGCATGCAGGCGGAGCTTCAGTCTGTGTTCGTCTTGATTGCTTACTAGCATCAGACTGCTACACTCTTGTGTTCTTACTTGGTTACACACTGTGTATCCCATATTGATATATGTCAAGTATTATTCAATAAGTACAGTCTCTCTATGCAAATCTAAGATTAGAGTGATTAACCATCTACAACTAACCAGAGAATCACAAGAGTGGCAGTTTAGCCACGACCTAAGGAGTATCTGCCATCAGCTTAGATCTCTGTACTTCTGGGTACTTGAGTGCTCTCTGGTGGTACTCTTTGGAGCGTTAGGACAGAATGGCTTTCGTGACATTTTTCGTGTCGTGTTGTTGGTTTCGTTTCCACCATTGGTTTCGTCTAGCTCGTCCGCCTTTCTCTCGTATAGGACTGCAAGGGAGTCTCATTCATGGATCGTTCGTGTTCGTGAACCATTTGTGTCCGTGAACCGTTGGTCTTTGTCTTCATTGACTTTCGTGTTCGTGAAACTCTTCTTGTTTCGTGTCTTCAGATGTTCATCTTCGCGAACATGTTCGTCAGGCGAGGGGCTGAAAGTTAGCAAAGCTTTGTAATCAGGAACATTTTGTTCCTTCAAATTCACAATAAATAGATGTAATGAAAAAGTAGTGTAGATGATTAATATAACATTGATCACAATTGACAAAAAGAAAAATGTGAAATTCATGCACACCTGTTCACAATGATGAGGCAACACCAATGTGTCTGAAAAGTCTATGCTTAATGTCTTGGTTGAATCGATAGCAAAAAATCCACTAAAATCTTTTTTTACAGTTGCATTTGATCATCTATAGTTGATTTTGAACCATTTTATGTCAAACAACAAATATTTACCCATTTCACCAAAACACACCTCATATATGGCTTGTATGGTTCCTACATACTCAAGCTCTCCAGAAATTGGACTTTGATCTCGAGCACTACGCCGACTTTCTTGATGGAAGGATGCCATCACACCACAATCATAAGTTCGTCGTTTCATATCAATTGATTCAATGCGATGATGGCGACATTGCACTATACTTTCCATACTGTCACATGTTGATTATAATTAAAACAATAATCAATCATCGTACAAATTAAAATTGTTCACTTAAAAAAAAAATAGAGTTATAGACAAACCTTCCAATAACATCCTCTTGCAAATTCCCATTCTCTGTCAGATATGAATTGTCCCTTTGATCTTGCTTGTTGGAGTGTATCAACCATCTAGTCTATAGTGCATCGGTTGGGCAATGGCTCAAGATAATGTGAAGGTGTAGCTTGACCTCTGCACCTATTGCGTCGATGTCAATTTCTAGTCAATACCCTTTTTGTTTTCTTCTTCATATAATTCCAACCATTTATCCATTACTCTTGAATTATATAGCATGAAGGTTGAAATTTTTTCTCTCAAACTAGGTGTCATTTTTTTAAGATTACCCATACCTTGAGGTTTTTCACCTGTCACCTCATTGCTTTCCTCATCATGCCATAGTCGTGGAGCAGATGGATCTATTTAAAACAAAACTTTGGTAACATAAAATAGAGATTCTTGCACTAACCATCCCTCTGACATGCTTCCCTCTAGCCTTGCCTTCTGACGCACGAAATCTTTCAACACTTTCATGAATCTCTCCAAGAAAAACATCCACCTATAGAAAATTCTAACACATCAATGAAAACATTTTGTTATTTAAAATTTGAAAGAATCACACTACATTTATTGAAACTACTAAAATCAAATTCAAGTGTATTATACCTTGAGTGCACAGGACCGGCAATACCAACTTCTTGGACCAAGTGCACAAGTAGATGCACTTGTATGTCTAGGATAGAAGTTGGAAAATCCCTCTCAAGCATACATACAGCCTCCACCATATCTTCTTGCTTTGTTTGCACGTCTATCTCACGAATCTCCTTACCATACATCCATCTACATCATGTTTGTAGTATAACTAGATTTTAGTACATTCATAATATTTTATCAAACTTGTATTAGAAAAAAAAAACATGCAATTTCATAAGATATCGATATGTAAACGAGAAAAATTAAGTACTTGACAACGAATTTGTAAATGGCATCATGAAGTTGATCAGTTAGACAGCCACGAATGCACATTGGAAATATTACTCGACCATCTTCAACCAATCCTGAGATTCTAGACCATGGAGTTTTCCTTTAGCTGTGAATGATGTTCGTAGTGAATGAGCAAAACCCGTTGGTGTTCTCATCTCGCAAATGACTGACCGTACATACTTATACTCTTTTTTCGTAAGAATCCAAGGGGCTCTTGGAATACTATAGGAATTTCCGTCAGTACATAATTTTGGCCAATACTCTTTTTTTGTTTTTGATTCTTGTAGATCATGCTTGGCAAAAATACTGTCTTTGTCGCCCAACAAGTGTTTCCATATTGATTCACTCACATTTTTTAATATGTGCATAGGATCAAGCAAGTGATTGATCAAAAGGTTATTCCAATATGGTAAACAATGAAAGATGGATAGTCTTTTCATACCATTGATTGGCTTAGTCTCGGATTCAATCCAAAGTTTGTGCCAATTTGCCACGGACATTCTCTTTGGAGGCATTCTTGTTTCTGATCTTCCTCCAAATCCTCTTCTATGAGCATTCTAAATGGATGATTTTTATCATGCAAGTACTTGTGATGATTTTCATACACAACTTTGTTCAAATGACGTGAGTGGCGAGCATCAATCTTTGGTCCACAAATGAGACACGCGTGATATCCAGAAGTTGTAAAACCTAAAAGAATCAAATCTAATTCGTGTTATAAATAGAATTCTTTTAGAGCATAAATATTGCATGCATAAAAATAAATATACAAACATTACAAGTGATTTCATTTTATAGTCACCTGAACAATTGCCCAATCCTGGATAGTCATGCATAGTCCACATTAACATCGCACACAACAAAAATGTTTTGTCTTGAAGTGGATGTGAGATGTCATATGCGTGGACTCCCTTCCATAGTAGTTCTAGTTCTTCAATCAATGGTGCAAAGTAGATATCCATATTTTTTACTTTATGTTTTCCAAGAACTAGAAGTGCTAGCATGAGATGTCCTTTTTTGGCCAAGGTGGAATGTTATAGTTGACCAACACCACTGGCCAAGTAGACCACGTGCTTGACATTTTTCCAAAGGGGTTAATCCCATCTGTTGCAAGTCCAAATCTTATATTTCTTGTTCCACTTGCAAAGCATGGATATTCTTTGTCAATGTGTTTCCATGCAGGAGAGTCTGAGGGTACTCTTATGATCTCATCTGAAGAACGATGACTAGCATGCCAATTCACAAGTTCTACAAGAGACTTGCAACGAAACAATCATTGCAATCGTGGGATTATTGGAAAGTGTCGTAACACCTTGCATGGGATAGTGGTCCCTTGTAAGTCATCTCGATATCGAGGAGTATCACATATAGAACAAGCTTGTAACCCTCGATACTCACCACAATATAAGATGCAATCTTTTGGACAAGCATGATGCAATGTATAGTCCATTTTCATTGCACTCAACATTTTTCGTGCCTCACCTCTTGTCTTTAACATAGTGTTTCCTTCTGGGAGTAGTTTGCGCAATAACTAGTAATAATGAAATGAATTTTCATGATATAAAATAAAAGATCATTTAGCCAACTAAAACATTTGACTTGAACAACACATCTATTAAATTCTTAAAAAAAAATCTCAATCTTATTTACCCAAATAAGGATGTAACACTTGTATCACTCCATTTATATTTTGCTTGGAGCTTCAATATAAGTAACGAAGTGGCCAAACAAGATGTCTTTGCTCCAGGATATAATGGTATGTTTGATTCTTCTCTCAATTTTTTGCCTCGGCACTAATAAATGATTTGCTATCATGTTCACTGCGTTCTTCCACATCATGATGCTCATAGACGTTATTTATCAAGTTGTTCATGATTTTAACTTCATCTTGAATGCAAAAATCATTTTCAGCACTTCATCTTGATTCTGAAGAAGAGGAAGAAGAAGATCGAGGCTGATTTGCTTTGGCACGTTGTCGTTCATCTATTTTCATCATGGCTCTCAATCCCATACGCTCACGACATGATAGTTGATTTATGTGCGGCCCATTGTATGCCAATCTTGTTTTGGATATGGGGTGACTGTTGTCATCGTCACTAGAGCTACATGACAATTCAAGTTACTTGATTTTTCCAAACTCAAGATTTTGAAGATTTTGATGATTTTTTAAAAATGACAAATATGTATTAATTACTGCTTAGTTTTCTAAACAGTTAAAATAAATCACACTTACTTTTCATAGTTTGCTTGCATCTGTTTCTTTTCTTCATGAATTAGACAATGTCATATTCGTTCAAGCAATTTGACATTGGTAATGTATCTAGATGTTTGAGATAAGGCATTGAGTGATCAAGTTAGAGTAATTTCGAGTTTACGACATTCATGTAACTTTGAATGTTGTGCTTACATGTGAGACAACTCAATTTTGGTCCTAATTACTCATCATTGTTCTTTGAGTGATCATAATTGACCAACATCACATCAGATAGCTCAATCTTGGTGTCTGTCAATGCAAATAGCCCCATTTTGGTGTCTTTATCACTTGAGAAAGTCAAAATTTGCTACCTAGCATATGATTTTGTTGCTTATTACTTGACATGGCTCTATCAAGTGACTAGACTCAACAAGTAATACAGTAAGACAACTCAAGTTCAACCCCTTGTAAAACCCCTATAACACGTGATGACTTACATTTTATGTCTATGCATGGTTTTGTTGCTTATCACTCGACACGACTCATCAAGTGATCAGACTCAACCAATCCCAAGTCTAGTATACTAAGATAGCTCATATCACATGAGATAACTAAAATTTGATGTGTATATTTTGGAATAGCTCACTTTTGGTGCATATCACTAAAGGTTTCTCATAAAGTGACCAAATTTGAGAAATTGTGTGCTCATGAAATAGATTAAAGTCGATTCCCATCACTTTAGATAGTTCAAATCTAATGTCCATCCAATACAAGATCTTGGTCCTTATCACTTGACATAGAAGATTGAGTGACTGAACTTGGTCAAACTATGATTTGGAACAATCAATTTTGGCCCCTGATAGATTGAATCTAGTCCTTGGACAGGATGATTAGTTTGCTGCTTGGAAGGACAAGAGAGCAATAGTTTTATTTTAAGAAGAGATTACAGCAGCAGAGATCTAATATAGGAGCATGAGCACTTCAACATATGGACATTGCAAATGCTCAATTTTTTCTTGTCCCCCATCACCATCTCAAGAAAAACCCATTTTACGCTCTCAATGGTCCTATGAAATCAAATTCAACTGTGATACAATCAAGTAGTCCTGGCGATCCTCTTAGCATTGTTGGTAGCACCTCTGCACAAGCGCACAGCCAAGGATTTCACAAACAAAGTTGTTTGATCCATTTCTCAACGCTAGCAATCATCTAACAACGTCCGCCGAGTTATTTTCTTTCCGTCCACTCAATACAAAGTCCGCAAACACCCCGCCACATTCCCCTGTCCTCTTGTCAATTTCTCCCATCTCCATCCATCAACAATCCCTTCACGAAAAAAACCCACCTCCAATCCCTCCTCGGATTACACCCTCAGAGATTTCAGATCTCTTCTATCCTTGATTTTCCTTCAATAGGCTTTAACCGCACAGCACACAACCATGTTTCTCGAAATCTATTAGCTCATTGGTACCATACTTCATGGAAGTAGTGGTATATCTAGCGTCCCTCAGTGTATTACAAAGAAGAAGAAGGAAGATTGCGCCCAGTTTAACACATGTTTTTTATTTTCTAAAAAACGTTCTGACCCAGTACATTCTGATCCAAAAGGGTCAGAAAGGGTTTCTAAGGGACACATATATAACAAATTAATTAGTATTTTATAAATTAAATAATGTCCACAACTTATATGCCCCATCAAACCACATATTTACATTTGTCATTTTTTTTAAATCACAAAATTCTCTTAAACACATGGTCATTCTGTACCAACCATATCAAATCATCTACTTGTCTTATATCAATCAAAATATAATTAATACTCATTTGTCCTTTTCAAAAAATCATCAAAATTTTGAAAGAAAACATGGTCCTCTTGTACCCAAAATATGTCATATCAATCACCTTTTGTCCTTAAAAATTCATGCTTAGAAATATGTCATATCACCCACATGCTTTTGTCCTCAAAAAATATTTATAAAATTAGAGTCAAATCATTTTTTTAGTTCCATAATTTGTCTTTTTGACAAACCACTCGCCATATGACACATTCCAAGCCGTAATCATGTATTTCTATGCAAAAAAAAATTGCATGGCACTGCCACGCGTGGCAAAAAAATGCATGGCAAAGCCACGCGACACTTGAAATCAGAATAATGAATATAAATGCCCTCATTCAATATTTCTCCCCGCTTTCTTGTGGATTTCTTGAGGCTCACTATCACACTCTCACTCTCAAGCTTTCAATCTCTCATTTCTCTCTCTCTCTCTCTCAATCTCTCACTCTTAATCTTTCATTTCTTTTCACTCCTCTCCACTCTTTTCTCAATCTCTCCACTCTTCTCTCTCTCTCTCTCTCTCTCTCTCTCTCTCTCTCTCTCTCTCTCTCTCTCTCTCTCTCTCTCTCTCTCTCTCTCTCTCTCTCTCTCTCTCTCTCTCTCTCTCTCTCTCTCTCTCTCTCTCTCTCTCTCTCTCTCTCTCTCTCTCTCTCTCCTCTCTCTCTCTCTCTCTCTCTCTCTCTCACACACACACACACACACATCATTCACTCTCCAATTTCCAATCTCTCTTTCTCTTTCACACACTCTTTCATACCTCCTTTTCATTTTTCACACATTTAAAAATTTGCTTTTCTTTTTCACTCTCTCTCTCTCTCTCTCTCTCTCTCTCTCTCTCTCTCTCTCTCTCTCTCTCTCTCTCTCTCTCTCTCTCTCTCTCTCTCTCTCTCTCTCTCTCTCTCTCTCTCTCTCTCTCTCTCTCTCTCTCTCTCTCTCTCTCTCTCTCTCTCTCTCTCTCTCACACACACACACACACACACTTTCATTTTTCACATTTGATATCTTTCCAAGTTCTTTTCACAACTTCATATCTTTCTCTCAATAGTCATGTCTATAGCGGTAGCGGAGCATCAAGGAGGAGGCGAAGATCCTCTTTCAATGGAAGAGGACAAGACTCGGGATCGGATTCCGATCGAGTGCGAGATTTTTATACTATGCTATCTCCCGAGGAAAGGCAAAGGATGAAAGCCCTTTGTCTTTCCGAAGGAGAATCCGATCAACAAGATCGTGGACTAGTTTCGACGGACATGTCGTCGGAAGAATCCATAAATAATTTCTATGAACTTGATGAAGATGGTTCCATCATCATGGACATTAGGGGTAAGGTCATCATCAATAGATTGCACGACCTTACTCTTAAATACTTTGGTCACGATTTGTTTAACCCTTGGGAGCAACAAGACCAAGGGGACAAAGACAAGATACTTGATATATTGTACCGTGAGTTTCCACAACCAAATCTATTTAATGACAAACGGGCGAAGACAAGTATGTGTATGCATATTCATCATAAGCGCCAATCATTAAGACGATTATGTAGTAAAGGCAAGAAGAGGCCGGGATGGGCATCTAAAAAAGATTGGAAAAAAGTTGTTTATGAATCCAAGCATTCTAATCCCGAGCGCTTTAAGCAACAAAGAGAGGCAACAAAATTAAGACTTAATCATTTAGGCCAATCTCACCTTGGATTGGGAGGCAAGGCCAATATGCATGCCCAATTTGTAAGCAATTCTCTTTTAGCTAATTGCATTTCATATGTTTATTGTTTATTAATATTTTTTTGCTTTTTTCTTATCATTGATTTGTGTTGATGTAGGTTGAAGATTATGGGCGTAAGTACACAAATGCCGAGTACAATATTGGATATCGCCATGGTTATAATGCCTTGGTTGATCATCTTGCGGCACAAGGTGTACATCCAAGGGTAAATTTTTGTTACATAATTTGTATTTCTTTTATTTTTTATACACAATTTCTATGTCATTTCAATTTTATGACATGTGTTTGGCTAATAATTATTAATTTGTTTTGTGAATGTGTATGTAGAGGGCATCCGCTTCCTTTGTGGAAGAAAGTACGGGAGGAAACCAAGGAGAAGAAGGGAATGAAGATGAAGGGGATGAAGGCGAAGACGAAGGACAAGATTCGGCTTCGGACAATGATGAGGGAGAAGATAGCAAAGACTAAGAAGCCTACTATTACTTCTTAGATGTGATATATTTTCAGTATTTGCAAAAGTAGAAAAAAGAGTATTAGTATCAATGCTCTTTTCATGAATTAGATGCGAATATGTACACTTTTTTGAATTATGAATATAAACTTTTGTATCTGATCATCTCTATCTCATTTTGTATGGAATGATTGTTTACTGTTTATGTTTTTCTATTTCATCTTGTATAAATTTGTTGTAAATATATATAAACAATGAAAAACAAACAAAACATCAATTTAAGATGATAAAAACATACCTCATCTATTGTTTGGATGATCTTTATTTCCTTCTAAGATGCATCTCTTTTTTTCTCTATAAAAGCAAACAATGAAAACCAAATCATTGTTAGATTACAAATCAATCAACAAAATGATAATTGTTAGAAAAAAATCAAAGAATCATTGTTAAATTAAAAATCATTAATCATTGTTACATCAATCTCACCATGTTGAAGATACTATGAATATGCACTTTATGACTCAAATGTCATCTACCAAAATTTAGAATGCATAATATACCTCATGAATAAACAATGAAAAACTAACAAACAAAACTATCTCACCTATCTCTCTCTCTCTCTCAAACGCTTTTCTTCAAAATTTAGAATGCCTAACATACCTTATGCATTTGCTTGGATTGTCTCCTTTCCTTCAAAATTGCATAGCTTTTATCTACAAAAGCCAGCAATAAACAATCATTCACTAACCAATCAATCAACAAATCAATAAACAATGAGAAACTAACAAACAAAACTCTCTCTCTCTCTCTCTCTCTCTCTCTCTCTCTCTCTCTCTCTCTCTCTCTCTCTCTCTCTCTCTCTCTCTCTCTCTCTCTCTCTCTCTCTCTCTCTCTCTCTCTCTCTCTCTCTCTCTCTCTCTCCCCCAAAGCTCTTCCTTCAAAAGCTTCTCTTCACGAAATCTATTTGCAAATGCAGTCAAGGCCCCCACTTTTCCCATTTCGCGGTTTTTTTTTTTTTGTTAAAATATTTCTGCGTGTAGAAAGATTGCCATGGTGTGGCAGAATTTTGCTTGCTAGAAAAATTTGCCACGTGTGGCACTACCATGCGTGGCAAACTTCAAAAAAAAAATTCAAAAATTTTGCCATGCATGGTAAAATTTAACATTTTGGAAAAAAAAATGCCACGCGTGGCAGTGCCACGCGGATTTAAAATTTGACTCCAGCTATTTTTCCTATTTTTCCATGTGCCAGTTACTAGAGCTTCAATCAGAATAGGCTTTTCGTGTTGGTGGTTTTGATGGAAAGTAAAAAGAAACTTTTAGTTGAAGTAGCGTGAGACTTGCTATTTATTTGTAACGTTATAATACAACTTTGTCAACATCGGTTTTCTTCTATAGTGATGATGTATGTAACTAATGCATCACATGTGACCGACATGGAGAATACTATGTTGTGAATGTGTTACCTGGGGTAATATATGATTGCAACATTCTGCAAATGTGTACAACAGGAGGATATGGTAAGGAGCGGAAGGCGTATTACGTACAACGATAAATGTTTGCATTCAAAATCTTATAGAAGCTATTTAGTTCTAGTTTGATTTCTCAATTGCATATTGTTTAGGATTTATGACCACCAATCCTTGTCCTCTTCATATGATAGAATAACACAAATTCTCTCACAGATTACAATTTTCAATAGGCAATTTTATGTACTAAAATCTTAGAACCTAGTAATCATTTATTTCTAAGACAGGGCCATGTGGCTTGCCGCAAAGCCCTGTCTTAGAAATAAAGGATTATTTAATACATTGCACACTGAAATTATGTATGCTTCATTTACTTATAAAGCCTACAGTCTACAGATAATTGCAATATACAGATAGCCAAATTTTAGTATTTCCATGTTTATTGAACAACTAAACCTAATACTCAACAACATTCCGAAAATCACACCAATTTTTATACTTGGCGACATAAATATCAATACATTAAGCGTAAACAAGAATTTCCAAAAACTTCAATTACTTAAGTCTCAACATAATATACAACTATCCTTCCAACAAGTAACAACTATATCTGGCACACAATTGGATCATATATGGACAAACATAAAAAATTCAAGCTATTTATAAAGAACTACATACGCTTATTGGTCAGATCATTCATGAATATATTACATGTGTGAATGAAAAAAAAACATTAAGAAAATCTTAACAAAATACAGTTTATTGCATGTTGCAAAGGCAGGGCCTTGTGGCTTGCCACAATGCACTTGTTTTACTAAATAGTCATAGGATTGGCCTGGCCAAAAAAGTTGTTCTACTAAATAGTCATAGAGGCCTTCTATGACTAGCACATGGGCCATGGCCCAAACTTGGCCCAAAGTGAGCATGTGTAACGCCATCATCTCAAGAAGGCCTTTGTGGCATAATAGGGCATCAACTTTTAGAGAGCTGCAATGCTCAAACTCTAAACGTCCCTCAACTACCCTATATATATATTAATTAGGAAGGTATATGATAAGCTTTTACTACATCCATGTTCGGCACTTGAAGGCGTGCAGCTTCTTGTTTTTTATTCTTCTCATTCTTCAGCTTCTTCTTCTTCTTTGTGTGTCTGTCCGCAGCTTCTCTCTGTCAATTCTTGCAGGTTGGCCTTTACAACAAGGAGACGTGTGACATACCTCATTTGCTTGTCTTCATCAAAAGCCCTTTCTTTTCAAAAGCCATCATCCTTTTGATTCTACAAATCAATCAATCAAAGACAAACCATTAAAGATTAGCAATAACTATCTTTTTTCTCTTGATGTGTAAGTTTATCTAATCTAGTCTTAAGATCAAACATTTTGTACAAAAATTAAATTGATTCAGTCACCACACAATTTAACAAACCAGTTAATAAAATGGCATGTGAATGCATCACTTAATCTCACAAAATTAACATTCAAAGACTCATAACATAACTATCAACCACAAATACTATCAATTGAATGCTAACCTACATTGTGTAACCGCATACCTCTCTCTCTCTCTCTCTCTCTCTCTCTCTCTCTCTCTCTCTCTCTCTCTCTCTCTCTCTCTCTCTCTCTCTCTCTCTCTCTCTCTCTCTCTCTCTCTCTCTCTCTCTCTCTCTCTCTCTCTCTCTCTCTCTCTCTCTCTCTCTCTCTCTCTCTCTCTCTCTCTCTCTCTCTCTCTCTCTCTCTCTCTCTCTCTCTCTCTCTCAATACAATACAATTGACGCATTGAAAAACACAAATCTCATTTCGCGCGCTTTTTTTTTGCGCAAAAAATTATGCATGGTACATCCACGCGTGGTAGAACCATGCCAATGATATTTTCCAAAACCTTGATCCTGGAAATTTGCACGCCGTGGCAAATTTCCAGAGAAAATGCAAAAAACTTTGCCACGCATAGCAATATTTTTCAGAGAGCAACCCAAAAATTTGATTTGCCACGGCGTGGCAAATCAAATTTTTGGGTTGCTCTCTGAAAAATATTGCCACGTGAAGCAAATTGCGTGGTTGTGCCACGCGTGATAAAGCCACCACGCGTGGTAGAACCACGAAATTCAAATTTTTCAAAATTTTTGCCATTTCTTTGCCAGACGGGTTGTTGTTTGCCAAAAAAATTTGCTGGCGTGGCTCTACCACGCGTCAGTTGCCACGCGAATTGCCACGCGAACCAGACGAGCTCCAAATTGACCTCCGTCTTATGTGTGTGGCAATATGCGTGGCAAATTGCCAATGTATGTAGTTGTATAAGATCCCCATAAATTTATAAAAATGTTGCTACCTTTCAAAGATAGTGGGATCCCATAGTCACCAATTTTTGAGGGCTAAAATCTGAACCCTAGACCCTAGACCCTAAATCCTAGACCTTGAACACAAAATTTATAATCCTAAACCCTAGATACTAAACCCTAAATTCTAAACCCCCGACCATGAATCCTAGACCCTAAACTCTAAATCCTAGACCATGAACACAAAATCTATAATCTTAAACCATAAACCCTGAACCCTAAACTCTAGACCCAAAACCCAAAATCCGGAGCCATAGACCCTAAATTTTAGAACACAAAATCAATAATTCTAAATCCTAAGCCCTAAGCCTTAAATCCTAGGCCCTAAATCCTATATATCCTAAACCCTAGACCCTGTACACAAAATTTATAATCCTAAACAATCCTAATCCTTGAATCCTAGCCGTAAACTCTAAATCCTAGACCGTGAACACAAAATCTATAATCTCAAACCTTAAACCATCACCCCCAAACTCTAAACTCTAGACCCTAAGCCCTAAATTCTAAACCCCAAACCCTAGACCCTGAACACAAAATCTATAATTCTTAACTCTAAACCATAAACCCTAAACCCTAAATCCTAGACCCTAAACTCTAAATCCTAGACCGTGAACACAAAATCTATAATCCCGAAGGAACAAAATGTTCATGATTACAAAGCTTTGCTAACTTTCAGCCCCTCGCCTGACGAATATGTTCGCAAACAAGAACATCTGAAGACACAAAACACGAAAAGTTTTGCGAACACAAAAGTCAACGAAGACGAAGACCAACGGTTTGCGAACACGAATGGTTCACAAACACGAACAATCCATGATTGAGACTCCCTTGCGGTCGGTACAACACGAGAGAAAGGCGGACGAACTAAATGAAACCAACAGTGGAAACGAAACCAACGACACGCCACGAAAAATGTTGCGAAAGCCATTCTGACCTAACGCTCCAAAGAGTACCACCAGAGAGCACTCAAGTACCCAGAAATACAGAGATCTGAGCTGATGGCATGACGTCAGCAGATACTCCTTAGGTCGTGGCTAAACTGCCACTCTTGTAATTCTCTAGTTAGTTGTAGATGGTTAATCACTCTAATCTTAGATCTGCATAGAGAGACTATACTTACTGAATAATACTTGACATATATCAGTATAGGATACATAGAGTGTCACCAAGTAATAGAAGTGAAGAAGTCTGATGCAAGTAAGCAATCAAGATGAATACAAACAGAAGCTCCACCTACGTGCAAGAAGATATTCTATCTAGGATCAGAAGATCCATTGTCCGCTAGTGAAGCGAGACTGCCATTCGTGAGAGAACCGTGTTTTCTCTCACGCCAACGCACTACGTGAATTCACATGCAATGCACCCTTGAAGAAATCAAAGAGAATCAATATAGATTACTTTCTTGTGTGCATAATCTCAAATGTTGAATGCTTATGTTGATATGTATTTTGTTTGAGTTTTCTTGTTCAATCTGAATCAGCGATTGTATCTGAACTCCATCCGAGTCTTGTAAGAGAGTCATGACTGTTCGCCTTCACGAAAGTTTCGTCATCACGACAGTTTTGCAAATTATTCTTCCAGTTCTCTTTAAATTCTAAACCCTAACCCCCAAACCCTAAACTCTAGACCCTAAGCCCTAAACTCTAAACCCTAAATTCTAAACCCTAAACCCTAACTAAATACTAAAATCCCACATATCCATCAGTTTTTGTTTGATATCCCACATATTCATTTAATGGATGTTGGCTTTTGAAAAATCATGCCATCTAAACATTTTCATCTAAAAAATGTTGCATTCTAAAATCGCACAATAATCAAAGATTGCCAGTATTTATATTCTCTAGCATTGTTAAAGAATAGTGCATTGAATGAAATGTACCCCAAATCCTAAACCCTAAAGCCTAGACCCTAAACCCTAAAACCTAACCCAAAATCTAAAATTCAAAACTTTGAACCCTAAACCATAAACCATAAATCCTACACCGTAAACCCTCAATCCTAGACCCAAAATCTTAAATCCTAGACTCTAAACCCTAAACCCTAGACCCTAAACTCTAAACTCTTATCTCTAAATCCTAAATCGTGAACCCTATACCCCTAGACCTTAAACCCTAAGCTCTAATTTCTAACCTTATACCCTAAATCCTAAACCCTAAGCTCTAAGCTCTAGTTTCAATTTTTTTATTACATGTTGCTCTCTAATTTTGTTTGTGATCCATTGTTACTTGACAAGGTGGACCGATGCAAATGGCGAGTTCACATTTTTCTTCTTTAGATGATGAGATTGCATGCACATTTATCTTGTATGTATTTGGCGGTCTTCATGATTCGAGAGTATATTACGTTGTTCTAATTGACTGTTGTTGCACTTCTTTTGTGTAGGATGATGACTCGCATTCACATGACCATCGAAGAATTCAACCAGACATTGCCATGCAATCGGCAAGATTCAGACGTGCAGAGCCATCACTTTTCCCTCATGCATATGCGAACCTGCACAAAGATTGTTGGAAATTAAGCCCATAGTTGTCTCCTTGGAATTACAACTCAGACAACCAATTTATTTGAAGAACGTCTACAACGGGCTTCCGACTGGTCTCCAGCAAAGGGTAACCAATGTTATCATAATTTCAAGTTCAGATGTTAAGTTCAATAATTTGAAGTCATTGAAGACTTGGCCATCTTAAAGGACTTCCACGAATTGACATTTAGAATGGGTCTGCAAAATTAGACTAAGTATCCTGACAGTCTGTGAAAATACTCAAGTGTCACGACAATCTGCAGAAATGAACTAAGGTTTTCACAATGTCGACTTTTTTGCATTTTTCCGAAATGCGACACTTGGGCACAGGTCAAAGTTCAGCTATTTTTTAACACCTTCGGCTTTTTCACAAAAAGGCAAAGAGAGAGAAAATTCCCAAAGGTCATCTACTTTCAAGAGTTGAACTATTTTAGGGCACCTTTGGCTTTTTCGCAAAATCTGGAAGAGAGAGAAAATGCCGAAGGTCGTCTATTTTTCAACGAGGAACATTCCTAGCCAGTTCCCAAAATTTGCGAAGTGAGAGAAAATCACTTCACGTAAAATGCAAAGTGAGATCTGAATTTACGATGTCCTTGTCCACGTCAACATTGACAGTATATACTATGTATAGTTGTTACAAAAGCCATATACTTCCAAGTACAACGGCTTATCTAATTAGGTGACAAACAGTCAATGTAGTTAGACATGGAAGAAATCTATAAATAGATCATCCAAGCATAGATTATTTGAGATGCTCCGTCCATGAGACGAATGATTTTGAGCCTCCCAGTTACGCCGCCATTTTGGTTGTAACTGCTATTTTACTATGCTTCAATGTAATATAGCAGCAGCATGCTTTTCTATCTGTGTATAATGTAGATGAATGCTTGTTGTGATTGAATGCACTTGATCGTTGTTTAATCACGCTTGTTTACTCACTTTGATCAGAACATGGACGTCTACGACTCCTTGGCTTCTGATCAGACAATGGCTGTCTTTTCCATGCACAATCTGTCAGACAGCTCCCAAATTGCGATTGCCATTCTATTTTTACGTGAAAAAGCATACTCATGGGGGAACTTGTGATATCATACTGCTCTTTCCATGTATTTCAAAACTAAACTTCATATTGAATCTAATTTCCAGTAATAACACACACAAACCATTTCTAATCTCTTCGATGGACTGTACTCTCATTTTTGTGAGTATGAATTAACTTAGAAGATCCTATTGGGCAATTAGAACACTTAAAGGTGTGATTATATTTAGCATAAGCTTTCTATTAGACTGTTTTTGCATCTAGCAGCTGATTGTAATGGGAGAGCTATTCCACAATATTCCTGCTCTCTTTTCTGTTCACATTCTTCTATCTCCCTTGCCCCATCAAAGATGTGTCTCAAGGAGACACAATAGACGAGGATGTGGCATTCACAATGCATGATCATGAGGGCGACATGGACGACATAATGGATGCATTCTTCATGAACCCACCCGAACCCACATTGATGAGGGAAGAAGAGATGATGTGTGGCTTGGCATCCACTCCTTTGTACGAGGGTGGACAAATGTCAAAGTTGCGAGTTTGTTTAGTACTTTTGAACTTGCAAATCAAGTACGGGTAGTTGGATGCAAATGTCACAGAGTTGTTTAGGTGAGCTTGCCTTTAGGTGTACTATAGCTAAACTCAAATCTCATTTTGTATTTCATGTGTTGTGATAAACTATAACTAGCTATAAGAATATGTTGTCGTAGTTTGCTTAGAGAAATATTGCCTCCAAATAACACCATGGCGGCGTCTCGACAAGAGGCCAAGAAAATGCTATCAGCAGTTGGCATGGATTACAAGAGTATTCATGCATGTCCCAATGATTTCATTTTATGTCGAGATGAGTTTGAGGAGGCAAGCACGTGTCCACGATATGGGGAACACCGCTACAGGCAAGATTTACAAGGAGACACCATACCCGCCAAAGTGGTAAGACATTTACAAGGAAACAACATACTTGCCAAAACGATGAGCGTGTTGTTGGGGAGGTTCCTCAGGGGAAAAGAGCGATCATCAGAATGAGTGAGTCCTTTAGGGAGAAGGTGAATAAATTTTGCATAAGGCTCGTATACAAAATGCTCGAGCCACTTTCAGGAGAGGGCATAGAAGACAACCATACCCACTTGACCTCACCCTTCTACCCAAGGACGTGATGCTTGATTTGGCTACGCGATGCCCTTAGAGAAGCCTCAACAAAAACGAGGAAGTAACGGAGATCAGAGAGCGGGACTTCGCAAGCGGGGTGCAATTTTCATGTAAGCTATGTACATCATTCACATTTTAAGCTATTTAATCTGTACGTGTAATTTTCTACATGTTTGTTATATCCCTAACAAATTTTGTTCTTTCTTTCTCGTTCAGTACAAAAAAATACAATGCATTGTGGACGCATGGACGATACTTTTGTACGACGAGCACATTGACAAAAACATAAACACATATAATTGTCGAGTCATGGCAAATTTTACCCAAGAGAGTCGAGCAAGCACAACTGACACCAATTTATCCAAGAGAGTCAAGCAAGCACAGCTGACACCAATTTACTCTCTTCTAAACTTGATTATTGTGGGACCATCAATGACATCCTCGAGGTTTGATTTAGGGAATTCAACTTTTTCATATTTGATGTCAAATGGTTCAAATTTGTTTGTAATGGTCCCAATGCAACTGTCAAGAAAGATGAGAGTGGTTATTTCGCCATTGACTCCACGAAGCTTTGGACGGATCAAAGCGATACATTTGTTTTTCCTCAATAATGTGAATAGGTACATTTCTTTTATGTCTTCAAGATGTCTATGCTCCTTTGTTGTCAATCAAAGTGGAACTGCTCATACCTTGAATTGCCAAAAACCAAAAATCTTTCAACAATCCACAAACTGGCCACAACCGAATGAAAGCAAAAGAAAATGAAACATTGATTTCCATGCTGAAAATCAGAAAGCAACCGCAAGACAACAAAAATTTGAATCCCATGCATGCTTGCCAGACATCTACGGCCTTCCGTCCACCTCATGCTCCACGTTGAGAATACCACAACATGCAGCATCATGCACCCAACACACGACATACAAAATAGCACAACAACTGTCCACCCCAACAAGTAGAAGCCACATATCTAGGACTTGTTTAAAACCACTTACCTCTCTCAACGAAATGAGAAAGCGAGAAAACCTAGGCACCTATCTTGCCATGCATGCACGACCATCTCTGGAAGAACTCGCCTCTTTGAAGAAAACAAGAAAGCGAAAACCCAATAAATGCCCAATATTTTTTTTAAATCATTCTATGTTTTATTGATTTGATGGGCAAAGCATGTTTTGTTCCCAAAGAACCCTTGTGCTGCCACATCAACAAACACTAGAACGGCCCTTAACCCTGCCATACTGGCCAAAAAAGTTGTCTTACTAAATAGTCATAGGACTGGCCTGGCCAAAAAAGTTGTTTTACTAAATAGTCATAGAGGCCTTCTATGACTAGCACATGGGCCATGGCCCAAACTTGGCCCAAAGTGATCATGTGTAATGCCATCATCTCAAGAAGGCCTTTGTGGCATAATAGGGCATCAACTTTTAGAGAGCTGCAATGCTCAAACTGTAAACGTCCCCCAACTACCCTATATATATATTAATTAGGAAGGTATATGTATAAGCTTTTACTACATCCATGCTCGGCACTTGAAGGCGTCCAGCTTCCTGTTTTTTATTCTTCTCATTCTTCAGCTTCTTCTTCTTCTTTGTGTGTCCGTCCGCAGCTTCTCTCTGTCAATTCTTGCAGGTTGGCCTTTACAATCGCTGAATGCTTCCATCTTCCGTATTCAATCGCAGGCCAGTTTTCAAAAGCAACTGAGCATCGACCTACTTTGCTTCGTCAACTAATCGATCGCTACTTAATAAGCTGCTGGTTGCTGGAAGCGTCTGAGCAGACTGCGGATCAATTTCAGAATGATGTCGTCAGATAATACAAGCTATGTTGCGTCAGAGGATCATTACATGAGAGTTACAGCTGCTTGGGATGCATGTTGGTATGGGCCATTTATTGCGAAGCATGCAGTTGAAGAGCAAAATCAAGTTGGTTCATGCAGACTTGAACATCTGCCCATGGCAGTGACGTATTCGTCACCTCTTTTCAAGCTTGATGAATGTAGATGGCAGCAATCAGTTTTTCCAGGGAAAACCTTATCGGAAGTAGATCAAGGAGCTTCGAAAGATTCTTTGCTCTTATCGCGCCTGTTACATATGGATGAGAGTCCTGGCTGCAACGATTCTAAACGAAATTCAGGTTCTGGCCAGTATATGAGAGAGATTTCTGCAAGCAATGATCCATATTCACTCGTATCATGTTCGTTACATGAGAAAAGTCCTGCGGACAACAGTTCCAAGGAAGAGTCATCCTCAAGCCAGTACGCGATCAAAGAGATTCGTCCAAGCAATGATCCCTCTTTACTATTATCACGCTTGTTACATGAGGAAATTCCTAGGGGAAACAGTACTTTCAAAGAAAATTCAATTTCAACCCAGTACGGAAGAGAGATTTGTGCAACCAATGATCCATCTTTACTCTTATCACGCTTGTTACACGAGGAAAGTCCTGCCTGCAACAGTTTCAAGGAAGATTCAGCTTCAACCCAGTACGCAAGGGAGCTTTGTGCAACCAATAATCCATCTTTACTCTTATCCGGCCTGTTACATGAGAAAAGTCCTTCCTGCAACAGTTCGAAGGAAGATTCCGCTTCAAATCTATACGCGAAAGAGCTTTGTGCAAGCAATGATCCCTCTTTACTCTTATCAGACCTGTTACAAGAGGGAAGTCCAGGCTGCAATAGTTCTCAGGAAGATTCCCCTTCAAGTCTGTACCCGGAAGAGATTTGTGCAAGCAATGATCCCTTTTTACTCTTATCACGCCTGTTACTTAAGGAAATTCCAGGCTGCAACAGTTCTAAGGAAGATTCGGCTTCAAGCCGGCACGCGAAGGAATTATCAGTCTCTGAGCGGTGGAACGAAAAATTCACAAAGGTTACTAAAGAGAGCACAATGAAATGCAGTGAAGCAATATCCAGCTGTGCTGATCTGTCGCAGCAGGCAAGTGGAGTAGAGCTGCGAAACGTAGACTTTGCGCCCACATATTTGCTGCCTGGTGAAGGAGAGGAGCTGGTAGTCATTGAAGACTTTTTTGTTGTTGTCGGCAAAGATTCTAATTCAAGAGGGAGAAATGTGAAAATTTGCTGTCAGCGATCTGAGAATGAGGATTTTGAGAATGAAGTGGAAAAGTTTCATGAGATCACAAGCCGTGACTGGAGCTTAAACACAGAGAGCGGAGTCGAGGTGGAAGAAACCATTCACGATGAATTCTCTGGCAACCGAGCAGTAATGAAATCAAAAGCTAAAGGTGAGCTGCTAGATGATTGGCTGATTTTGTGATCCTAATTAGGAAGACCGTGGGCTGAGTATCTTGTTTTCTGTAGTTTTATCAAACGATCAGAACGTACTGCCCCTAGTGTGCCTACATAAGCAATATTTCTAATCTTGATGTCTTCTTTTACGGACTGTACGATACAAGTAAAACGAATTGCTTCTCTTTCTGCTTGAGAGACAAATAGCTTTAGAATTCTTTTCCTATATGCACATTTTGTGCGCAATGACCGCATGGCATGGGAATATTTCAAATTTTGTATACCTTGAACTAGAGTGAACAAAAATTCAAAACATCAAAAGAGTTTCTGCTATTCAAAACATCAAAAGAGTTTCTGCTACATTGCATTGCAAGCTCCTGAAATGCGGAGCAAGTATGATTCCTAGCTAGTCGATTATAAAAAACCGATGGTATATTCCAACATTGAATGTTTTTAAGAAGCAGTTTTTCTGACTCACAGCCACCTCAGAGAACAATGCTTTCCGTAGTTAGAATTTGCCAGAAACTTTCATTATTCACACAACTATATAACAGCTTGTTGATTTGTATAAGTAGAAAGCCTGTATGTATATGAGTGAAAATTTTAAGAGTTAATTGGGTCTTTTTCAGAATAACAATATAATTCCAGACTGGAGTCTGGGATATGACCGTTTTGACCACACTTCTCTTATTGTGCATGAAACTAAATTCTGATTATTGTTTTTATTAAATGGAAACATTTGTTCCACTTACATTCTCACAAATTTGCTTCAATCCAAGGACGTTTTAGAGAGAGAGAGAGAGAGAGAGAGAGAGAGAGAGAGAGAGAGAGAGAGAGAGAGAGATATTGTAGGCTGTTGTGAGAAAAATCATTTCGGAGGTTTTCATTGGTCCACGTTTGCCCTAAAACGTCTTTGAAGGGCATTTGAAAATGAGTTGAAAAGGAGGTGAACTGAGAGAACACTCTCTTTCTAGAAAATTTTAAAGAGAACTTTCTAGAGAGAGGATAGGGTATAAAATCTGGATGGTAAGAAAGAGAAACGGGATGGTAGGAGAGGAACGCGACGAGAGAGCATTAGAATTTTTCGTTTTTTTGGTTTTGTTAGGGTTTTTTGCTATGGGAGAGAAATAGCGATCAAGTGAGGTGTTGGAGAGAGAGAGAGAGAGAGAGAGAGAGAGAGAGAGAGAGAGAGAGAGAGAGAGAGAGAGAGAGCACATGGAGGAGGTAGTAGATAATATTTTAAGAATATTTCTTTTTATATCTCTCTAATCTCATGAGGTTAAAAAGTCAACCTCCGAAGTAAGGGCACCCTCTCCGAAGTAAGGGCACCCTCTCCCAAGGGCTGGCATAAACTTGCCCACTCAAATGATGACACATAGGTTGGAGGTAGCACTCTACCTCCAACATGTGGCTTGTCTCCACATTTCCTCCATCATGGGGCCAGAGAGAGAGAGAGAGAGAGAGAGAGAGAGAGAGAGAGAGAGAGAGAGAGAGAGAGAGAGAGAGAGAGAGAGAGAGAGAGAGAGAGAATGGATATGAGCATTGTTATTAAAAAAACGTGATTCTAGTGTTTTCATTGGCCACGTGCCCTAAAACTTCTATGACACCTTGCAATTGACGTGCAGAGGACGACCATCGTTGAAGAATTTGTCAAGAATTTTTTAGAAAGAGAGATCTCAAATGTTGGAGAGATGAAGTGAGAGAGAGATATAAAGGGGTGATAGAGAGAGAGCATGTCGATTTTTTAGGGTTGGGGTTTTTAGGCTTTGGAGGTATAAAATCGTGAGTTGAGAGAGAGAGAGAGAGAGAGAGAGAGAGAGAGAGAGAGAGAGAGAGAGAGAGAGAAAACTCGGTCTATGCATTTTGATTGGGCCAAGTGCATTTTAGGGTTTTGACGAGCTCTATTCATCAATATTTTAGGGATGGACATGTGTGTTTTAATATATCGTTGGATGTTTGGGCTTGTTGTAGAATATTCGAATAAAATCAAAAGCATGAAAAGCTAAAGTTTTGGTGAAGTTAGGGCTTTGAGGTAGAAAATGGCCATATTATATATTTGTGTGTGTGTGTGTGTGTGTGTGTGTGTGTGTGTGTGTGTGTGGAGAGAGAGAGAGAGAGAGAGAGAGAGAGAGAGAGAGAGAGAGAGAGAGAGAGAGAGAGAGAGAGAGAGAGAGAGAGAGAGGTGCTAAAAAAATTTAGCTTAATTGAATATTGATTTTCAAGATTTTTGTTTTTTTTAAGGTGAATGGTCTTTCTTTTGGCAATTGCTCTTTCACCTTGCTTGTGTTTTGATTATGCTTGGTAGTGTGCAAGTGGGATACTATTTATCTCTTTTGCTTTGAACACTATTAATATGGTATTTTACCAAGTAAGAATATTTTCTTAAACATGCTCCTTTTTTTGTATTTCATACATGCAATCATGCTTCAATGTGCCTTTGTAGGTTACCAAACTCACTATTTTCATATTCCAAGGGCCTTCATAGGTAGTAAGAGCAAACCATTGGAAGGGAGTTTGAGACACTAATCCTCTTGTCTATTTGTCATCGCCTCTTCTACCTTCACTCAATGTTAGATTTTAGTATTAGTGTTGATTCCGACATAGATCTTAGATTTTAGCTAAGATCTATGTCGGAATCAACACTTCAAAATATACAATGACACTCGTGGCATGTCAAACCACAGATTTTTGGAAAGCGGACATTAGTGTGGGTGGACACATTTGGTTTGGTCAAGAGATTGCCTGTTTGATCCCAAATCACAGTTGAATGCTATTCAATCTTATCTATTTGAGATCTAGGCACTGTTTTGAGATCTTAGCCATTTTGTTTCATGCAATGTCATTGTATTTGAGTCAAACTTGGTTTCTTAGTGTATTTCACGCGTGATACGAGTGTTTGATCCTAACTTTGCCTATACTCCATCATTTGATATGAAGTAGATCTAGTTTTGGAGAGATTGGTATAGCTAGTGAGAATCATCTCACAGTTTGTTCCAAGACCTTGCATAGGAGGTGATAGCACATCATTTTTGGATCCTATTGTGAGTGTGTAGCATCATTTTTTGTTCATCATTTGAGATCATTTCACTTTGGATGGCTTCAATGGGTTCATTCTTGTTGGAACCAAGTGAGAGATTGTCCACTTCCAATTATTCAATATGAAAGCTGAGGATGGAGTCCATCTTGATACTTCAAGATGTGATGGACATTGTTCGTGGCCTTGAAGAAGAGCCACAAGTTCTTCAAGAGGTACAAAAATACAAGAAGAGAGCTAGGATGACTCTCCACTACATCAAGATGAATGTCTCTAATGAGATATTGAGGGAGATAGGCACTTGCACTACAGCCAAAGAAGCTTGGGATTGTCTCAAGAATATCTATGAGGCTAAGAACACCTCTAGGCTTCTCACTTTTAGAAATCAAATCTTTCAAAGTAGTCAAAAGAGTGATGAGAGTGCATAGGGAGCATAGAGTGCATAGAGTTAAGGATATTCATAGGGAGCTTACATGCATTGGTAATTCAACCAATCAAAGTGAGCTAGTTCAAGTCATTCTCAATGGCTTGATAAACGAATTTGTCAACCTTGTCCAATCCTATGCCATTAAGGAGGAGCTACCAAGCTTGGAGGCCCTTCAAAGTGTGCTTATTTATGAAGAATCAAGACAAGAGTACAAACTCTTGAGGATGGACATGCTTTCTCTCAATCCTAATGATGGCAAAGCTTTATTTGTCAAGGACAAGCACAAAGGGAGAAGCAAGAGCCAATATCAACAATCCTCAAGCAAGGACAAAGCCAAAGACAAAGATGAGGAGGAGGATGACTCCGCGAGTTCTTCTATATCTAAGCTCAAGAAGAAGAAGATCAAGTGCTTTTATTGTGACAAGAAAGGCCATTATGCCACCAATTGCTTCAAGAAGAAGAATCAACTCAAGCAAGCCAACATCACCAATGAGAAGGAAGACACTATTGCAAGTGATGGGAGAGGGATCTCTTATGGTCTCTAGCTTCTCATCCTCTCCTTTCAAAAAGGATGGTTTATGGTATATTGATAGTGGAGCTTCTTCACATATGTGTAGCTCCAAGGACTCTTTCTCTTCTATTGCACCTTATGATGGAACCAAGAAATCAATATACACTACAAATGATTATGAATGTCCAGTTGAGGGAATTGGAAATATTCCCTCAAAGCTTGCATCTTCTAAAGTTCTTTCTCTTACAAAAGTTTTTTTTGTACCTAAGCTTACAACTTAATCTTATTAGTGTTGGCCAATTGCTTGATAATGACCTTGATGTGAAATTCAATGTTGATACTTGTACTATCAAAAATAATGATGAGATACTTGCACTAGGATCTAGATTTGGAGGTATCTATAAACTAGATCCAAGAGAATGTATAAATGCTTGTAATGTTGCTCTTGTGAACAAGCTATCTATGGAGGAGTTATGGCATAGGAGGTTGGGACATCCCAATTACAAATCCATGCTCTCTATGATCAAAGAATACAAAGCTATTGGCTTGTCAAAGTCATTTTCCAAGGAGATCAAGTCATGTGAGGCTTGTGCTATTTCTAAATCTCAAAAGAAGCCATTTACAAGATCTTCTATCAAGAGCAAGCATCTTTTGGATTTGATCCACTCGGATGTTCATTTCTCAACATCTATAAACAAGGGAGAAGCCACTTGTTTTGTTACTTTTATTGATGATTTCACAAGATTCACTTGGATATACCTTCTTGCTTCTAAATCTATGGTGTTTGATCATTTCCTTATTTTCAAAGCTTATGTTGAGAAGAAATTCTCATTCAAGATGAAAGCTTTTATATGTGATAGAGGTGGAGAGTATATCTCCAGTAAATTCCATGGCTGTTGTGAGCTTGAAGGCATCAAAAGGGAGTTCTCTTGTGCCTACTCTCCATCTCAAAATGGAGTGGCCGAGAGAAATAATAGATCCTTATGTGAATGTGCAAAAGCCATGAAGATTAAGGCATCTTTGCCAAAATACTTTTGGAGAGAAGCCATAAGTTGTGCAAGTTATCTTTGCAATAGACTCCCACATATAGCTCTTGGGTGAAAGTCACCATATGAGATCTTATATTTGAAGAAGCCTAATGTTGATCACCTTAGAGTTTTTGGATGCATATGCTTTGCTCATATTCCCTTGGAAACAAGGAAGAAGGATGATCCCACTTCATGCAAAGGGATCGTGGTTGGATACTCATCCACCAAAAAGGCTTCTAGAGTCTTTGTTCTCTCTACTTCTCAAGTGATTTAAAGTAGAGATGTTATTTTTATCAACATTCATCATTTGAAGGGGCCGAGATAAGCCATCTATAGATCCATCACCAACTATTGCTATTGAAGACAATTATGATGTGATGGGGTCAAGAATTGAAGAGGAGTCTCCTCGAATTTTTTCACCAAGAAGATCTATGAGAGATAGATCCGAGCCTAAGAGGCTCTCATATGTTGATAAAGGCAAGCAAGTGGATCTTGATTCCACTAATTATGCTTTTTTTGTTTCTCATGAAGAGCAAAGAATGTACAAGAGGCACTCAATACCAAGAAGTGGTATGATGCCATGAAGCAAGAGTATGATGCATTGATCACCAAAAATACTTGGGAGCTTGTGGATCCACCATCCAAAAAGCATGTGATTGGTTGCAAGTGGGTTTTTCGAATCAAATACAATCATGATGGCATCATCAACAAGTTCTAGGCAAGATTATGTGCCAAAGGATTTGCTCAAATCCATGGCCTTGACTATGAGGAGACCTTTGCACCTGTTGCAAAGATGGTGACAATAAGAATTCTTGTTTCTCTTGATTGTTTTTTCAAATGGAAGGTGTTCCAATTAGATGTATCCAATGCTTTTTTAAATGGTTATATTGAGGAGGATATTTATATGGAACGATCTCAAGGATTCATCAAGGATGAGTCCAAAGTGTGCCATGCTCTTCAAAAGTCTTTATGGACTAAACCAAGCACCAAGCTCATGGTATTCAAGACTCAACTCTTTTCTTGTCTCACTAGGATCTTTTTCTTAGTGACATAGCAGATGCACTGGTCCATGGTAGCTCAAATATATCTCATGACTCTTATGAGAGCCTTCCAATGGGTAATACCAGGATTGGCCATATATTGGTTTAGTGAGCTTACTGCAAAAGAGATATCTGGTCTTGTACAGACCATTGTGTACATGAGAGATCCAAGTATCGATCGATAAAGATACTCTCTCATCTGCTCCTCTTCCTGCTTAGTCTGGGGAATTTGATCCTTTGACAAGTGCAGGCCTGGATCCATTGGTGAGTGAGCTAATTTACAATTCATTAAATTGTATCTATTAAGAACATTGTGAAGATACCTTTGTTGAGTGATGTAAATTAGTCGCTTTGCTCTATCTCTGTAGATCTGAATTCCGAGACAGTCAATTTGTTACAAACCCTATTGTACATATTCTTTCTGATAGTTTGACACTTTTGCAGCAAAAACTTTATTTTTTGTACAGAATCTATATGTTAAAAGTTCTTTTATAAAATTTTCAGCCCATTTTTGTAAAGAAATCACAATTTGAAGTGATTTCGACGAAGATGAGCAATTAACTCCGGAGCTATTCGATGGAGCATTGTCCCTGTTAAGCTCAAAAAATTCGACAACCTACTAGTTGACCGATATACACAATCAAAGGAAGCATTTATGTTGTTCGAGGCTCAACAAAATTTGGAGTTAGTCCAAAGATTACATGCATAATTGAATCCATCATAAACATTCATTCTTGCCTATGTAATGGTGATGTTTCTATGTGATGCTGAATTCTAATCTTTGAAGTTTTGAGGGTGTTTTGAAGTTTGATTTCTGTTCCAATAAATATTTCAAATATCACCTCAAATCAATCTACTCACTTCAAGAAACAGCAAGTCATATATTCAACCAAACAGAAGAAAAATCTCAAATGAAATATTTAAAGGAAGGAACATATGAAGAAATATCTTTTGACCTTAACGAATATATGAAGAACAGAACGAATCGCGAATGATCCTCGAAATGAAGATTATATGTTCACGAGGACGTTTCACATTTGAGGAGGGGGATATGTGATGCCACGAATTTGCTAAATAACAAATATCAACCTAAATATGGCATGATATACTCGAATATGAAGATATGAGCTGCATAAATATAAATCATTAAGAGGCCTATATCATTATTCGAGAATATAACTCCTAAAGATCTGTCTTGTATTTAAGGACAAGACCTCCAGAAGAGAAACACTGCCTTGGATAACCTTTATGAGGTCATCTACGCGAAACGACTAAATATGAATCGACATATTAAACTAGAGTAATTTAAACTCTTAGTTAAATATACCTCTCATAGTATAATTGAACATACATTCAACCTAATTATTAACTAGACCTTTCCGAGGGAGTGACGCACCTATAGTCTTTAGAGGTGTGTTTGTTCGCTTCGTAGAACATATATAGACTACACGCTTCAGTCTCAATCATCGAGAGAGAAAGAGTTTATGTAGTTGTGAGAGATTGAAGAGTGAGTAGAGTGTTGAGAATTATTCTCTCTTATCTTTGTTCTCCGCACTGTTAAGTGTGAGTGATCTTGAGTCTACTAGCAATCTCTATTGCATTTCATAAATTACTCTCTGGTCAGACAGTCGCTTTAGTGCATTACATTCGTTTGATGTATATTGTAAATATGTTCTAAATAACTGTCTTAAAACTATCTTATTCGTCTGCCATAAACACTTTCTGTTCGAATAACGTTTACATTTGGTATAGTCTTTCACGATCATTGATAGAATTGTATGTATACATCCGAGATGGCAGTCTCTATCTGAGGAATTGAGTCATTGATCTGTGTTCTTGTTTGTAACAAACATAAGTTTCTAACATACTCTAAAATTATTCATGCTCTTTAACCACACAATGTTTTAAGAAATATAAACACAATATTTCTTTAAAATAAGAGAGAATTCATTACATCCAAAAATCATGCATGTCATTTACATCCTTCTCTTTTTCTAGAGGAGCCACAATAGAGTCAAGTGGCACCTCTTCCAAAACTCCATTGACAATTATCACATTGTAGTCTTGAACTAGAACATCAACAACCTCCCCTGTATCACCCACTTTTCCATTAGCAAGAGGTTGTGGTTTCTTAGACAAGGGAATTATTGAGTTTTCATTATCTAAATTCTTTTCTACCTCAGCCAATTCATCTGGCAAAACTAAAAGAGATTTCATTCTCATTTTTACAAATTCAACTAAATTAGAATCTAAATCTATTGCAGCAACATATCTATTTTTCTGAACAACACATGCGCTGGTAGTGCCACTACCACTAAATAAATCTAAAACCCAATCAGCTGGGTGAGAAAAAATATCAATTAGATAATTGATTAATTGTTGTGGCTTTTGGTAGGGACAAGCCACGGAACCCATCATTGAATTTTTGAGTTTTTTTTGTCATAGCTAGATACTGGAACAAATTTCCAAAACTTGTCAGCCCGGAGGTGTTGTAGTGAAGCATGGAGTGTTTGCCATCTAGAGAATAATAACCAATGGTTATGTATTTTATTTCACTGCAAAGTCGCACTCCACCCGACTGACATTGGGCTTGTACCCGACATGGAATCTTCAAATTGAAATAAATAAATAAAAGTTTTAAGTTAAAATGATTGTTTATACTAAATTCAAAATAATAACTTTGAGTTAAAGTACGAATTAAAAATTTGTGAAGTTAAAAAATTACCACACAACATTCCTTATTCCCGCATTACAAAAACTCAATGAATCTTTCTAGACTGAAGCTGATTACCAAGAAGAATGAAAAATAACAACTCTCCAAATAGGAGACGTTGTGACTTCAAGAAAACCTTGCATGAAACTATGGATTTTAGTGAATTTGAAAGGAGAATCATCATTTAATGATTCCTTCATTTGAAATCCATATGGTATATCGGCAATGCAGAGTGTGTAGGGCCTTTTCTTTAAAAATTTAGAAATCTCTCTACAATCACCCTCCTCAACTATGTAGAAGCATGCTTGATCATCGACACTTTTGGGGAGGTAGGTCTCTAATGGATCCTCCTTCGGAATGGTCTCATTCCGTGCTAGTCTCTGTCTATCCCTTTTTTCTGCTTTCGCCTTCAGAATATATCTCTTGAATTGCTCTGGAGGGACTTTATTTTTCTTATCTTTGGGGGACTGAAAAACAAGAACCTATGCTTAGCATAGGAGATATAAAGTCTAAAACATAATTAAATACCATATCTCTAAACAATATAAAAAATGGAGTCAAAGCCTCGTTTTAGCTACTCGGAGGATAAAGCCTCTAACACTTTTCAAAATCCTGACAATTTAACCCTGTCACAAGGGCTTCTTGAACTTTCATAAGCAATTTATGCTTGCATTTAAGAAAGTGCAATGGTTACAAATCCTTCAAAATTGTGAAAATCATTTTAGAAAAAAAAATGAAATGAAAACAAATATTTGAATTATGAATAGTACCTCTATAAGTCTTTCCTCATCTCTGCAAGAGAGAGTTAACCATCTACAACTCTAGAAAGAACGCTTATAATTAATTTTGAAGAGCTAATTACTTGTATATTCTTCCACTTGATATTCCCATTTCTGTAGGGATGGGCTTCAGAGTTTGAGTGGAGGCAATTTTCTTTTTTGATTTTGAGGCGCCTTGAGCAAGTTGAACTTTTATTCGGAAACTTTCCCACTTGCCAAAAATTTTGTCAACAAGGGCCCATACCTAAAATAAATTATTGATAATCAATTTAATTAATATTAAAATACATTTCAATATTTCAGTCCAATGTAACAATGTATAAAGAGCATGCCATAAATGTTGACCAGAGCATTCCATGACAAGCATAACAACAAAAATTTACCTGGCCACTACGAAAAGCAAGTTGAAAAAGATTGTCATATTTCGTAAGGCTCTGCGTAGGATTCTTTGAATCAAACGACAAGCATGTCTCTTGAGCACAAAATGCCTTGAGCTCCAACTGATTTACATCACTAGCTTTGGAGACTCTTAAATATTCTTTGTGAAAAAATCAGATTCTTTTTTGTATGGCAGTCATCTTCATCATGTAATCTTGATCAATATTATGATCCCAAGCAAGCAATTTAGATTCTTCTCCTGTCAGGCCAGCAAATGCAATGGCGCTAATATTACAGAAAGAAACAATATGTGGATATTCTTGGGACAATTGTTTTTGGGTTTGTAAACTATGCATGTCCATGTGAATAGTACACCTGCAGCCAAAAACTCTATTTGATCCAATAATATTGATGCTACCACTTGTGAATTTCACATGTGTGGAGTGCCCACCACATGTGATTATGATCTCCTAAGGTGTGTGGATGCACAATGATCAAGATTAGATTGAGATTCAAGATCTATCTTCAACTCAATGGCAAAACCACACTACTACATGCATTAACTCACTTCCAAAGTAGATACACACGTGTGGAAAGTGTTCCAAATAAAAAACTAAGTAAAAAAATAGCTTGCTCTCGGGTAGAGAGAGAATGCAACCAATAGCTCTCAAGTAGAGAGAGAATGCTAGAAAACACTTAGTCTCAAAATCACACGAGATCTCCAAATTACTTAGTTCAAAATGAAAAGTACAATGACACTAGTAGATCCACGAGCTAATCCAAGCTCAAACATGATTGGACCACACATTTACTAGCCTCTTAATCATATTGGACCATTGATTCATTCACCTCTTGATTCTATTGGACCATTCTCAAGCATATCTAAAATCCTATTGGGACCATTGATGGTTCCACCTCTAAATCCTATTGGACCTCTTGAACTTCATCAAACTAAATTACTACACTTGTCAACACTCTCTATTTAGCTCAAGTTTCATCTCCTACACTACTTTGGCTCAATAGAGGCATTACATGTGGAATTGGTCAATTTGCCATCTATGCCAATTTTGGCCCTATCAACATCCTACACTAAGATGCTTGACGCAAAAAGTGTAAGACCCCTATAACTAACATAGATAACCTTTTTGCATTTTTCACACTCCTCCTAAAAAGTTATCTATTGAAGATTAGGCATTGATCTTGATATAACTCCAAGATTAGATCTATGCTTGATGAAGGCACTTTTGCTCAAAGACTTGGTGAGTAGATCGGCAATATTAAGAGGATGTGTTGACATGCTCCAAAGCATGAAATATGGGATTATTGGCAAGAGCTTGGGCCAAGATATTGTCACACTTGATCATTGGTAGATCATCCTCCTTGATGCACTTTAGCTCCAATAATAATCTCTTGATCCAAAGCACCTCTTTGGTAGTTGTGGTGAGTGCTTTATACTTAGTCTCACATGAAGAAAGAAATATAGTATCTTGCTTTTTGGAAAGCCAAGGTATTAGATTGCCTCCAAGATGTATAGTGTATGCACTAATAGACTTTTGATCCATCTTATCACTTGCAAAGTCTGAATCCGTGCAGGCAACAATAGATAAATCTTCACTTTTATAAAGTAGACCATAATCACAAGATGAAGATATATATCTTAAAATCCTCTTGGCCATCTTCCAATGATGGATCTTAGGATCTTGCATAAATTGACTTAATTTGTGCACACAAAAACTTAGATCGGGCCTAGTACTGGTAAGCCAAATCAAGGAGTCTACAAGACTCCTAAAAAGTGTGATGTCCTCAAAGGATCTTTCATCACCTTTATTAGGATCTTTTACAATTTTCTCCATTAGAGTATCTATGCTCTTAGAATTTTCCATATGGAATTTTTTCACCATAGAAAGAGCATATCTAGATTGACATATAAAAACATAATCTTCATGAAGTTCAATCTCTAGGCCTAGTATGTAATGGATCTCTCCTAGATCTTGCATTTTAAACTCACTTCCAAGGGCTAGCTTAGTTTCTTAAACTAGCTTGATACAACTTCCACAAAGAATAATTTCATCAACATAGATTAGAAGAATGACAATATTACTATCAACAAGCTTTACATTATTCTTCAATGGCGGTCCAATTTCGTGGAACAGTCGTAAGCAAACCTCTATCACACTTTCTTCTACAAAAGCAGAATACATTGCTGCTTCTCAATCTATTAAGAAAGCGTTTTGGTTGAGAAATTTATTGTCAGATGTCAATCTGCATTAGTACAGCCCTACAATTTTATTCTGTGATAATCAGAGTGTTATTCCCCTATCAGCCAACCCAAGATTTCACTCTAGGAGTAAGCACATTGAAATCAGATATCACTATATCAGGGGCAAGGTTCTTGACAAAGAGGTGAGCTTGACGTACTGTAGAACGCAGAACATGGTTGCAGACATATTTACGAAAGCACTCAATATTAATGCACACAACAAATTTTGTGCATTGCTTAGTTTGAAGATCAAGGTATTCACAGATCTAGATTAAGGGAGGATGTTGGATTTATTTCCTCCACTCTCCTAAATCCCATTTTTAATCTGCCTCCATTCATGCTGCATATTTACTCTTTATGCTCATGCAGTTGCACTAAGGTTGACGTCACTCCTTTCACGCCCATGCAGCTGCGCTAACTGACTGAACAGCGATAGCAGCCACCCACGATCTCTTACTGACAGCACATACACTCTGTACTTTTTTCATCTACACAGTTGTAGCATTTCTGTATATATATATATTGGATACCAATTGAGTACTCATTGACAACGACAATGAGGAAGAGCATGAGACGATAAGCTCATGTGTGTATGTTATCATCAGAAGCTCATCAAAGAGATATAGAAAATAATAGATGCTTAATGCATTGATTCTTTATTGTTGGTATTAAGTTTTTCATTCCTTTTTACAGATTGAAATAAGTTTCGTAGAGCACGCGGTTTCTCCCGCTATTGTCTTGTGCTCTACTACATCTTTGACATGTATATCTGATGTACTTAATCTGATTACAGTTCTTTCTTCTGCATTCAGATCTGTGCCAATGTTGCTATGCTTATTATCATTCATTCTATCTAATTTTTCTAGTTGCTCATTTTGGTAATTAACGTGACTAATACTTAGTCTTGTCTTTGCGAATCGTTCGTGATTGATTGTCAGTTGAGCCTAGTCTCTCTCTTCACAAATCTTTCGAGACAAACAATTTGTCTTGTTGTTCATGATAGATTATTCTTCTTATGTTCAATTATAGTTTGGCTACGTAATCAAGAATGACCCTGATTTCCATCACCACCATTCTGTTCGTTCTGGTAGGCGTAGTCATACTTAGGGAGAGCTTGTTTCGTTGCGCACGAACATTTTCTGTTCGAGTTCGTTTCTTATTCGTGTTTCATTTTTCGTTCGTGTTCGTCTCTCTTTCTCCTAGCAACTACTTCCAAAATCGATCAACAAATGCATTGAATCTTTCAACACATACCTTCGACTGGTTTCAACGTGGTCGTTTAGCCTGGTGGGTATCTACTATTGCCATGTCTTGTGATTGGAGTTCTATAGCTAGCTTCAGATCTTCGAGTTGCTGTTTGAGATCGGTCACCTCTCGTTTGAGTTTGTCAATCTTCGCTACTGCCTCCAAATATTCGGGGTGGTCAGCAACTCCCGAAAAAACAGGAATGATGTTGAGTTGCTATGTTAGATTGTCAATTCTGAACAGGGCCTATGAATGTTCCTCATGTGCATCCGGCCCATTGCATGTCTGATTGGTCTCGATAGATAGCTCATTCAGCTCTGCCAACTCTTCTTCGACTAATGCCTTCTCATCTGCAAAAATTCTGCTCGAAAATTGTCTAGCATTTGGCTTTGGAGCTGGTTCAGCTTCGAAAGGTCTACCATGATAGTACCTACGTTGCTGCACAGACCTAGTGTTGTCTTGACCTTTATTCGTGTTGCTCACTCCTCCTGTAGAAGTTTTTGGATAGCGACATTAACCTTATTCGCTTTCAGCACTTGTTGTTTTAAAGAATCAATTGTTGTCTGGAAATTCTAGAAAATGCTGGAAAAGATTCTAGAAAAATACTAGGAAAATTCTCGACGGTATGCATAGAAAGATTCGCGAATGATCCTAGAAAAGATTCTCAACTGAGTCCAGAAATATTCTTGAATGAGACTAGAAATATTCAAGAAAGATCCTAGAAAGATTTTCAAAAGGTTTTTGGAATGGGCCTAGAAAGATTCTTGAAAGATACTAGAAAGATCCTAGAAAGATACTAGAAAGATCCTAGAAAGAACTCTTGAAAGATTTTGGGAATGAGAATGGTTTCTGAAGGCATAACCCTTTGTGTTTTGCAAATGAGACATCAAATGATTCTTATTGACTAGAATGTTTTAATCAAAGATAATATTTCTTGAGCTTGGACCCGTTAATTCGAGTCGGTAATAGTCGCAATCAAGTGATTGGAGTTGAATAGAACCATTCACGAACACCTCGATAACTTTATAAGGTCCGAGCCATCTCATATGAAGCTTTCCAGGGAACTTCTGATGTCGACTATCATAGATTAGCGCAAAGTCATCAGCTTTAAGATCACTTTTCCTAATACGACTATCATACTTTTTCTTTCATTGTTCTTGGATTTGCTCCATAAGCTTTTGTGAATTTGAACGAGCTTCAAATAGTTTTTCAATATTCGTCAACCTTTCATTAATATTTTCTGCATCTGTTCGTTGGGCTTGTATATGAAAAGTTGGCACCTCAAATTCAATAGGTAAGATAGGATGCATACCATAAGTAAGAAAATATGGTGTTTGCTTCGTCGTGATCTTCTTTGTGTTTTGATAAGCCCAGAAAAACTAAGGTAATTTTTTATCCCAATCAGTCGCATGTGCAATAGTAATCTTTTTCAAGATCTTGCAAAGTATTCCATTTGCTCTCTCAGTTAACCCATTTGCTTTTGGATTATAAGGGGTTGTCTTTTTGTGTTTAATCAGAAAATACGTTGTCAGCAGCTGTATTGTGTCATTTAAAAAATGTGTACCATGGTCACTAACCAATTCGAGAGGACAACCATATCTTGTGATTATAGATTTAAATAAGAATGATGTGATAGTTTTTGCATTGTTTCATTTCGTCGCGTCTGCTTCTACGTTCTTTGTGGCATAATCTGTCGCAACCAAAATATAACGACACTTAGTGTGTCGAGTCACGGGCTTGATTGGACCGACAAAGTCAATCCCCCGCTTTTCAAATGGTGCAAGAGGTAGGATTGGTGTCAACGACCAATTCATTGTTTTTGTTGGCTTTCCAGATCTCTGGCATGGATCACATGATCATATATAATTCGGTACATCCTTGAACATAGTTGGCCACCAATACTTGACAGTCAATATTTTACTAACAATGTTCTTTAAAGCAAAGTGTCTGCTAGCATCCTCCGAATGTAAGGCTTGTACAACCTTCTTAATATCTTCGGTTTCGAGACATCTTCTTAGTTGATGATCAACACCAGCTTGTATAGGACATTGTTAATAATAGTATAAGGTGCTACCTTATATTGAAAAACTGTCTTCTTCTCCAAATCATATCCATCAAGATATATCTGATCCTTAAAATAGGTAATGATATCAAAATATAAAAAAGTCGTAGATGAGATTTCGAATAAATTTTCATCTGAAAAATCATCATTAATTGGATTTTCAACTTTTTCCATGCCGAGTCGCGATAGATAATTAGCATTCGTATGATATTTTCCTTGGCGAAGTTCCGCTTGATAAGTGAATTCTTGCAAAAGTAGAATCCATCAAGCAATTCTTCTTGATAAATCTGGTTTATTCACCAGATACTTTAGAGCATAGTGATCAACATGGAAAATGAAAGCATATCCCAGCAAATAATGCCAAAATTTCTTAACAGTAAAAATCATTCCGAGTGCTTCCCTTTCTATGGACGAATAATTTTTCTCCGAGACACTTAGTTGTCGACTTGCATAGTATATGGGATGGTCTTTCTTCTTATCGTCCTTCTGGCTCAGACAGATGCCAATAGCGAATGTAGAAACATCAACATAGCTATGAAATAGAATAGCCCAGTTTGGTGGTCTCAGAATAGGAGCATTGATCAACTTCTGCTTAAGTTCTTCGAACGCATTCTACTGTTCTTTCGTCCACAAGTATTCCAATTGTTTCTTGTAAGAGCAGCAACATTAGAGGCATGATTCTCGATGAATATTTGATAGTAACCGACATGTCCTAAGAAGGCTCTTAGTTCACGTAGATTTGTTGGTATCAGGAGGTTTTTTATAAGCTCGTTGCAATATAAGTTTCAGTTTCTGTATATGTGTTTTTACATCACTGTAAACACAGAAATCATCAATGAAAATTTCAAGAAAAGTTCTTAGGAAGGCAGCAAAAATGGATATCATGATTCTTTGAAAGGTTGTTAATGCGTTGCAAGGACCAAAGGGAATTTTGTTGTAGGCATAAGAGCCTCAGTCTGTAGTAAACGTGGTCTTTGAACGATCCTCCTTCCTTACTCCAACCTGATTGTAACTAGAGAAACCATCACAGAAACTATATCATTCTTGACCAACAACTGATCTAAGATAGAATTAATGAAGGGTAAATGGTGATCTTTCCTTGTGGTAGCATTCAGCTTCCTGAAGTCCTGGCATATTCAAATTTTGCCAGTCTATAAAGTAGAGCTCTAGAGAAACTCGCCTACTACCTTAGAGAAAGCTCTCAGATATGCTCAAATCTATGATGATTCAGTGGGTAGGAAGAAGGTGAAACAACAATCCTTTTCTGAGCAGCCTACTCAGAATGATTTTCAATTTATATAGAAATTTTTAAAATGAAAGAAAGAAGATAAAGTTAAGAATGAAGCTCCTCAGAAACGTCCATCACTCATACAGCCCTTAAAACCAGAAGATTTTGAGAAAGCCAAACAAGAATGTTTGTGTTTTGTGTGTATGGGCAAGGGTCACACAGTTAGACAATGTCCATTAAAAAAGATAAAAAAGATAAAAAACAAGTCCATCTTGTTCAGACTGTAAGCTTCCCAAGTGACTCGGCAGCTTTCGAGATAAAAGTATAACTCTACACATGCATACACTGTCTCATACCTTGTCTACACTCCATTTAGTGTGTTCTGGGCCTCACAAGGATATTAGTTTTTTTTGGGTCACATCCAATATGACGTGGCATAACTAACAAATTGGTTCATAGGAGTACCTTGTATCTAAGGCTAGGAGTATACTGAATCCTACTTAGTGGCCATGGACATAACATTCTTCCCTCCTTAAACTGCTTCTATCCTTAGAAGCTCTCTAAACAGGAAAGAATAACAGAAATAGTTCTTTTAACTTCTCAATGTCCACCTAGAAAATCATTATCCTTAGTCTAACTTTCACAACAAACAAGTACTCAGAGATAATTTCTGCACTGGAGTACAAGTCAGGTTTGAAAAGTACACTAAGCGATAACTTTTCCATCTGGGTTACATTCACCACAAGTTAATAACATCACCTTCACGTAAAGCACTTACATGAAACACTGGGTGAAATAACCTAACTTAAGAGATTAAAGCTAAAGAAATAATAAAATAATCATAATTACAGTATGAAATTATCCACAACTCTGACAGATAATTCATAAGCTTTCAAGTACAAATATCCTTAGAATCCAAATTCTAAGATATGATAATTCATTCAATTAGAATCCCTAGGAGAATCATTAAGATATAGAATGATTAAAACTCAACTCTGAGTATCCCAGATACTCTTTTGAGTTAAATGCTTCTATTTCTGGCACCGAATGCAAGAAAATAACATTCATTCATCTTAATAGACTTGTCTGTCTCCTATGATAACTGGAGATCCAATTAAATGAAGGACTGTACTCAAGCATCTGCAGACCATAAACTATAGTAAAATAACATCCACTAGATAAATTAAATTCTCCACAAATTAAAAAGGCAAAGGTGCCTTAAAAATGGTTTCTAAGGCAACGTCTTTCGTGAAGGCACAAAAAAGAAGAGAAATGTAGTGTATCTGTCATGCAATGCTTGAAGAATCAGAAAGTCAATAGATGATATTGTAGCTGTTGTGCACATTATTATTCTAAATGATTGTATGATCTTGAATGTAATTTGTCTGCTACTATTTGTGTGTTTGATTCACTTGCTCATTTAATTCCGCACTTTGGTTTGATCTTGTTGAATGCTATATTAATGTGTTAACATAGATCAGTAGTGTCTGTCTACACTCTAAAGGATTGTAAGAATGATATAGCCAATAGTGACCATCGATCATATCTGAATTCCTGATGAACTGATCTTGTTCGCGAATCCTTTCGCTTCGTGCTTCGCTTCACTTTGCGATCACTTGGCCATAAGGGTAAATCAATTACAGAGCTCACCTAACTTTTATTTCATTTCGTCTTGTTTCGTTTCGTCTTGTCTCCTCTCATTACAGAGCCTGATTGATCATTTCACGAATGCTTGTGCTTCGTTTCGTTTCGTGTCGTTTTGCGATCTCTATGCTTTCAGCATGAATCAATGTTAGAGCTCATTTAAGCTTCGCTTCGCTTCATTTCGTTTCGTTTTCATCTAGATTTCGTCTCGTTTCGTTTCATTGTGTTTCAGAGCTTGATTGTTCCAACACAAATTATTCTCAAACAAAAATAATTCGAGTTTTGCGAAAAGTTTCGCGAATCGTTCTGTCAACAATCAGAAATGCAACATCAAGCATTCACCATAAACAATCACCAAGTAGGGAGATGGAAGAAGTACACGCAATATCACTGCAGAAATGAACTATGTTCGCCATAGTGTTGGCTTTTTCGCATTTTCCCGAAATGCGAAACTAGCATAGTTCAACAGTTTAAACTATTTTGCAACAATTTCGTCTCATTTTCCCGAAATGTGACACTTAGGCACAGTTCAAAGTTCAACCATTTTAGGGCATCTTCGGCTTATTCGCAAAATGTTCGCGAAGAGAGAGAAAATTCCCGAAGGTCATCTACTTCAAGACTTGAACTGCTTAAGGGCATCTTTGACTTTTTCGCAAAAAACCCGAAGAGAGAGAAAAAGCAAAGGTCGGCTATTTTTTAACGAAGGACGCCCCCAGCCATTTTTAGAAATTTGTGAAGTGAAAGAAAACCACTTCACGTGAAATGCGAAGTGAGAGAATTTTCGACGTCCTTGTCCACACGTCAGCATTCCTAATTCGTTGACAGTATACACTATGTACAGTTGTCACAAAAGCCATATACTTCTAATTACAACTGCTTACCTAATTAGGTGACAAACATTTAATGTAGTTAATACATGGATACAATCTATAAATAGATCATCCCAGCACAGATTACTTGAGACGCTCCATCCATGAGATGAATGATTTTGAGCCTCCCAGTTACGCCGCCATTCTGGTTGTAATTGTTATTTTATTGTGCTTCAGTATAATATAGCAGCACCATGCTTTTCTATCTGTGTATAACGTAGATGAATGCTTGTTGTGATTGAATGCACTTTATCATTGTTTGATTGCACTTGTTTACTCACTTTGATCAGAACACGGACGTCTACGACTCCTTCGCTTCTAATCAGACGATGGCTGTCTTTGACGCCTGAGGAACTCGCAATATCATACTGCTCTTTCCATCTATATCAGAACCAAACTTCACATTGAATTCATTTTTCAGTAATACCACACACAAACCATTTCCAATCTCTTCAGTGGACTGTACTCTCATTTTTGTGAGTATGAACTAATTTTTAAGATCATGTTGGGCAATTAGAACACTTAAAGCTGTGATTATATTTAGCATAAGCTTTCTATTAGACTGTTTTTGCATCTAGCAGCTGATTGTAATGGGAGAGTTGTTCTGCAAGTGAATGCTTTATGAGGCATAGTGAGACAACTAATGGCTGTGATAAGCAAACAAATGACACTAATGATGTTATTGATAACACTCCCAAGAATGGTGACGATCTGGTTTGCTTTGATGGAGACATGCTTAGCCATGGAGGTAACATGTCTAGTCTTGAATTTTGTATTGAACTTTTAGATCCAAGTTGGAATGATTCATTTAGTAGGACCAAAAAAAGCACAACAGAAAATGCAAGCAAAGAAGGTCTCGATGTATCAAGAAATGGTCAATGTGTGGGATGTTTTTCCTTATATTTCATCTTTTGAAATGTTTATTCATGTTAGATAGAGATAATCTCCCATATGGTTGCACGACGGAAATGATGGATCTCCACAAGGTTCTTCACTGTGTCACGATCCTGCAAGTTCATTTTGGAATGGCAATCCATAGTCAAAGTTCATGTGTTGGAGGCAAAGATCTTCATCATGGAGATGATGAAGAGTCAACATAGGGAAAAACTCTACATATTGGTGATTATCTTCACATCATGTTTTAAACATTTCTACCACAAGAGGTAACCAATTCTTAAATTCAAGCATACTTCTAGATGGAGTAGATGAGAGAAAATGTAGGGCATTTTGTGAGTTTTGGTGAGGATATTGGTTGTGCTAAGTATGTCAATAGTCGTCCCCATCTTGGTATCAAAACAATATAAAAAACATGGAGCACAAAAAAAGGATTCATTTAGTCATTGATTTGATAAGCTCATGACCAAAACAACATCTTTTGGCACGTTGCACTCTTACACATGAACCACCAAATAACCAAAGTTGCGAAACATCTACATTTTCTTGATATGTTGGGTCTTCTTCTCAAAACGACTCAAAAGGATTTTAAACACATTCTAAGACATGTCATTGAAATAGTATATTCATAAATTTTAACATATTATAATAAATAAAATTTTAAAAGTAAAGCACTAAACACACGCAGATCAATTTCTTTTATGATTAGGATATTTTCACACACACCAGTAAGGCATGTCTATTTGTCAAAAAATTGAACACTCGTTGCAAAGGAAAAATAGGAAGGCCATATCCCCTTCTACATAGGAAAGTAAGGACATCATGTGGCCAACTGACTTAACATAAAAAATGATGACTTGGGGTAATGCCATGCCTACCCCGATATCTTTACTATAGCAGGGCCCCTATTTTTTGGGAGACACACAAATTTAATTTTTTAGGCATGAGAACATCATATAATTAGTTGTTATAAGATAGACGAGAGAGAATGAACGTCCACCATGGGCGAAATGCATGGAACCTGGGTGGTGATATGCGAACTGGTGATAATATGCGAAGTGAATATGTGAGAACGAGCACTGTGCTTTGAGGAAGAGATGGCATTAAGAATGAGTAATGGGTACATGTGAAGGCTAAGGGATTCTTTCCATGTCCACCCGGTGACCCGTTCTGTGCGTCAGCTGACATCACCCTTTCAGATGACCCGTTCTGTGCGTCAACTGACATCACCCAGCTAAGAGAACGGCTCCAACTGCTCATTTCTGGAAAATCTGTAAACCCCTTCACCCATTGGGCAACCGGTGGTGTTGAGCAACTCGTGGTGTTGCTTGACATCACATAGCCTAGGTGAGGGGTTTGACATGCAAAAGCACTCTTTTGGAGTGGAGGGAAAAAACGAGATCATTTGAATTTTATCCACCTCCTCATGATTAGCCATCTAAAAACGTCCAAGTGACAGCAGGCTAACACGTGGCCAACTTCCAAATGGGAATTCTGTACCCCCAATCTCAACCATTGCATAAATTTATTTTATCTATGGGATTGCTATTTGTAGCCTGTCTATGCTCTCTTTCAAAATCTTCACAAAACCCAATTTTTTCCCAGAGAAAAAAATCAGAAAAAAGTGATTTGCTTGACCATCTGCTGGTAAGCGTTTAAATTTGTCTGCAAAAACAGAAAAAAATCGAAGTGGGTTGGTTTTGCTCAACGAAAATTCAACTTTTAGTGGCACAATCCAAACTGATAGATGTCAGTCGAGTGATGTGGAAAGATAAGTCGGATCAATTGAAGATCAGGTGATGCTGGAGAAGGAGTATGGATTCAGAGGGAGCCAAAACGTGTGCACGGATGGTGTTGGAAGGGGAGGGCAAATCATTGGAAAAGCAAGTCATTTACGTGATGGGCATCTGGTTTTCTGACCATTTCACACTCTCTGTGTCAGATGGGCTGCATTCCTGGACATCCTTGGGTTAGTTTAACCTTCTTGTCTGACAAAATGGACTTTCTCCAAGCATTCAATGTCTATGCCTTGGCCCAACTGCCTCTTTGGATTTTCTCTTCCAAATTTCTCACATGTTTCTGTAAGTTGTCTCAGGATAAGCAGCTGGAAGTTGCTGATGTGAATGGGCCGTTGAAAGAAGAATACATGAATGCTGACTACTCGTCTTTGTATCTAGTGGTGCATTTTGCTTACCAGTTAATCATTTCAGTTAGGTTGTGAGCAACCTAAAGTGATGAAATGTAATTATTTCTTATCTTTCTGTGAGGAAATAGCTACTTGTTTTGAATAATTTAATGATTCATTGAATCTGCTAGGATTTGAACGATCATCGAGTGTGCACATTGTCTTTCTACTCTTGTTTTTATGTTTGTGAAAATTTTTGAAGTGCTCAGTTTGACTTGCCACAGACTTCAGGGAGCTTTTTTGGTTTTTTCGGACATAGCAGTCAGATTATTACTAGAAGGATTTTCACGTCCCTTGTTCAGATATTTTGGACTCTGTTTCATACGACACTCAGCAAATTGATTTTCTTTTCTTATGCAAAGCAGCTTCAAAAGAAATTGTAGCTGATCGAGCAAGTCAGTGGGACGTATCTGTACAAAAGTACATCAAAGATGCCAAATTTTATTTGAGTCACCAACGGCCTGGTTCAATGTACTCATTTACTTTAGTCGGAGAATCTCAAATGCGGGTAAATCCTCTTTAATTTTGTGCTCTAATTGCTAAGCTCTATTGTGCATGATAAAGATGTGGATTCTTATCTATAGAATAAAAGACACTGCTCCATTGTTAATATATAGAAGATGCTCAGCTTGCAACATCAATGCAAGAGCACAAAATGCATATGCTGAAAAGAAACCTGCCAAAAAATTTAGGCTGAAGTTCTGGACGAAAAAATGGAAAAATATTTGAATACTTGATCTTTGGAAATTATGTGATGTGAATGGTCTAGAAATGCAAAGTAGAGACATTAATATGAACAAGGTGATTGTAAGATATTAGAAGAATTTAGTTGCACACAAATAAATATCGAGACAAGCCTTGACTCATGGACTATGATTGTCACATAAAGGTATGAATATGAAGCACAAGACTAAATTATTTCTTAAGAACTTAAGTGTGCACATCATTACAACCTTATATGTTTGTATCTAGTCATTGATCAACGTGATCACAAAGGACCACTATAAATAGCCGAGGTCGTGCTAAATCTAGAGGCTATTCTTCTTTTGTTTAATTTGGATTCTATGTGTTCTTGAAGCTTCTCTTGGAGAGCTTTCTTGGGGTGTTTTATGGTTCATGTGCCGAAAATCACATGAGAGCTTTGATCATTCTCTACGGTCAGGCCCTATGTATTGAATGATCATTGATGATGATGAATCTTGCCTATCTTTGCCATATTTGGTGAAGAATTTTCTATTTTGTCTATTTTCTTGATTTTTGACTAGTTTTATTGATTTCTTGTTTTTCCATGCTAATTTGATGTTCAAGAATGGATTAGATGTTTTAATGCTAAGATTGGCACATGATAATTTTGGTATTAGAGCATTAGATCCTTTCCCCATCAGATTTGGTGGTTTTCTTTAAGTTTGGTGGAGTTCTTTCTACTAGTCTCTTTGTTTTTCAATTTCCAGAATATTTTGATTCAATTTTTGACCCATTAACTTTTGTTTTTTCATATGATTTGTTCTTTTAGATCAGTGGCCCTCTCTCTTAGCTTATGGGAGGTACTTATTTTGTTTTGTTTGGAGCATAATGACCAAGTTATGGCCATTTTAGTGAAATCATTCCAATTTTAGTTACCTTTGGTTTTTGCGGTCTGTTTGTCTCCATTTTTGCCTGTACTTTTGGCCAAAATTTTTAATTGACTGTAAATTTATAGATTAGTAGATCTATGTTTTACCTTGCATCTGAACCAATTTCCAGCCAATTTGGTAAAATATCGACAAAGATAGATATGCAAGTTCTTGTGAAAGAGGTTTAATTCTAGTTTTGGTAGGATTATTGAGAGAGAAGCACTTTAGCCTCTCAATTTTGAAGTTTGTTTCTTTGCAAAAAAATTTCACTCTCTTCTTTTTGAAGTTTCCGTTTAAAAAAAAAACACTCGCCACCCAAATGGCTCACCATTTTGGCGGCGCCAGCCAGACCTTTTTTTTTTAATTATTTTAATATTTTAATATTTTAATATTTTTTGCATTAAAACAAAAATTATTCGCCCACATGCGAATGCTCACATGTGTGCGCCTTTAAAAAGAAAAAAACCCTCCCCCCCCCTTTGGAAACACTCGCCACCCCCTCCCTTTCCACATGGTGCCCTTGTCCCTGCCATTCATATATTGTCTCTCTCTCTCTCTCTCTCTCTCTCTCTCTCTCTCTCCCTCCCCTATTTCTCTCCTTTGCTCCCTGTTTCGCACTCAGAGGCTGCTCCCATTCCTATGTTCGTGCATACCGTCCTCCGCCAGTTTCAAATATAAATATAGACATTGCAATTTTTTTTGCGGTTCATGAATTTTTTTACACTGTTTGCCAACGTTTCAGCTTGGATTCTTCACAGGTCGGTGACTTAGCCATTATGTACAAAGCATAGTTGCACAGAATCACGTTTTTGGGAGGAGACGTTTCAGAAACCGCGTTTCTGAGAAACGCGTTTCTCCTCCCAGAATCGCAAAAACAAATTTTTTTTTTCTTTTTTTGGAAAAATAGCTTATGGCTGAAATTTTTTTAGGGGATCAATGGTCAAACGAGCGTTTTGCCTCTCAGAAGTGTAGTAGATGGGTCACAAACAGATCTTATGTTCAATAGCTATTTGGTTGTTATTTGCTCTGGTTTCAATAAATGCTCAGGGGGTTCGGGGGGCGGTAGCCCCCCGAGAAACAGGGGGTCCGGTGGGGGGTTTGGGGGGCAACGCCCCCCAACGGCAGGGTCCGGGGGCTACCCGACGGTAAGGCCTCTTCATGATTTGGCCTTCCAACTCCCTGAGCAAAAACACACTTACTGGGACCATCTGTGATCGTAACAGACAGGCTAGAGGTTAGTTTTGAATTTTTATCCTTGACAGAACCCAACATGATTAATGCACCTGAACTGGACCATCCTGCACCCGAAACAGTCGGTAAATTACACAGTAATTATGCTCTTAATTAGAGCTTTCACTTGATACCCATATTGCACAAAAAAAAGCCAAAAATATATATTTCACAGCGGGGACAGGATCCACAGCGGGGGCGGGTGGCTCCGGTTCCGGATTTCTCTGTCGAGTCTGTCGCAGCATCTCTCGGATATCTGCCTCTTGCTTCCGATGCCTCTCGTTGTGCCTTCGGATATCTTCCTCAAGCTTTCTCCTGGCTTCGCCCTCGGGCTTCGGTGGTATTCGCTCAGCCATCTCGATCGACCTTCTCCTCACAGCACCCTGATCCTTGAACACCCTCTCACAGCACCCTGGCTCTCAAACAGCCTCTCACAGCCTGTCACCGGCTCTCGCTTGCTCTCTCACTGTCTATCACTAGCCCTCTCACAGCCTCTGAAAATGCCGACCACAATGGCATTGTGAGTGCCTATTTATCCCCACAGCCTGATCGGCCATGTGGATCCCCATCATCCCTCCATGTGCCTCCGTACCCGCCCCCATGTGATGCTCCCCCCTGTGTTGGTCTCCCATTGGGCCCATGGTCTGCTCACCCACAATGCCCATGTGCCTCTGTACTTGCCCCCATGTGATGCTACCCCCCTGTGTTGGTCTCCCATTGGCCCCTCGGTCTGCTCACTCGCAGTGCCCATGTGCCATTGCAACGGTCCCCTGCATCATGTACTGTACCCTCTTTTTTTACACCCAGAACCCCCTCTTTTTACTTTTTTTTGTCCTTTTTTGGTAGTTAATATGCAAAAAAAAATTACTAAAAATATATTAAAAAATAAAAAAAATATTAAAAATGGTACCGCCCTGGTACCGCGGATCCCAGGGCGGTACCGTACCGGCGGTACCACTGATATGGTACCGGCGGTACCATACCAGCGGTACCAGAGGGTACTATGATATATATATATATATATTAAAAACGTTTCTGAAAAAAAAATCCATATTTCCGAAACGCGTTTCAGAAACGCAGTGCAACTATGGTACAAAGATACATCAAATATTCAGCCCAACTAACCAAGAAAAAAAATTTACCGTAAAATTTTTTGTATTTTCTACGATTTTTTAATCTTTTATGAGTACTCCAATGTTTCAAGAAAATAACCATCAAACAAAATTTTGTTTACATATTCAAGTTTTTAGTTGCTCTTTAATCTTTGACAAGCAAATGTTTCGTGGAATTCAAAACTTATTCGATTCAATCGATGTAAAGCTCCTCACATGGATTGATACTACCTCGACCAACCTATGAGATATCACTAAGATCAAGTTTTTTTAACTTTTTCGTTTGAGATAAGGAGTTCTCTAAGAGAAATATTTAAGGAGATTATCTTCCGATGCTAAAGTTTCTCCTTCATGAAAATTGAGTTTTGATTTACATGGAATATTAGTTGTACTCTAACACCCTCAAAAAGATCCAATTCTCTTAAGAATCTTATTTGGTCCATTAAAACGTGTTGATAATATATAATGTTTTCCTGGATGCAAGGCATTAAAATTCTTTGGAATCCTCCTCAAATACACCCAATGTCCAAAATCGAATTCTCGAGGAGTTCATTTCAAGTCAGCACATTATTTGGCTGATTCCTAAGCACTTGGAACATTTTCATGTGCTAATTGCAACTTCTTGCATAATATCATGCAAAAATTTGGTTGCTTTTAGAACAGGAACATATCCTAATTCAACATTAATAGGTGAATGTGGTTGGATTCCATACGTAAGCATAAATGTACTGTACCCAGTCGCTGAATTCTTATTACTATTATAAGCAAGAGACATATGTCTTTAACACATCGTCCATCGCCTAATTGGTTGTCTCCATTTGACTGTCAAAACCGTATGATCTAAAGAATTGAAAGCAAGGGAAATCTCAAGTTTATTGAATTCAGCTGACCAGAAATGTCAAGTGGATTTAGAATCTTCAATCATGTTTACTAACAATATCTGAAGGCAAACCATAAAACCTGAACAAAGGTTCCACAAAGATCTGGGCCAAATCAAAAGCTTTTATAGTAGTTTTCACAGGAATAAAGGTAGCTATTTCTAGATTTGAATGAATTAGATCATTCATCATTTGTTGGAAAGTGGCAGAAGCATTAGTCACTATACCAAGTCAAGTTTTAAAAACAGTCATTTGAATGTCATCGAAATGGAGACCCATTTTATGGTGTCCGAAGATCTATCTTGGTGGGATGTTCAGCCCCACACAAGCTATCTGCCAAGTTATCCATTCTTGGCTTCGAGTACTTGTTCTTAATGGTAGATTCATTCAACCCGTTATTATCCACGCACATCCAAAAACTGCCATCCATCTTATCCTTAAGAAGAACATGAGCACCCATTTGACCTACTAAGTTTGATATGTCCCATTTTCATACAGTTATCAATTTGTTCGATAATCTCATATTTCTCTTTTGGACTGGACTTATATGGTGGTTGAAAGATTGGCTGAGGTCTTGGCATAGATGTATCTTATGGTCTACTATCCAAACAAGAGATAATCCATGAGGTAGTTCATTCAAAACAAATCACTGCATTCTTGTTTCAACTTCTCTAAAGTCTGCTTTTTATTACATGACAATTTAAAAGGAATTATGTTCATGTCACTATTAATTACATTCAAATCACAATTTACAACATATTTCATAAGCACATGAAACAATGCAAAATTGGCATTTGAAGGTTTTTTTTGTTGAATAATCCACTGAAATGGTTCAGTTAGTACATGAAGTATTGTTGTCTAATTTTGGTACATAAACTTTGGTCACATCTATGATGGACTAAACTTGATTTGCCATTTTGGTATTGAAGTTATCTTGGACATTGGAGCGAAATGGCACAAAGCTTGAGGGAAGGTGGAGGCTTGAGAACGCAAAAGATGAAGCGCATGTCATTTGTGAAATCTTGGACTTTTTAATGGATGCAAATGTCAGACTTCGTGTATGGGGCTCTTGTACAATCTCCACTTATGGTTTGTAAAGCATATCTGCTGAAAACTTGAGCATGGTTAGTTATCAAATGTTTGGTGAGTCATGTTTTCATTGCTACATTCATTGGTCCATCATTATTTAGTTCCATATGGTATAGGTATTGGCATTTTAGACACATCACTTGGTCTCTAGCATGACACTTGGTCATTGACACTACATTTATAACTATTATCAAGTATGCCACGTGATTAGTTGAGTCTATTAGGCTTTATTAACAGTAGGATACTCAGTCTTATTAGTGGTCACTTGGCACTTGAATAAGCTTGGTTAGTCTTATTAGGGTCCTAGTCATTCTTACTAGGCCTATTGCTAATCATAAATAGGTCTTAGGCCTCCTCATTCGATGTTTGGATTGCTTGAGAGTAGCTCTTAGCTTAGCACCATGAAAGTCTAGCTTGGCCTTCAGTATATTCAACTGTAGATTAAAATGTTAGTATCTTAGTTCTTATGGAGATTCTCAGGATTTGCAGTTTTGTTTGTAGTTCTTGTGTCTCTTTTCTGTTCAATGTGCTATTTTATTAGTGACTGGTAACACGAGCGGCAAGTTGATGCCAACACCAATCATGACATAATCATAGAGAATGCAATAACAAATTTACAGAGCAAGTTGCAACCAATTGTTAGTTTGACTACAATGTCCAGCTATGTTATGGACATACAATATGAGTAACCACAACTAATTGGGGTCTCACAATCATTTTACATGCTTATTTTATAAAGATTCCCTTTTGTTATAAATAAGACTATTTTAGTGTAGAAGGCTAAATGCCTTGAATTGGGCAAAGTAATCTGGAACCTCCTAGATCATTGGCAAATCGGTATAAATAAGGGTCAAGGATCTATCATTTCTCAATTACAAGTATGATGTCCTGAGCACTTTGTAGGGGAATTGTTTTTCTGTTTGAAGATCTTTGTTGGAAATTTGCTTGAGCCATCGACGACCATTGATATTCATTAAGTTTCTTTGTTGGAGAAATCTTTTGAATGCTATTTGTTGTGTACTGCCATTGATGTGATATCATTGAATGTGTTATTAAATTGGTAGCATAGCACTTTCCTGCTCACCACTTGTACAGACTATTTGCTTATAACTTGTTTGAATTTTTTCGTTTAAGGTGATGTTGTATTTTTGGGCCCCTCTCAAAGTGTAGAAGCGAGGGAGAGATGGAACCAATGAGTTGCTACCTTTGATTGATTTCAAGGATGAGGAACCTAGTCAAGAGTTCTGTGAGCCTCAAGAGCAAGTGTGAGAGCAACAACTTGAACATGATAGTTTCAGATCTCAATGTGGCCAGCTACAAGAGGGTGTTATTGGGAAACAATCAAAGAGGGAAAACATTTTGGAGGAAGGAGAGAGCAGTGAATAAGGTGCCAAAAGATCTCATGAGAGACAAGAGACTAACTTGCCCTTATGTCCACAATTCTAGAATTAGATGAGCCACAGTTCTTTCACGATGTCGTGAAAAAAAAGTTATGGCAGAAAGCCATGGAAAATTATGATATATGGGAGCTTGTTGCATACCAAAAAAAAGCAGCCAATCAATTGCTAATGGGAATGGGTCTATTAGACCAAATTCCTTGCTTATGGAACTATGGACAAATGCAAGACAAGGTTGGTGGCAAAAGGCTATGCCCAACAAGAGGGGCTAGACTATGAGAGAACCTTGGCACTTGTCGCTAAGATGACATCTATTAGGGGCATATGGGCCGTAGCCTCATATTTGATTGGGATGTCCATCAAAGGGATGTCAAGGGTGCCTTTCTCAATGGGCTCATCTCCAAATATAATCCTCTGGAGCCCAAGTCCAATTGGCTCGTTGCTATGATGGCAGTGTGTGAACTTTGGGCTGGCTGCCGTTGGTGCAATGAGGGTCAAATCCAAAGCAACTGCTCCAACATGACAAAGTGGTTGGCAAAGTGTGTGGGTGTTGGCTTTTTCAAATCTAGTGATCTGTATGTTTTGAACATGGCAAAGGCCCTCTTCTTCTTGGTCACAAATGTGACCTAGAAGATATCACTAGATGTGATGGTAGAGAGCCAGTGGAGGCCTCCTACGGTAGGCGTTAAAAGATGATTGCAACGTGTTTCACACAGGGTCCACACAATGGTAGGGTAGTCTCTCTTCAAAAGCTCACCCATGGCCACACACTTGTTGGCATTGTACCACCTGTAGTACATGTTGCACCCCCACCTTGATGACTATTGCATGTATATGCTCATAAATGAACTCTTCAACATCACTAGCTTGGGAAGTATCCACACCTTGAGAACTATAGTTCCCAAAGGACATGAAATCAAGATAAGCAAAAGACCTTTATGAGATTTTTTTTCATTTTTTTTTCTTTGCTTTCTTTAGAGGCTACAATACATCATTTTGAGTGAATCTTATTGCTAGGATTTTGGCTGTAGGGTTGCTAGGAAGAGACATTTTTTTGGCATAGGTGGTTAGACTGAGCATTCATGTGGTTGATGTTCATGAGGCTCTTTTGCATAGTTTTTTCTGGGTATAGGATTTGGGAATTTTGACACCGCACATTTATGCTTAGCAACATCAACTTGCAGCCTTACATCCTTTGCGAACGCAGAATTTTAACCTGTCCACTGATGTTACTTGAAATACCTTTACCGTTGCTCCTTATTAAGCAATGATGGATCCTATTGGTGTACCAGTCAGCAAGATCTTTTTTAATAGATGGATGATTCTCAAGATGTTCCAAATCTAGTAGTTGATCAGGAAATACAGGTCGATGTTGATATGACACTTGATGATGGATGATCTTGAATGCTTTGACATTAATGTGCAGTGCCTTGGTGTTGCTTCTAAGCACCTTGTCATTGATTTTGAGGACTTTTTTCATTCCCGTCGTACTACATCTGCATATCTTGAGCATTGTTCATATACTATTCTTGCTTTCAGGGCTTTGATTACTTTGCTTATTTAAGTGATAATTAATGCTATTATTCTCGATATTGGTTCCATGGTCGTTGAGGTATCTTTGAGATTGGTATGGGCTTCCACTTTTCCTGATGCTTCAGTTCTTGCAGATATTCATGATGCTTCTTATGGGATTGCATTAGCAGATAATTTAAATGGGTTACTTCTGCTTGTTTTTTCTCTCATGATCTCCATGCCGTGTAGGTAGTGTACTGGGCTCAAATCAGTGATTTCGAATCTTCCATCGGTTTGACAGAATCCAGTAGACTTTATGCATCTAAACTGGACCACATTGTACTCAAAACATTCAACAACCTACATAAATGTACTACCCTTAATTAATGCTTTAATTTGATACCCATATTGTCCACAAAAATAAATTAAAAAAAAAAAAAAAAAAACGTTTCTGAGAAACGCTGTCCCAAACCAGAAACGCATTTCAGACACTCGTTCTGGAACGCGTTTTTGGATGGGTTTCTAGAAACGCAGTGCAACTATATCCTATGCCAATAGAATTTTCACATGTGGCACCCAAACGATCTATAGCTCCAGACTAGTGTCCTGTCCCATATAACGAGACTGTCACCTTAGGTAGCTGTTACGTTCCCTTATGGGTACGTAACACTATCTTTCCTTGGTGTGAATCATAGTGGCACGTGATACCGCGGGTACCATAATGGTGGTACCGCGGTTATGGTGCCGCCCTCAGACCAGCGGTACCAGGGTGGCACCACAAAAATAATATTTTTTATTAATTTTTTTTTAAAAAAAAAACCCTTTTAACAGGCTAAAACTAGGTAAAAACTAAGATGTTACTGTACAGGGGGACTGTACTGGGGGCACTGTGGGAGAGCGGACCCAATCGGAGTGCGGCATGTCGGGGAGCAATACATGGGGCAGGTACAGTAGCACATGGGCACTGTGGAGGAGCAGACCATGGACCCAATCGGAGTGCAGCATGTGGGGGAGCAATACATCCGGACAGGTACACCGTCACATGGGCACTGTGGAGGAGCAGACCATGGACCCAATCGTAGTGCAGCATGTGGGGGATCAGCACATGGGGCAGGTACAGTAGCACATGGGATCATCAACAAAAGCAAATTGGGAAACAGGCTGTGGGGTTAAATAGGCACTCACGAGACAGTGAGAGAGCCAGTGAGAGGGGTTGAGAGGCATTGTGAGAAGCTGTGAGGGAGAGCCAGTGGGAGGCTGTGAGAGAGAGGCATTGTGAGAGGCTGTGTGACAGACCGAGTGAGAGGCTGTGAGAGGGGGGCTGTGAGAGAGCTAGTGAGAGCCATTGAGAGGCTGTGAGGGTCATTTCAAGCAACAGGGTGTCGTGAGATGGCGGAGGGCGAAGTCAGGAGGAAGCTCGAGGAAGATGTCCGAAGGCACAACGAAAGGCATCGGAAGCAAGAAGCAAACATTGCAGAGATGCTGCAAGAGACTCGGCAGAGACACCCATAGCTGCAAATCCCCGCCCCCGCTGTCGAGCTGGATTTGGATGAGCAGATCGGAATGAACTTCACACGACGGCAGCTCATCATGGTCAGGGAAAGGGCTGCCCGCCGTCGGGCTGACTAGGAGGCAGCTCGGGCTAACCGGGAGGCAGAGCGAGAGCGACAGAACAATGCACCTGATGAGGGCGAGGAGTTTGTGGAGGATCCGTAGAAATGTTTAGCATAGATGGGGTCTAGCCGTATGTGGCTGACTGTTGTTATTTAATGTTCATCAGTAGATGAGGCAGTATTTAGTGTTTGGCATGGTGTAAAGAACAGCCCCAGCCGTATGCGGCGGGAATACGTATTGTAGTTTTGATACATCTGTTGAATTAATGTACGGTGTGTTTTTTGTGCAATGCGTGGCTTGTGTATTGCAATCTGATGTATGTGATTATGAAATGCTATCAGGGGGGTTGTATTTCTGTGTTCTGCATATGCTCTCAAACTCTGTACTGAAAACTAATTGAAAACACGCACACACCATTTGAAGTAAAACTACAAGTAGAACATCACAATTACAAATTGACAAATACACATTGTGTAGTGAATAGAATACGTCCAACACTAAATATAATATGAAAAATGGTCTGAATACAGTGTTTGACCATCTGGTCGCCAAACATGGAACATGATATCAAACTGCTAAAAATAAAATGACGGAGCTACAATCAATGCTCTGTCTCAAACTCAGATGAATGCTCCGGAGATAACTCAGGGCCCCGAGCTGACTCTCGCAACTGATATCTATGTCTGTCTGGTACTGGCATGGGCTGTGTGTCTGAGGGAGAAGAGTCGTCATCCTCATCCTCCCAATCTGCCTCCGCATCAGCCCCCAAGCAGGCTAAACCAACAACACCTGCTGCAACTGGCTGTAATACAGCACCTCTACTAGCAACTGGAGCCCTACGAGGTCGTCCTCTCTTCCCTGGCAGTTTCTGTGCCCTGCCTTTTTTGTTCGGTGCACCCTTGGGCCTTCCTGGCCTCTTGCGGACGAGGGGAGCCGTCAATGCCTCATCACCCCCATGCAGATCACCTGGCTGACTAGGCTGAGCCCAAGCTGCAGCCGGCTAGGATAGAGTAGCCAAAGATGGGTGTCCCTGTGCAGCGGATAGTGGAGGATAGGTCCGGGGAGTGTGTGCCCGTGGGCCTGCTGCTGGTGGAGGAACTAGATGTGGAGGGGCCGTCCTTGTAGGAGGCAAGTACAGCGGCGATAAGTACTAAAAGGGGCGCTGTGGTGGACGGTACTGGTACATCCTGGGTGCTGCCAAAGGAGGAGGATGTGCTGTGGGTGCTGCCAAAGGAGGAGTCGGTGTCGTGGGTGCTGCCAATGGAGGAGGATGTGTCGTGGGTGCTGCCATTGGAGGAGCGTCTGTAGATGTGGGTGCTGCAAGAGAAGATCTAGGCACAGATGGTGACCTGCCATGGAGACCTGCTGCTGCAAAAGTGGATGGCGATGAAGGGGCTGCAGGCCTCAACGGTATCGGTGGCACTGGAGGTGCTGTGCGGCGCACATACAGCCTCTGAGGAACTGGAGGAACTGCAGGCACCTCGTGTAGCTGCTCTGGCTGAGACTCTGTGTAGGGCATGCTGGCTAGAGAGGATGGGGGTGCCCTGACGCTCGGCATCTGCTGGGCCTCTGAATCCAAGTCTGCAATCAAGTCGTCCAGCTGGGCATCCGAATACAAATGGTCTGGGCTCTGGGACTCATCATGAGCACCATCCTCGGGAACATCATGTGCCTTATCCTGTGCACCATGCGGACCCGGCATGGCCTCCCAACCGGTACAATCAAAGTCATCTGGTGACTCCTCTGGTGTGCTGTCATAGAAATGCCTATGGCTCTGTGATGCACGCATCCAAGCAGCTGCGGAAGGTAAACCCAAATCAGTCTGCCCCCTATCAAGAGCCTCCTCCATCATATCAACATAAGAAGGTATGCCACTGCCCCCCCCTGTGTGCCCTGCCCGTCTCCCGGTATAATTTGTGGCATGTGTCCCACCTCTACCACGTGATGCACCTATGACCCCTGCTCTAGGCGTGTGCCCAACACCTGTATCATATGCCTCATCCCGCTCTGATCTGGCGAACACAACCCGAATAGGCTCATCCTCATCCTGACCATCCTCTGACACTGGCTCATCTGCCTCGTACAATGGGGCTCTCTGTGCTCAAGCCCAAGCTCTCTCTCTCTCATCTCGGCAAGCTCCCTCTCTCTCTCTGCCATCAACTGTGTGCCCAGGTCATCTGCAGGCATGGGATGGGTGCTGTCCGTAGGCAAGTCAACCTGGCGCTCCAAATCAGATATCTTCGTCTGCAAGGTTTAAAATTTGCATGTCAAAGAGACAACTTTATCAAGAAATGAAACCAACGTACCAAGAGTCAACCAACATGCTATGGGAGAATAGCTTATCACCTGCAATGCGCTCGTAATGGTCGACGTGCGTTGGTGCTATAGAACACCAACCGCTCCAACTGACTCACTGACAACCGGTTTCTTCTCCTCGTGTGAATGAGTGCCCATGTGCTCCAATTACGCTCACACACGGAGGCAGCACAATCCTGTGGTGCGTGCATTGAACTACTTCAGCACATTGTCTTCAACGAAACACAACAATGGAGGATAAAATGAGATGCATACCTGAGAAAGGACACGCAGTGCAAGACGCTGTATAGATGGGTATGTGCTACCGAACATGGTCCACCAAGTAATGGGTAGCTGCCTCCTCTCTGGATCCTGAGCAGCCGGGTGGCCGAATGTGCCCATGCCAAAACGAAATGCAGCGAGCTCCTCCATGAGCCTGATAGGATCCAAACCTATGTGTGGACCCACCCTGTGAATGTACTGAAGCCAATCGGCCTCGAGCTCCCTGTCTGCGATTTGTGTCGGAGAGAGGAAGAGGGGATGCAGCATGTGTGCAACACTGTGGATACTCCTGTGGAAGTAGTTCCACCGCGTCTCCCAGATGAACTTCAGCTCTGTCATCCTGCAGGTGAGAGGCATGTGGTTTAGGGCATTACGAAAAAACGTAACACTGACAGAAAAACAAACTAGCAACCATTGAAAAGATAAAGAACAATTACAACACTGTACCGCTTACCTCTTTGGCTGCAAGATGGGCAGCTGCAGGAACTGTCCAATCCGGTCCATAAGCTCATACACCAGTCCAAGTGTCGACCCCTTGCTGTCAGCCATGCGGAGCACAATGTAGAGTGGTCGAAGCAGTCCTGACAATGTCTGTGCATCCCTCCAAAACTGGTCTCCCCTCACCGTGGAAGAAAAGTGCTCCCCATCCTCAGTGCGCGGAAATGTACTGGCACACCAAAGATCACTGGCAACCATTTGTAGAAGCTGCGCCCTGCACCTGATCAGACGGTCGATGACCACCAAGTCGAATGCAAAGCGTGTGGGGGCTGGCTTACGGAGGTCTAGATGGCTGAACACCCGAAACATGGCAAGAACACGCCTCTTTCTGGTGACAAAAGTCACCAGGAAGAGGGCCTCCCGGACGATGGCTGTAACCCAGGGAAGTGCTCCAATGTCCCCCATCAGAAGGTCTATGCCGTGGGCTGCACAGGGGGTATGAACAGTATGAGGGAACTCGGCCTCTAGCAGTACACCCATCTGAATGCAGTTCGTGGCATTGTCCGTCACCACCGTGACGACATGTTGTGGGCCTATGGCTAGGATGGAAGACCTGATGACATCAAACATGAACTCTGCAGATATGACTCTCCCCCCCCTGCTGCAATCCAGTGCCCTCAAAAACTGTGTGCCCATGCAGCTGGAGACCAGTATGTTGAGGATCGGCCTCCTCCTGACATCAGTCCAGCCATCGGACATGATGCTGCAACCGTAAGTGGCCCAGTGCCGACGCAGAGGCTCCATCTCTCTAGACAAGGACTCAACCCTATCCCTCAGCATGTGTGTGCGGACAACCTCTGAACTAGGGACTCTCCAGCTAGGGCTGACAGACTGTGCAAGGCGGAAGGCCCTTCTGAAGGGCTCGGAGTCGGTGATGGCAAATGGAAGGTTCAACTCATAAATCAGGCTGGCCACGGCCTGTGTGGCCTCTCTATCCATGTGCGGCTGATGCGCGCCGCGAATGCTCTGCTGCCTAAGAACTCTCCCAGCTGGGCGACGGGTAGCGGACCTCCAGCACGGTGCACCAAACATGACGGGAATGGATGATGACGCGACAGCCTGGGCAATAGTGGATGCTTCAGCTGTAGACGTGGAATGGGGAGAGTGGGATGCACTGGCCGAGATGGGTGCAGCAGCGTAAGTGGGGTACATTGGTGGAGGGTGGACATCTGGCATGGGATACGAAAACTGTTGGGTAGGGTGGTCATCCGGATGTGAAGGGAGGGAGGAAGGGATCTCCTCAACATCCTGGAAGGCCTCGTCACTGGCATCCTGGGCTTGCTCCTGCTCGGGAGGCGGAGAGTCCATGAGAAAGTCGTAAACTGGGGGAGTGCGAGCAACAGTAGGTGGTGGTGGAACCACAGTGGCAACTGCCGGACGCAGTGGGACAGGATCCACCGGAATGGGTGCAGATGGGGGTGCGTGAGGCGGAACTGTCTGAGAGGGACGAGGGGCAAAGGGACTGGACGAGGATGCACTCCCTCTCCTCGTGCGTGCCAGCCAAGCAGGCAGCAACTCGGGGTCAACCACGTAAGGAGCGGTGCAAAACCGAAGAACACCCTCCGAAATGGTGTTCTCCCCCGCCACAAGACGTGGCCCGTAGGTATCCAAAAGTCGCTGCCTGACGGGAACGGACATGCTGGCACAGGGGGCAGCATTCAGTGTGCCACCATCTCTCGCGCGTGCGCCGAGTAGGTGACCTTTAAGGCGAGTGAGGGTGGCAACGAACTCTGTCAGGCAATATCGACAGCGCACTATCCTTGCACCGGACTTGTTAGACTTGTCGGGAACCCGCCTGACAATGTCCACCTCGTCCCACAGATCGGCAAGGTTGGAATGCACCATCTCTGTAGAAAGGACTGGGGAAAGAAGGCAGAGATCTCTATGGGTGCGATAGGAGTCGGAAGGCTTGAAAAAACCACAATAAAGGCCGAAATAGCAATAGCAGAGGAGGACGCGATCAGTGCAATGCGAAGACAGCCGGGAGGGCGCAGACAGTAGGGCGATGGACAGCAGGGAGGGCGCGGACAGTAGGGCGACGGGCAGGGAGAGAGATGAAGCGGGGGGGGGGATTAGGTTAAAAAAAAATACAGTAATATATTAAATATTAAAAAATATTATATACTAAAAAATAATATATATTGTGGTACCGCGGATCAGTATGGATCCGCGGTACCACACTGGATCCGCGGTACCGGGATCCGCGGATCCTGGTACTGCTGGATCTATGGTGTGAATATATCGATGTTGCTGTTTCTGCTTACCACTTTTTATCTGTTTCTTGAATTGTTGATCACCACCACATGGTTATAGCTTGGGCTAGACATTTGTTGTCGTCGTTGATATATTGGGACCAGACATGAGGGTTCAGGGCGGACGCAGCCTTTTGGCGTCCGCGTCCGACGCCCGGACCCGGATGCATCCGACCCCCGGACGCGTCCTATTTGTTTTTTCAAAAAAAATTTCTGGACCCGTCCAAAGGACGCGTCCAGCGTCCCGGACGCGGACGCGTCCGGGGCCCAAAACGCATCAGGGCCCCGGACGCGTTATTTAATTAAAAAAAAAAAAAAGACCAGAAGGGCGCACGTGGGCAGCAGAACAGTCTGCAGAAGCCCGAGAGACAATGAGAGAGGAGAGAAAGAGGGCGGGAGAGAGAGCTATGGTGAGTGAGTGAGAGAGAGAGAGAGTGTGTGCATTTGGGTGGGTTATGGTGTGTGTGTGTGTGTGTGTGTGTGTGTGTGGGTTAGTTGATTTTTGTATGCATCTGTATGTGTGTGTGTGGTGATTTGTGTGTGTGTGTGTGTGTGTACGAGACATGGTGTGTGTGTGAGTTTAGGGTTTAGGGTCTGCATGCTTGGGTTGGGGGTTTAGGAGGAGAGAGAGAGAGAGAGAGAGAGAGAGAGAGAGAGAGAGAGAGATTAGATTTGCGTGCTTGTGTTGCTTATTTGGATGCAATGCTATATCTTTGTCTTTTCATGAATGGATTTGCTCCAGTCGATGCTGATGTTATACACTGTTGGGTTTTGTGGATTCCTTGGAATGTTTATCTTATTTTTATGGATACCACTATACATTCTTGGGCATTATAGATACCTGGGGTTGTTGCACAAGTGCTCATTTATGTTTGTTAGGATGACCTATTTATACTTCAGGTTCCTTGGCATTCCTAATTGCTACCCATTGCTTGGTCTCCGATGATGTTGCCGAGTTGCTGTGTTTGCATTTTTTTGTGGTATTCCTGGGCCTCTGGCTACGGATATCTCACATGTTGGGATCTTGCATGACAACACTTATCGCATTCTTGGTCCATTAGAGTGTCTTGAGCGACTAACAACATTGTTATGATCCTTTATGTCTCTACATCGACTTATTATTTTATTATTGAGTCTTCTACAATAGTATCATGATGATCATTACATTAGTGATGACTTATGTCCTCTCCTTCAATATGTCCACTGTTCGATACATCTTGTGATAGTTCTATTTTCACATTTGTTTATATTTGCCTATTACCACAGCCCAATATTGACGGCATTCTTTTAAAAAGCTGGGGAGTGTTATGGACACACATAGTCCATACTTCTCTATCTCTTGCCACACTTTTTATTACATTTGGCAGGCCCAAATCACTATTTTACATGGCCCTAATATTTGAATTTTCGTATCTTCGTTCATGTCAATTGAAGGGAGGTGGCTTTTGCTTATTATAAATAACCACTAAGGCTATTCATTTGTAGTCATGAGTTTGGAGGCTTCCATCTTTGTATTGGAGATATGCTTGAGCTATCGGCAGCCATTGATTTCATTAATCTTCTTGGTTAGAATGCTTTTGAATGATTATTTTGCTGCTTTTATGAATACTGCTCACCATTTTTCATGCTGAATCTGTAGGCGCGTTTTGAACTTACACTATATTGACACAGGTGCCTAGGGCTTAGCATTTTGAACTTATGCTATATTGACACAGGTGCCTAGGGCTTAGGGTTTGGTAATGTCTTTATGTATATGTGTGTGCTTCTAACAATTCATCGCTTTAGGCTTCAAAAACTTGTGTTAACATTCAAAGAATCTACCACTACAAGGTTTATGATTTTAGGCTTAAGTATCATGTATAGACCATTATTTTTAAAGCTCTATAGGATTTACTGTCAATGTTGCTATTATAGATTTTATTGTGAATGCATATTTTACAATCTATAAAGTCTAAAATGTCTTACTTGTCTCAAATACAGAAAAACTCTAAATTAATTCTAGACATTTCATGTCAATAGGAACACTATTTGAAGCATTGTCACAATTTGGAGTGTAGCATGTGGAAAGTGATATGACTGGTTTGTTTCCATTCTTCCCATTTTTTAAACCTAACGAGTCTTCATTGCAGGAAGAAGTTGTACAAAAGTGTTATGCGTTTGACAAAATGACATCAGAAGCAAAAAATTGTCTGGAACAGAGTCAAAGATTTGTGGATGAAAAGACTCGTTTTGAAGAGGATGTTTATCGAAAAGTAAGGTTCCGAAGTTCACTTGGTCTCTTTGACTTTTGCTCTTCAGCTCTGTGACTTGTTGAATTTCTTGGCTAATCTCTCATTTATGTTGCAATGATATATAGTGAACACCGAGTTTGACAACAGATTGGAAGTCCACTCTAATTCTTAGAGTATGGTGATGTACAATCACAGCTAATTGTTGACATATAAGTTAAATAATCTGAGAACATTTTATGCTTACATACTTTAATGTGATGTTAAGCACAAAGTTGATTCTCTCAGAAAATGCAATCCTGGATAGGTTCTGGCACTTCATACTTCCAATGTGGATTCAAATTTCCCAGAATTAGCCTCACAAGCTTGGCCTTTTGGGCTTTCAAAAATTCACAGATGAACTAATTTCTCGTGAAAGTTCATGGATGAGTTTTTCTCACGTAGATTGCTATAATTCTTTAAGCACTGTGATATCAAAACAGCTTGAGAACTACAGGATCCTTTCATTCATCATCATTTAGTATGTCAATTTGTTCGTTGTGATGTTAAGACACAAAGTTGATTCTGTCAGAAAATGCGACTTGATACTTCTAATGTGAATTCAAATTTTCCCAGAAGCCTCACAAGCTTAAAATTTTATTATGGACGTTGCAGTGTGTAAAGTTTTAGAAGCGATCCACCATCAGGCTTTAAGTGTGGTGTTTAAGCTTGTCCAATTCGTAGATCTAGAATCAGTTGGAGGGTCGTGATTATTTGACTTTTTTCACAAATATTATCAAATATCATTTTGTTCATACTGCTGTTTCCAGTACAGTGCCTGTGCCCTTGCACCTTATTTTCTGAGAAGTATATTTTGTCAATGCAGTTTGTTGCTGTGCTTAACTCAAAGAAGGCCAAGATTCGTGAACTGCGGGATGCACTTGCACGGAGTGCTCCAGTGGTTAAAAAGGAGCCAGAAGATGAAGATGATTTAGGTGATGACACTGATGATGAGGATAATATGGTGGAGACAGGTGAAGAAAAAGATTCCCTGAGAGAAAGTGACAAGCCTTTAGGTGATTTTGATAGGAACAATGCAGTTGTCAGAGGAAAGGATTCACCTGAGAAATGTGGCCATGTCAAAGCTACTGAAAAGAAGCACGATCACCATTTGAGCAAGGACGGTGTTCATGACAAACATGATGTGGATTCGGATGCTACTCAGCCTTTGGAAGATCTGGCTAGCACTGAGAGGCCAAATGATGACACAGCAACAAGTGGGGTAAAAGTTAAAACTGAAGTTCTTGATGATTTAGCTGCAGACATGCTACGTGCGCCAACTCGTTCAAGTGCACCTAGAAAAAGGCGCCTTGTATGAGTTTTTTGATACTTAACTGTGCCTGCCCTTTAAAATAAGTATATTTTCTACTTTTCTACTTTTTTGCAAGCTTACAATATTTCTTGGAGTTTCTTGTATGATGGATGACATACTGACTTAGTGTATATCTGTAATAGGCTCAGCAATCTTTGCATGCATAAATTTCTTTTGGGTAACTCTGCTGCATTCTTGTTACGATTGACTACTGATATTGTTGCAAGATGGTACAAAGAGCTTGCCAGTCACAGCATGCTCATGTACACATTCCTTTACATGATTTGCAGTTCCTATGGATCATTAACTTGTCTTAAGAAATTGGTAAAGCCCACTTAAAATTCACATGATCATACATATTCTGATTGAATATCAGGACAGTTCAAGATGTTGCAGATGAGATTATATGTCAGCAGGCCAGTGAAGCCTGTAAATGACTAACTGGATCCCTATACAACAAACAATTACAGTTTAAAGAGCACAGCAGCCGCATGCATAGAAAATTTGATTTATCCTTAAGCTAATAAGGTGCAGATGCAATCTTCAAACTTTAACTAGATCAACAAATTGAGCATGAATGTGATATTTCCAAGTGCTCCTCATGTTTCTTCTTGATTTATGACTTATAAGGATGAGCATTAAAGCCACCAAATGCTTAGCATTTGCTATATAGGAATCAATGGTAAGAAAATAGAATTCAACTCTATAGTTGATGTATATATGATGTGACCAATAACTTGTTTGAAGCTTGCTTAAAGCTAAAGTGTAATGTCTACTATCATCGATCAATCATTAGTAAGCTTGTATCCTTAGACCTACTACTGAGTATTTTCATCGAGCTTTATCGATTTCAATCTTCTCAAATCTTTAATTTATAAGGTATAACTGCATTGAAGCCAATGGGGACTAAGCATTCAACATTGAGCATATTTTAATTCAAATTAATCGTAAGGAGTCTTAGAAGTAAAAATTAGGTTATATGGTGTGTTAATCGATTGACTATCGTCTGCACTCTACAGAGCTATTATCGCACCCTAAACGCTGAACTAGCACTTGTTTATGCTATAATGTAAGGTTAGGAATAAAACTAGCAAAAAGAAAAAGAAAAATCTAAAATGACTTCATGGTTTGGTGTTGCCCCCCCCACCCCGCCTTTCCTCCCCCTTGCAAGTAAGCTTAGGTTGAAGGTATTGGCCTAGGATTTTTGGGCTTAACGTGGCACTCTTGGGCATGGGTTGAAAGCTTGAAAAGCTCACTAAGCCCATGCCTTTCCTTTCATAAACATTTCAGGTTAATTTTTGTTTTGATTTCTTTTACTGACATGTGCATTTTGGATCTTTCACTGACATGTGCATTTTGAATGACCAAATTTATTGGTTTCTAGACAATAGTTCATGCTACATTAGAATTTATTTTTGTGTTACAATGTTTTCTTCTGTGATGTAGTTACTTGGAACGCACCCCCCCAATAGAAGATTCCTTTTCACCAAATATTTGGCATTCTTTCTCTTTAATGAACACAAACATTATACAAGAAACCAAATAACACCATCTATATTGACTCCAGAGAGCTTATCAACTCTATCAACTCTCACCCATCCATCATAGCAGGTGACTTCAACATGTACCTTAAGAGAAAGGAGGATCCCAATAGATACATGTTTGTTGAGACAAGAGCTCAGAACTCCATGATAAAAAAAATTGATTTGGTGGGCTTTGTCAATCATTGTTCCGCTTGCTAAACAACATATTTGTAACAATGGTACTTGAATGGTTTTTGTTTTAGATTTGATAGATTTTTACTACTTTGGCCTTTGGCCCCTTGGCAATTGGATTGACGTCAAATGTTTTGACACCTTTGTATAGGTCTCCCTCTATCATCCCACCTAATGTAAAGTGTTAACTTTTCCCACCTAGAAACTAAACAAATGACTATGGAAAATGGACTATAGACATGATGTCTTTGACATCCTTAAGGACAACATTGACCTCAAATTTTCTAGAGCCAAAAAATTCCTTAAGAAATACGAAAGAAAGCAAACATTTAAAGAACTTGACTTTTCTCTTATCCACTCTCATCTAAATGAGATTGTAGGCGTAGTATGCATAAGTGAATCACAACAAAAAACACTTTCCATCTTTTAAACTTTGAGCTTCTTTTCTCTTGAAATGCTAATCGTAGATTAAAGACTTTATACAAAGTACATGGTGAAAGAGTAGAAGGCTTACAGATGAAAGAGTTGTTAAATTTTCACACGTGTGGGACACTCCAAAAGTGTGTGAATGATCTCCTAAGATGTGTGTGACTGCACAAAGATCTTGCACTTGATTGATCTATCTTGAAAATTCTAAGGCAAGGGCACATAGAACATGCATAAATCATTCACCATCATACATTCACATGTAAAGGCAACTCATGATGAAAACAACTAATTTAGAATGTGGGTTGCTCTCGGGTAGAGAGAGAATACATGCATGAGCTCTCAAAGACTCAAAATGTAGAAACACTCACAATCTCCAAAAAACTAACATAGAATTGATCTATCACTCATATCAACTCGAGGTGGAGAGGAGTGAGACATGATTGGACCCCTTCTTTTCCTCCTCCTAATTTGATTGACTCATCTTCTTGAATGATAAACAATGGAGAGAGTCCACCCGCCGCAACCGGTGGGCTCTTTAATATTAGTATCTATCTATCTATATATATATATATATATTATTACTAGAAAAAATGGAGAGAGCCGCCGCGGCGGGTGGGCTCTCTCTTCCTTGTAATTATTATATATACGCCGCGGCGGGTGAGCTCTCTCTTCCTTATAATTATTTCAAGAGAGAGAGATATATAAATAATTATCTTAAGAGAGAGAGAGAGATATATAAACTATCTTGAAAGAACTAGAAAACTTGAAAAAAAAATTGATTAAAAAAATTTACCATATTTTAAGAGCAAGAAAATTTGATACAAGTTGCAATTCACTTTGGGATCAGAAAGCTTAAAATTTTTAGAAAACAATGTAAATAAGCATTGTGGGGAGATTTATTTATGTTTTTTTTTCATAGTCAAATTCCATAAATGCTTATGGGACAAATGCTATGCCACGTGTCAAGAAGACATAATAACTCCATAATAAAGGTTAATTGAGAATAAAAAGTATTTTTTGGGGGTCCATTTTAGTAAAATGGAAATTCACGTCCCCAATTATTGCAAAATCAACTAGTTGAAGAGTCTATATGATAGCTTGAAAAGTGTTGATGTATGTAAAAAATCTAAATAGAACCAAAAATAAGCTTAGAAAAATGAACAAAATCTTAAAAAATCAAAATAGTCTAAAAATTTTCAAAAAAATCAAAGCAATAGTTTTACGTAAAAAAATCCCCAAAAAACCAAAAATAAGCTATGAAAAAAAAAAAACTAAAAAAAAATCAAAATATCATAAAAATTCCCACACAAATCAAAACAGTAATTTTGTGTAAAAAATCCCAAAAAAAACTAAAAATGAGAACTGCTACTTACTTTTTGAAGAATAAATCTGATACTTTCAGATTTTTCAAGCAGTTCAAGGCATCTACAGAAAATCAGACCCAAAGAACAATCAAAGCAATACGTTTTGATGGAGGGGGAGAATACATCTCCACCAAGTTCAAGGAGTTTTGCAGGGCCTGTGGAATACATTAACAATACACCACGAGCTACTCCCCTCCTTCCAATGGAGTAGCAGAAATGATGAATCGGACACTTATTGAAAGTGCCAAAAGCATGATGGCCCATGCTTTTCTTCCAAAGAAGTTTTGGACGGAAGCTGTCTCCATGACTACCAATTGTAGAATCGATCCATCACTAAGGCCCTGAATGGCAAGATATCTTATGAGGTGTGGACTGGACTGAAACCATCACTGAAAATATATTCGAGTTGTTGGTTGCATTGCCTACGCTCAGATCCCTGAAGATCTGAGAAAGAAGTTGGATGACAAGAGTAGGAAATCGATTTTCATTGGCTACTCCCCAGATCACAAGACAAACAAACTCTACAATCTGGAAAATCAGGAGACTTTCACTAGCAGGGATATCATATTCATGGAAGACCAATTTTTCGACCATAAGAGAAAAGCTCCAGCCAAATCCGACCCAAAGATCGAACAGTCAAAATTCGATCCTAGGATCAAAAAATTAAATTTTGATCCAAGTATCAAAAACAGCTCAGGGATCGAAAATCAAAAAATTGATACCGATTTGGAAAGTGAGTTAGAATCTCAACATATCGAAGAACATCAAAGGATCGAACTGCAACCCAAAAGATCGAGTCGATCCAGACAGCCTCCATCTTAATTCATGGATGATCCGGCCTATTAGTTTGTGCATGAACTAAATACGGTTCATGAGGCAATGTCAACCCTCGATCCTAACCAGTGAAAGTGGCCATGGATGTATAATTCGATTCTTTAATTGCGAATCAAATATGGACTGTAACGAAACTACCAAAGGATCAAAACTGATCCCATGCAAGTGGTTGTTCAAGGTGAAGTATGATGTTGAAGGGAAAATAAATCGATACAAGGCTAGATTGGTAGCCAAAGGCTTCTCCCAGATCCCAGATTTGGATTATTTAGAAACCTTCAGCTTAATGGCAAAACATGCTTCAATTCGTTTACTTTTTTCATATGCACGATCTTGAAGTTCACCAAATGGACGTTCAAACTGCATTCCTCAATGGTACCATTGAAGAGGAGATCTACATGTCTCAGCCTGAAGGATCTGAGCTGAAGGGTCAAGAGCACCTAGTGTGCAAAATTCATAAAGCTTTGTATGGTTTGAAACAGTCTCCAAGAGTCTAGTTTCAGAAAATTAATACTTTCTTGATCGAAAATGGTTTCATCCCAAACTCAATAGACTCGAATGTTTATTTCAAGTCTGTATCGAATTTCTTCATCATCATTACTCTGTATGTTGATGATACTCTATTGTTCAACAATAATCTGAATTTGTTGATGGATACCAAATGCATGTTAGCACAGGAATACAAGATGACAAATATGGGTCCTGCACGCTACTGTCTCGGAATTCAAATTTTTTTGAATTCGACTCAGCAGGCAGATTTTCATCAGCCAGCAGAGATACTTCACCAAGGTGTTGAAGAAATATGGAATGTCCGAGTACAAGCAGAGTCACTTCCCCCTCGACTTTGGTTTGAAGCTGTCAAAGGAGCAATTTCCAAAATTCAAGTCAGAGAAGAAGGAAATGAAGAAGTATCCATTTCACTCCATAATCAGGTCACTCATGTATGCCATGCTTTGTACTCAACCCAACCTTGCCTATTCAATCAACTCCCTCAGCCAATTTCTTTCAAATTCAGGTCCAGTCCATTGGAAGGCACTCATGAAAGTCATGAAGTATATCCAAGCTACAAGGCACCTAAGAAGACAATCAATCTGCCAACATTCCAGAGGGCTACACAGATGTAGATTAGGTAGGAGATATTGATACCAGAAAGTCGAAATCTGGGTTTGTATTCTTGCTCAATCAAGACTCGATTTCATGGAACAGCTGGAAGCATACCTCAGTAGCACTATCCTCCACAGAATCGGAATACATAGCTGCCACAAATGCTACCGAGGAGGCAATCTGGCTGAAGAATCTGCTTGCAAATATCAAAATTATCTAGTCACATCCAACGACCCTCTACTGTGACAATCAAAGTGCCATTGCACTATTTCTGAATTCGAGATTCCACTCCTGAAGTAAACATATCAAAATTCACTATCTCAGAGAAAAAGTGCAAAGCAAAGAAATTTTTGTTGATTTATCGTAGGACAAAAATATAGGCAGCAGATTACTTCACCAAGGCTCTAACTAAAGAGCATCATCTCAGATTTAACAACCTACTAAATCTGAAGATCAAAATTTTTCAAGATCCACATTGAGGAGTGTTGGAATTCATGCTCAAGCCCATTCCATTAAGGTAATGAACATCTTGAAAAACACCTTATTTATATCTATCTTTGAAAAAATTCACAAAAAGAAAGAAGGCTTGAAAAATTACTTTAGCAAAAACTTGACTCGCATTTTTCAGAATTTTTTGATAGTGTATCGACTCGAATAGAAAACATCACTATGGCTGCCCCCCATATAGTGAAAAAGCATAACAAACATAAACAAACCTAGTTAAATCCACAAGGGATGAAGATGAACTAAGTATCCATAAGTAATTATACAATCCAAAGGCAAAGGCCTGGTGGGGCTCGAGCACCTACCACAAGGTATTCAATCATTAATGGAAACACAAGTAAGCATAGAAAGATGACACAAAGGTATTTCTATTAATTCAAAAGCTTGTACAAGTGTTGTTGAAGGCACTCATCCACTTCCGTATATAGCAAGAGTGGTGGGCCTATGCTCTAATATGCTTATGGGACTAAGTCTAAGCTTAATGCTAATTAACTTGTAAAGTGCCTTCTCTAAACAAATGAAGTGCATTTACAATAACTTTGAATTAAACTTAACTTGAACTTAGGAATTAACTTAGCTTAGGAACTAAATCTTAAACTTAGACTTTCTAACTTGAACCATTACAAATGATTGTTTGTAATAATTAAACTTAAATAGTAAAAGGTCTAAGTATAAGGTTTTTCTAATCTTAATTTGCTTGTGGGCTTACAAAACACATGTGCAAAAAGGTACAAAAAGGACCAAGAGTGGATCTTAATCTGATTCTCAAGAGGGATTGGTTGTCAAATTACTTGATCTATCAATCTACTTGAGATTAAGATCAATCTAGATCAATTCTAGACACAAAATCCTAACAAGAACAATCATTAATTGAAGGTAGGTGTACTTTCTGGTTTCCCACGTGTGAAACCCTGTCTGAGTATGGACTCCAACCTGAAAATCAAGTACACATTGATAGCACCTCAAAACAATCAAAACAAATGTAGACAAATGGAGAGAATCACTCAAAATTGCTTCCAAAACCAAGATTGGTGTCTCACATTGATTATGGCCAAATGTGGCTCTATATATACAATAAGTGGGAGCTCATGGTACTGATCATCCCTATGATCCCACATGTGTGAAGGTGCTTTGTCATATGATGATTCATCATGCAAAACTGACACTTGGACAAAACCTTCTATTTTGAGCACTTTTGGTGTATTTTCCTTCTATATTGAGATCTACTTGGAAATCTTCTAGAAGTCAAAATTCGCCTACTTCAGCTTATTCCACACATGTGAGCTGTCCTCTACACATGTGATATGACACCTAACCAAAGGATGTGGCTCATGCAATCAATAGATTGATGCCATGTGTCATATGTCTGGAAAACTAGTTTTTGGCCTTTTTAGCCACTAGATTTTGAATTAAGTCATATGTACAACCTATATGATTATGGTACATGACAAGTACATTATTTTCACACGTGGGAACAAGCTCCACACATGTGTAATCATCTATATACAAGATTTTTGGCCTCTACCAAGCTTATTTTTGCATTTTTCACAACACAGCCACCTGTATTTGAATTTATTTGTGGACTTACAAAACACATGCCACAATAAATTCCTATGTTGGGCTAACATAAGGGACAACAACATAACAAGCTATCTTGCAATACACAAGAATACAAAGAGACTTGACTCTTGCATCAGTGCTAGGTATTAGGGTAGATCCCCCGTGCCATACTAGCCCCACCCCCACGAAAACCGTTAGGAGTCCAAGCAGGTTATAGCTTGGGCAAATCCATGCCATACAAGCTTGCCAAAGTCAAACCCTAGACAAGTAAATAGCCCACCTATAGTAGGCACTTCAAGTTTCATAAATCCTTACCTTGTTTTAAGTGTTGTAAGACCATTCCCATCAAATCAAAGCATGAAACGTAAGCTCTTCAAGAACATATCCTTGAAAACAATCATTTTTAGTATATGTTGAAGTCTCTCATGTGTGCATGAACTGTATTGTACTATTGGGTGAGAATACCATTCATATTGGTGTTAAATATATCGCTTCGTACCTGGATGTGAGGCGAATGTTGCATTATTCTCCTGATTATTGACTAATCCATCTTTTAATCTTCATCTTCTTATTACCCAGCTGTATAGTTTTATGCATGTTTCTACACAGTCTGCAGAAGTACACGGAAATTGCTCACATGTGGCTTTCACAAATGACTTTCCAAAAAGTACTAACTGGACGGATGCTAGCTCACTACGGCCAACTAGCCATTATAATCCATGACCTAATCAATTGTCCTACTAGATGCCCATTTTTGCTTAGTATAAATAGTTGATCATACGTCTATTATTTAATTCATTCATGCAATGCATTGAACTACTATAAAATGTTTTGTATGTTTCTAAACTCTCTAGAAATATGCTATCACTAAGTAGAATCATTGATTTAGGTCATAAGGTACAGTTCGAGTCTGATCAATGTCGAATTATTGATAGGACAAGTAAGATCCTTGCACTTGGCAAGAGGCATGAAAACTTATATAGATTGGCGCATTTTTATTCTAATACTAATCAAGCCTTGAAAACCTTTGTTCTTGTCAATAAAACATTACTATGACATCATCGATTAGGAAACTGTCATACATTTGTTTCGTACATGTCTAAACGACCTCAAACACTTGATCTCAACTATCCATCCGACAAAGTCAACCTCCCTGTCTATTATAGTTGCATCCTTGGATAGCAGATTAGGATTCCCTTTAAATCGAGTCATAGGCATGCAATAAAAGATTTGTTAGACGTTGTTCATTTAGATATATGTGGTCCAATGCAAACTCCATCTTTGTTAGATTCAAAGTACTAATGGATTTACTATCCATTACATCTCCAGCATAGTTCGAATTTGAAAATCCAAAATGATTAGATGATGATCCCTCATAAAATATGCCAAAATCCCGAGTTCCAATGATGTACCTCAAAACTCGCTTTCCTAGTTTCCAATGCTCCTCACTAGGATCTTGCATGAATTGAGTCAATCTTCCAACACAATAGCTTAGATCAGATCTAGTAATGGTTAGATGGATGAGTGAACCAGCTAGATTTATATAGAGAGTAATATCCTTGAAGGATCTTTTGTTCAGTGAGCAGTTGGTGAAATTGTTGTTGGAGGCCCGTTAAGGCTGTCCAGCAACCCATTGTCTGAGCGTCCCAACTGGCCGAAGGTGGCATGGTTAAGATGGGTGAAGGAAGAGGTGTAGTTATGGAAATGGTGGTTATGGGTGAAATGGTGGTGGTAGCGATGGTCGTGATGACAAGGGTGGTTATGGCAGTGAAGATAGGGGTGGTGATGGCGGTTATGGTCAGAATGATGATTGGGCGAATAGGAGATGAGGTGAGTGAAAGAGCGACGGTAATGGGGGTGACATGGTGATGGCTAGAGTTGTGATGGGGGAAGATGAGGTTGTCAAAACTGTTGATGGGATGGGCAAAGTGGCAGCTGGACAAATGGGGCTAGGGGTTGTAGATGTGATATTGAAAAACGAGGAAGAGTGAGTAAGGCTGGTGCGTGCGAGGCTCGTATGCGCATGAACGAGGAATGGTGTGGGGGATGTTGTGAAGACTGATGACTTTTGGCCAGCCTCCAGTTGTGCAATTGTGTCTTTGGGGGAAGGTTGAGATGGGCTAGTTGCTTGGGTAGTATGGGGAGGTGTTTGGATATCTAGATTCTCTAGGTGGTCGATGGCTAGGGTGGTAAAAAGATCACCGTAGGTTATCCTGGTAGGGCATTTGAAAGCTGCTTGTAGCTTCTTGATTAGAACTGAAGCCCAATTATAAATGGTGTTTGGGCTATCATAACCACGATTACTTGGGTATGCGGAGTGGGCTATCATAGCCACGATTATCTTGGGTGCGCAGAGTGGCCGATGGAAACTCACGAGTATGGTGACAGATAGGAAATCTATCACCTCTCGGAGATTAGGATTCCAGATTTGAGAAATCAGATATCCATCATTGGTTTTAGTCTTGATGTCACCCTGATCTGGGAGGAAAAAGATAGAAACATCATATTTGGCAAGGGCTCGAGTTTGCGGTAGGTGGGTGGTATGAGGAAGGTTGAGCGTCAGGGAGACCAATGTTGGGTCAAGGGAGACAACATAGTCTTGTCCTTTATGGGTGACCGAGAAATGGTCAGTATCGAAAGTGGCGAAGGCCTTATGGACTACATAAAGGCCATGGCTGAGGAGTACCTATATGTTGGCTAGGCTGACAACTGTCAAAACCACAGGGCAACCATGAGTGCGGAAGGACGTGATTTCTTGTAGTAATGACAGATGGCAGAAAATGGTGTCTGGAGTGTGTTGGTAGGTCGACGAGTAATGTCGGGAGTCTGATGGTGAGAAATCGAATCGGCGAGTAATGATGGCTATTGGCAAGTAATGGCGAGAAATGCATGAAAAATATGCGAGTAATAACTTCGATCCCTCCCGTCTTTATATAGGGGTGGCAATTACTCACCTACTGCTATTTTTAGAAGTTGGTCCTATTAATGCCAGATCAATGTTTACACTGTGCACAGTCCGTTTCTCGATTCATTGCCAGATTTGAGAGATTTCCTAATCAAAAGCTCCCGTTGTTTATTAAAAATGGTAGTTTTATAAAAAAATTGAGCCCAACTCTTAGCCAGACTGGAGTTTTTTTGGACATATTGACCATGTGTGCATCTGCAAAGAGGACAATATTGACAGGGATAGGAGTACCAAAAATAATAGTAGTACTCTTTATGGGCCGCTCAGGGTGTTTTGAAGACATTTTTACAAAGGAAAAAGGGGGAAAATGGGTAGGGCAGGTTGGGGGCATTGTACATGGGTAGAGCAAGTTGGGGCTTTGTACATCAGGTAAGGGTAGTTGTACAAGTGGGATTTTAGATACATGGGTCTGATGCCACACATCTAACCTACTGAACTAGATCTAACCTAGTCCCTGCTTGGATTAACAAGGGTTGACCTAAAAGAAACTAAGGCTAGGCAACGCTATGGGCTTTAATCTAATCGGATCAATTTTTTTAATTGTCCAAACGATCTATTCCTAAAAAATATTATAATCTTGGATACGCTACTCTACGAATCACGATCGATTATCCTAAGGCTAAACTAACCCTAAGTCTGTCCTAGCTGATCTTATTGGTCTAGCTACATTAAGATCTATCTGACTAATTGCCTAGATCTAAACTAACTAGTTTAAACCAATCTGTCTTCTAGGGTCTGGGTCATCTAATTGAATGTTATTGATCTACTTAGAATTTAGTCTATCTAACGAGATCCTAATTAACTATCTGGTTAATTTATCTGAACTAAGGCTATCGGCTAACTATCTGGATATATCTATCTAGCTTATGGCTAATCCTAACAAGGCAATCTAATCTAGCCTAATTTTCTTGTCCTAATGATCATCTATTCTTCTAAATTTATAGTCCTAAATTACCATTAACAACTAATGATCATATGCTACCGTAAATTTTAATATATGGCTTATCTACTGTCCCTAACAAAATGAACTAATTGTTGGGATCCGAATGATGGACCAACCGACAATGCCTGTAGTGGCAAAAGAGCAGCAACAAGAAATCCTCGGTGCATGCAACTAAGTCTATCGGTTTAGAGATTAGACTGACTTCGATGTCTCGAAGTCTGTCCTACTTGATCACAGCTTGAAGTCGTTGGATCGCCTAAGCCGATTCCCTAGCCATGAACATATACCTTGATTACAGATTTAGCTTTGCGGAAGCATTTTAGGTGAGGTATTTTAAAGTGGTAAATTGACAACGCTATTACTCATACAGAACAGTTTAATCTACGAATAAATTTATTTGTGAAGATAGATCTATCTAAACATGAAAAGAAATAAACATTCAACATACAAAACCTAGATTATTGGAACATTGATTGATTAATCATGTAGAAAATACAGTGTGAATGTAGAATAGAGTCATGTTCTCTCTAAGTCAATACTCTGTAATAACAGAGAGAAAGAGCAATACAATTGTGCTCTGAATGACAGATAGATTATTGAGCTTGTTGTAGTAACTTGTTCTAGGAGCTTAACCGAAGCAACTTATAAGTTGTTGTATATATACACATGACTAATTGATTAAAAAAATAGTAATCTTTACAATTAGAATTAGAGCACTACGCGCTATTGGTAGTTGCCTTCAGACAATATCTGGAGATTGTGTCTGATCATGGTGAAGTACGGTTGAGCCGCCAATTTGATGATATTGGAGTTGGCACATCACATCGACTTTTGAAGAAGTCTGATAAGTCGACGTCGGAGGTTGTGTGGAACCCAATTATACACAATATTTACAAAGTTCTACATGGCTAGATTTGCCAAAATAGGCTATTTTTCACAAATTTATCAAGATTAACATGCTAGAATTGCATAAATCAATAAGATATGATTATGAACATGAAAATACAGTAGTTTAGCCAATTAGAATGGGTCCAAACTTGACCTCATCCACTTATCTACTTGCCAAAAATAGTACAAACACTATTTAGGCCCTTATTGACAAATATGAAGCTATCTCTAAGTTGAGATTTCATTTTGGCCACAAGAAATGCCAAAAAAACAAATTAGTTGACAGTTTTTTACACTCCCTCATCAACTAATATTAGCATAGATTTAACCACACTACTTTGATCCATCTTAAGTATGATCTCCATCCTAAGTATAGACCTCCTTTCTATGGTTTTATAGTAACTTTCATAATTGAATAGTGTCCATATTGGATGCTTCACTATTTCTTACATCAATTTTATACATCAAGTTGTAAATAGAACATGAAGAACCAAATAGAATGTAAATGTAGTGATTCCTCCATGCTTCCAACTTTGAAATCTCTAGAAAATAACAGCAATTGTGAGTAATCAACCATTGCTTGCATGTCTCCTCCATCTTTGTCCTGTATTAATATGTCTTCACCATGAAAGTGGCCAAATAGGGTTTGGATCTGCTATAAAAGGATGTAACTCGTGGAGAGAGCAATCTTCTCTCTTCTCTATCTCATTTCATGCTTATACATGGTTCTCTTGGGTTCTACTATCCATTGGTGCACGATCTTGGTGATTGCTTGCAATTCTACGTGTAGAATGATCTATATTTGTTATTTTTGGATCCATACGTGTCAAATACAGTAGCTTGCTAGTTTTGTACGGACAACATTCATTCAAGTTTGATCAAGTTCTATTGGTGTTTGCATCTCAATTTGTGTGTAGATGCTGATTTTTCTACATTGGTGAGATTGGTAGTGTATTTCTCTTTCTAACCAAAGATCATTCAAGTAGATTGGATCTTAAGGATCTGAAATCTTTTACATGGTATCAGAACTTGTGTTTCAGGTTATGAAGGAGAAAATCAGATCTATCAATGATTTGGTGAAGATATCAAGTCTAGAGCATGCTAGAGAGGATTCTACATCAAAATCGAGTTTTTTGCTTTTGTAGATTGGATCTTTTGTAGATCAAAACACTAAATAGGTCAATATACTTGATCAATTCTGAATTTTGAATTCACATACTGGATCTGGCCAATTTTTGGATCATTGGATCAGCCTAAGTGGTGGCTTGTAGATTGCATATCAAATTTTCAGCATTTGCATGTAGATTTGGAATAGTCAATTTTTTTGTGATTTTGTCAAAACCCTAATTTTGATTGGATCTCTAGATAGTGAGGTTGTTGGACTTCATTTGAGTGTGTTTCAATCTTAGGAAGTGGCAAAAGTCATTAGATTGAGGATAGATCATAGGTTGATCAAGATTCCATGATTCTATCTATTGATTTGCTTGGATAAGTGCTAGAAGAGAATTTGTGAGATAGTTTCAAATATTGGTGATTTTTTTTTAAAGCATTTGTTGTTGTTCAAAGGAGTGCTTTGTGCATTGAAGCAGGTTGAAAGAGAAGATCAGGTCATTGCTACATGGCAACCTCAATTGGAGTCATGTTGGAAGCCAATGATAGGCTTACCTCCAATAACTATTCCTTGCGGAAAGTGATGGAGTCACTTCTTGAGATGAATGATGTTTTGGATATTGTGGTAGGTTTGGAGGAGAGACCAGCAACACAACAAGATCAATTGAGGTATGAAAAGAGGGCCAAGAAGGCTCTACACATGATAAAGATGAATGTTACCAATGAACTTCTCAAGGAACTTGGTAAGTGCACATCATCTTTGGAAGCTTGGAATTCATTGAAGAAGCTTTATGAATCCAACTCTACTTCTAGAGTGTTGACTCTAAGAAGGCAAATCTTTTCTTGTTTTCAAAAGAATGAAGAAAGTCCAAGTACTTTTGTTTTGAGAATGAAAGCATTGAATGATGAGTTGGCTTGCATTGATGAAAGCATTAAGGAAGGAGAGCTTATTTAAGTAATTCTTAATGGCTTATTGGATGCTCATGCTAACATTGTTCAAAGTATTGCTATTCAAAAGACTTTTCCAAGTTTGATGAATCTTCAAGAGATCTTGATCAATGAGGAATATAGGCTTCAAGCAAGAGGTGGATCTACATCAACACTTCAAGAGGATGCTATGTTCACAAGGGCAAATTCAAGGACAATCCAGAAGTAAGTGGTCTAAAGGGCAAGATTAAGTGGATGCTTCTTCAAGTGGCAAAAAGGAGGATAGATCAAAGCTCAAGTGCTTCTATTGTGGCATCAAAGGACACTTTGCAAGTGAGTGTTACAAGAAGAAGAGAGATCAAGGAGACAAGCAAGGTAATCTTACTCTTGATGAGGATGGTTTGGATGTTCAAGATGCAAATGATGATGCTTTTGTGATGTCTTCATGTATGCTTGATAATGATGGAGATCTAGATTCTTGGTGGATTGATAGTGGAGCAAGTTCACACATGACCTTTCACAAAGAGTACTTCACTTCTTTGTTGGCATATGGAGATGACAAGAGGGTGATCTACACGGCCAATGATGGTGAGTGTGCAATCAAAGGGATTGGCACAATTCCTATTTCTCTCTCTACAAAAAGGAATGTTCATTTGGAAGATGTCTTGTTTATTCCATCTATTACCAATAATTTGCTTAGTGTGAGCCAAATTCTAAGTAAAGGCCTCAAGGTGGAGTTTGATGGAGATGCTTGTTTGATCAAAAGGAAGGATGTCTTGATTGGAAAAGGTAAAAGTCAAGGGAAATTGTTCAAACTTGATGCTTGTGTTATTGCTAACCAAGTTGGATGTGTTGCAAGGGAGCAAATTTCTATTCAAGAGGTTTGGCACAAAAGGATGGGACACCTCAACTTCAAGTCATTGGAGGTAATGGCAAGGAAGAAGGTTGTGATTGGTCTTCCAAGTTCCTTAAGTAATGTCAAGCATGTTTGTGAGTCTTGTGCTTGGTCTAAGTCACATAGGCTACCTTATACTAGATCTATATCTAGATCTACAAAGCCTTTTCAACTTGTACATTCGGATATTCATGGATTTACTACAATTAGCAATAGTGGAGCTAAGATGTATGTAACATTCATTGATGATTTTAGTAGATTTTGTTGGATCTATCTACTAAAGAGCAAGGATGAAGTGTATGATGTCTTTGTCAAGTTCAAGAATGCAAGGGAGAACCATTTTCCACAAAGATCAAGTGCTTGAGAGGTGACAATGGTGGTGAGTACATATCTAACAAGTTCAAGGCCTTTGTTGATGAGCATGGGATCAAGAGGGAGTATACAACATCAAGGACCCCACAACAAAATGGAGTGGCTGAAAGGAAGAATAGGACTTTATTTGAAAGTGCTAAAGCTATGAGGTTAAGTGCTTATCTTGACAAACCATTTTGGGATCAAGCTTTGTTGTGTGCCAAATTCTTGTGCAATAGGTGGCCGAGTGCTATTTTGGATGGAAGGACACCTTTTGAGATGCTATTCAAGAGGAGGCCGAGTGTTAACTTTCTAAGAACCTTTGGATGCACATGCTATGTCAACATTACTCTTGATGATGGGACCAAGGAGGATCCATCTTGAAGAAGAGGTATTTTTGTTGGATATAGTGAGGTGATAAAGCCTATAAGGTTTACATTCCTTCTACTAGCAAAGTGAGTGTTGGTAGAGATGTCATTTTTTATGAGGGGAACATTCCAAAGGTATGATTGATGGTAGAGTGGATGGATCTAACATTCTTGATGTTGATGAGAAGGATCCTACTTTGGATGGTGGTGATGATGGACCTTCATCAAGTCAAAAGCCAAGGAGAACATCAAGAGAAAGACAAGTACCTTCAAGGCTCACATATGATCAAAAGGGTAAGCAAGTAGTTTCTGGAAATTATGTTGCTTTCCTAACCTCTTTAGATGAGCCTACAAGTGTAGATCAAGCAAGGAAAGAAGAGGAGTGGATCCAAGCAATGGATCTTGAGTATCAATCTCTTATGAAGAGTGGAACATCTTTTGGAAGATCTTCTTGTGTACATGGAGCTATGCAAGTGGATGGATGTTATCTAGCTGTAAAATCAAGTATCGGATCCGGAAAACAAAGTTTGTTCAATTACTTTGATGATCAAGTTGAAGATCAAGAAGTTGATCTCAAAGCGATTCAACTAGTCAAAAGAGAAGTTGGCAATTTGGAGCTAGTCAAGAGCATCAAAGGAGAGGTAATTGGCAAAGATGTTATGGATCTGTTTTTGTAGCATATTGAAGACTCAAGTAAGGTCAAAGGATCAACAAGGAAGTGTTGTTCAAGTTTACTTGTTCTATCTCATGTTTGAGCAATTTCATGTGGATGTGTGCAAATTGCCAAGATACAGAACTATTGCTTCTGGCCAGGTTTTTCAAACTCGTCCAGCATCAATTCGGTTGTCACATTGATATTAGTTGATGCAATCGTAGTGGAAGTTGTGGTCATTTGTCCTGCGATGTATGGCAACATTCCAACATGCGGCTCATCATCTGAATCTTCATCTTTTTCACGAATAGCTTCATCCATTGCCTGCTGCAAAGTCACGTACTGTTCATGATGTTTGAGCTCACGTTTAATACATTTTGGCAATCTTGGCAAAAACCGCATAATCAAATATTCGTCGTTTAAAAGATCTGGTTCATATTCCGATCGGAGATGCTTGATACGTTCAATATAATTACGCACCATCTCTGTCTTCCCCATTTTAATTTTGCTTAATAATAGAAAAAAAACTTCTAGGAATTTTCTAGATTTAAATCTCATATTCAGTCCAACTTTAACTACTTCCATTCTGTCAAGTCTTGATTGTAAAACCCATCTTGCGCAACACCCATTTTCTGGATTAACTTCACCATAGACTTCATGTTACGTCCATGTCTAGTATGTGGGATTCGGAATGATTCCTGACATGGATAGCCGGTTACTCCAATGTATAAAATTATTAGTTATGCCTCGTCATTCCGGGCTTGGCCGATAAAGTAATTAATAAGCTTATGATGGCCCAGACCTATAATTGGACATAGGAGCACTTGCATGGTGTTGACTGCTATAATGCAAGAATAGGAGGTCACTATCTTAAGACTTAATTAGTTATCAAAGACTACTGACACAGACACCGGAAAACAAGCTGATGAATCGTAGCTTTGGTATTTAAAAAAGGTTACCAGTTGCCAGCCAATGAGTGTGTCAATGCAGCAGAGAGAACGAAATTAGCAAATCTGGTATCAAAAATGCCGGTCAACAAGCCAAAGAAAGAGGTCGAGGCACTGACCAAATATTCTGAAGTGTAGAAGCAAGTAGGTAAGGAAGAGCTGTCAGGTGTAAGTAGCTAGCTGACCAGTAATAAGATGCAGCTGTCTGCTGCCAGGAAGACTGAGCACCTGCACTGCAGCTATTCTTGAGATGGCCGAGAAAGAAAGTCAGTTTTTAGTTGATTGTTACACCGCAAATGTAGATAAGATAGTGACCTCCTATTCTTGCATTATAGCAGTCAACACCATGCAAGTGCTCCTATGTCCAATTATAGGTCTGGGCCATCATAAGCTTATTAATTACTTTATCGGCCAAGCCCGGAATGACGAGGCATAACTAATAATTTTATACATTGGAGTAACCGGCTATCCATGTCAGGAATCATTCCGAATCCCACATACTGGGGGACATAGACATAACACTTCACAAAATTCAGTAAAGATTTTGAGAAATCTAATTGGATCTGATAATCCATTATACTTAGGCTATTCTAAATGAGGAGTTTATTTGATGATAGGATGGAGTTAAAGTATCTGAAGATCTGGTTCTGAATCTGATTTTGCCATTTTTTAAGAATTACTTTAAAAAAATGAGAAATATATAAAGTAACTGTGCAGATGAGATTGGGTCTAGATTTTTCAAAGATTGGATCTAGATTTTTCAATTAAATCCTTTTGATCTGATCGGTAAAAACTTGATCATCAAAATATATTTTGGAAAAAAGATCTTGATAAAGCAATCGACACTCTAAAATTGAAATTTCTTAGAAATAAGTATTAAATCAACTCAGAATTTTTCACAAATTTGACAGTAGCTAAATCAAGAAAATCAAAACTTATAAATGGTACTGGTGAGGGTTCCCTTGGCAAAGGTTAACTTAGTGAGGGTTGAATTGGTTGTCTTCTACATTTGAGTAGATATTGTGATGCATGCTTGATAGATGTCTATTTGCAATAAAAGCTTTCTTGGTGTAGTACGACCTATTTATAGAGGGTTTTGTCATTGATTAATATACAGACTAACCTTGGTAATGGGGGAGTCTTGATAATGGTTGAGAAAGCCTTACGCTTTCGTATGTGGTTTCAGCCTTGAGTATTTGTTTATACTTATCTTTAGAGATCGTATGGGGCCATGGATGATGACTTGGACTCCTCATGTAGTCTTGCATGGAGTAGTGGAATTGCATGAGTACAGAGAGAGAGAGAGAGAGAGAGAGAGAGAGAGAGAGAGAGAGAGAGAGAGAGAGAGAGAGAGAGAGAGAGAGAGAGAGAGAGAGAGATGCATGAGGTGCTATAGAAGCCTTTGGATTGGTCTTCATTATGTCTTTCAATAGTTAGAATATTAATTGCCAGCTCCATGGGTATCTCTCTTTTGCAAATTCTTCTCGTCATACACACTTAACTTGTGGTTTTGATGATTTTTGAAGTTATGTCTTGCCTTAATAGGCTTGCGATAATTTCTCACATGACTCATTAAATGCCAAGTCCCCTAAATAACCCATTCCCCATAGACGAAACTAGATCCTCAATTTATGTGAAGAGTTCATCCACCTAATCCCAATAATGCTAGGTGCTCAGGTTTTGTGTGTGTTTTGGAAGCACCTCCATGAACAGAATATGCATCCACCTTTTTCTCTCCTTCGAAATCTGCCTGTGCGTTCTACCTTCTCACCTATGTCGTGGAAGGCCTTGGACCTCGGGCCCTGCCGTAAGGCAAAGGCTGCAAGGAAGGCACTGGGACGGGGCCTTCCACCATACAAAAATTCTCTTGATTATGATGCAGCCCTTCATATGGTTTGAGGTTTTAAGGTTTTAGGGTTTGAGGTCTCCATTTTATTTTAAGATTTTAGGGTTTGAGGTTTCCAGCTTCGGCCGCCAACCCACAGCGTGAGCTTTGGGGTATATAGTATGGCATGGTGGCGATGCTTGAGTTACCATCGCTGCGAGGGGTCTTTAGCTTTCAGCTACATGGGAGCTTGCAACGCATTGCGGGTTTCTGAGCGATCTCTGGCACGTTCATCTGTGTTTCTTGGAGAAATCCAGTTCGTTTTTGTGAGCGAAACATTGTGGACATAGTTTTGCTGCTGCTGTAGTTCCCTTCCTGATCGTTTTTCACATTTCTACTTTTTTTTATGATTGGTTTTTGATCATTTTTATGTTAGATGCATTTTCGTTTCAAAAGTGCCGATTATGGTGTTTGGCGTTGCACTTTGTTTTGATGCCGTGAGATGATGACCCTTTATTCCCTATTGGTTTGATTGCCGAGATGATGGCACATCACGTGAACCGACTGATCACTGGCTATACTCTCTCTGATGTTCGTTCGTAAGATATTTTCTTAACTTAGAGTCACTCCTGCGTCTTTTCAATAGGGTAATTTGGTGCTAGTTGCTCACTACCACTATAGAAATTTTTTTGAGATTTTGAAGTTAAGAACTGCCTTCCAACTGATTTCATGAAAGGGAGTGCTAATCGTGCGAATGTTTCGGTGTAACACAATCCTTCTGATTGCAGCTATAGTGCTAGTACTGTTATCAAGTTGCAATTGTCTTAATAATAGGGCTGATTCAAGAACACTTGAGCTATCTGCTGATGTTTCAACTTGTTTACATCATCTGCAGTTATGCCTAATGCTTAGGATTATTTATCAGGTGTTAATGGGAGTGAATGTTTCTATGTTCTGCAATGATATCAAGCAGCTATTTCAGCAGCCTTAGGGCTAATTCAGGCATTTTTAAACTATCTGTTAATGTTTCACCTTGTTCAAGCCATTTGTAGAGAAAAGATGATACTTAAGCAATAGATTCTATTGAAATTAAGAGGAAAATTCCAACACTAAGAAAGGTAGATTGGGCTTCCACTACTGTAAATCTGAGGTTAGTTCATATTTTTCCTTAAGACAGCAAAGAATCAAGTTAAGAGGGTTGCCCATCTTGCATGCATATGAAAAGGCTTTATGCTACTACAGGATTGTTAATTGAATTGCATTCATTTAGGATAGACCCTCTAGCATACCCTTGATGGACCCATAGCATACCCTATTAAAAGCACGGATCGGATTACGCCCGACACAGTGCACTGTTTACCCCGTGCCCGAAGACTTTCAGGCTCTCAAAGATCCTGGTCACTTACGAGAGCACGGATCGGATTATGTCCTCACAGCCACTGGTTTGGGTGTTACCTACCCTTTGTGCTAACAAGAGAGACTTCATTGGCCTACTTGTTTTGCCCCCATCCACCTTATACTTGCACCTCTCCCACTTGGGTTTCATGTCTTCTCTTTACCCCCTTAGCCTCATTTGGTACCTTTACAAAGCGGCCTCATCTCATCCCTGTCAATATTGTCCTCTTTGCAGATGCACACATGTTCAAGTATGTCCTGAAAAACTCCAGTCTGGCTAAGAGTTGGGCTCAATTTTTTATATACCATTTTTAATAAACAACGGGAGCTTCTGATTAGAAAATCTCTCAAATTTGGCAGTGAATTGAGAAACGGACTGTGCACAGTGTAAACATTGATAATCTAGCATTGATAAGACCAACTTCTAAAAATAACAGTAGGCGAGTAATTGCCACCCCTATATAAAGACGCGAGGAATCGAAATTAGTACTCGCATATTTTTCACGCATTTCTTGCCATTACTCGTCGACAGCCATCATTACTCGTCGATTCAATTTCTCGCCATCAGACACCCGCATTACTCGTCTACCTACCAACACCCTCCAGACACCATTTTTTGCCATCTGTCATTACTACAAGAAATCACGTCCCTCCGCACTTATGGTTGCCATGTGGTTTTGACAGTTGTCGGCCTAGCCAACACACAGGTACTCCTCAAGCATGACCTTTCTGTAGTCCATAAGGCCTTCGCCACTTTCGATACTGACCATTTCTCAGTCACTCATAAAGGACAAGACTATGTTGTCTCCCTTGACCCAATCTTGGTCTCTCTGATGCTCAACCTTCCTCATACCACCCACCTATCGCAAACCCGAGCCCTTGCCAAATATGACGTTTCCGTTTTTTTCCTCCCAGATCAGGGTGTCATTGAGACTAAAACCAACGATGGATATCTGATTTTTCAAATCTGGAATCCTAATCTCCAAGAGGTGATAGATTCCCTATCTGTCACCATCCTCGTGAGTTTCCATCGCCCACTCTGCGTACCCAGGCTAATCGTGGTTATGATAGCCCACTCCGTGTACCCAAGCTAATCGTGGTTATGATAGCCATGATGGATCCCAAACACCATTTATTATTGGGCTTCAGTTCTAATCAAGAAGCTGCAAGCAGCTTTCAAACGCCCTACCAAGATAACCTACGGTGATTTTTTTACCGCCTTAGCCATCGACCACCTAGAGAATCTAGGTATCCAAACACCTCCCCATACTACCCAAGCAGCTAGCCCATCTCAACCTCCCCCCAAAGACACAATCGCACAACTGGAGGCTAGCCAAAAGTCATCGGTCTTCACAACATCCCACACACCATTTCCCGTTCATGCGCATACGAACCTCGCATGCACCAGCCCTGGTCATAATTAATGGTTGTAGGCCTAAACACATGGTGGTTGAGTTGGTATGGGTCTATCAGTGAGTCATTGAGAAACTAGATGACGTGGCCCAGATAGGTTGCAGAGGTGTCCAGTGAGGTGTCACAGTGCACTACTAGTGGTGCATGGGCCTTGGAGGGTATAAGTATACCTATTGGGCTCTCACTAGTGTATGCTTGATAGCATGGCCGATGGCAGGATGCTGATGGTGTGATGCCATACTCCTCTTTGTGATTGATCCATAGCTTGGGGGCTAGATCTGTTCGATCTAGGTTTGGTTGGGTTGGTTTGTCCACCATCAGGTTCCCTTGTGTTTCTTATGATTGGCATGCTTAGAATAGGATCCTCGGATTGAGGACTTTATATTGTTATCAGAGCATATCAGGAGGTATCTGTAGAGATATGCTATGTAGTGAATCTTTGTGGGATCATTAAAACCTTTTGTACAAACTTCTAATCATGTGGATCTACAAAGTATTCCATGAAGTAAGTTTATTTGCATGCATAAACTAGTTGTTGGTACATAGGCATATTGATGAGAATTGTGTTTGAGACAATTTCTCACTGGGTTATAGTAATTTCTCATTGAGAATTGCTTATTGACCTAGAATTGATTTAGAATCAGATTAAATGTGGTGTTTTGGTACCACACCAAGACATTTAAATATTTTCTAAATCTGATACAACTAACCGTGTCAGAAGCGCTACTTCTGAGTTAGTTGTTGGAAATCAACAATATAATTTTAATTATGGATATTATTGTTGAGATGTATTGTCTATAAGTCACAACGTCTATGAGTCATTTTGGATTCGTTTACAGATGTGTGTGCATAGAATACACGAGAACTTTTTGGCCTTATCTTTTCTCGTTTGGAATTGATGGAATGCTATCCCGGAAAACTCAGGAGAGTTGGATAGTTGTTTGCCAAAAGTTAGAACTTCACGTAATGAGGTTCCGGTAAATCTTAAGTTATTCTAGATTAGAACTTAAGAGGAAAATCTAGACGTATTCTAGATTGGGACCCTAACTTTGGAATGACAATTTGTGCCATGTTTTAAGTAAGGGCATTTTTTAGATTACAATCCTTATATTGACACCGTGTGTGAGTTGGAATTGGAACTTTCCAGATGGAAAGGACTTTTAGATACAACTCATGTGTCTTCTAAGAATTGTGATACACTCTTATGATATGGTATGGTCTCAAGAATCTGGAGAGTTGGGATTGGCAAATCATACCTCGGATTCTAGGAAATACCTAATCCATAGGAGAGGATAGTATCCATACCCCGGATGAATAAACAAGTTAGTGGAATTTTGGTACGACTTATCATCTTACCAAATCGACTATGTTTATTCGAGTATAGACCAAGAAGTTAGAGAGTGTGTGTCTGTTTAGGCTTTGCGGATTACCAAGTGACATTATAAACAATCGTGTTTCGAAGTTCATTGGTTGCTTTTAGTCGGCCGTATTTGCTAAACTAGAGATGACTCTAAGTTTAAAGATTTTTTGATCATTGATTGTTGTCTATGTGATGGTATCACGTTCTTTTATTGAGTATAGGACAAGAATCCGATGAATTATGATTGACGAATCATAGTTCAGATTCTAGTTATACTTGATTGTTTAAAAGAAAGATTACCTGGGTGATCAGAAGATCAATTAAGATATGTATTCATATTTTCTTAACACTCCTCGGAGAGGAAGTTATCCTTGATGGAGATTGAATTATAGTAAGCATTTGGCTATCGGTTATAGCCCGTGCGTGCTTACGTATAGTTTTTAACCTATATCACCCATTGCGGTGGAGACTCGGGTGTTTAAAGTTCAGAAAGTAGCGGATTTTTTACATGATATGCAGGAAATGCTATGGATTGCACGTAAGAATGTGAACTAGTAGGGTGCACTTTTAGCATGTAGTGGAGGAGAAAACTTCTTCACTGGTATTGTAGAGATCAATTGTCGAAAAAGCCTGCACTTATAGTGCCAATTTGGTAACATCTAAGAAGGTGTGAGAACTCAACTTCCCTCCAGTTTTTAAGTAAAAAACCCTTTTTTAAAGTAACAAGTCAATTTTTTAGTGGGAAATCCACTAAGCAAAGAATAAAGCTTTATTATATGCAAGAGTGGGATATTTTAAAGGCCCTTGTAAATTTGGAGGAGCGGTGCGTCAGTATTTGTCCACTTTTTCGTTAGTGCAGAAGGGCGAAACTGAATAAAGGAGCATCCATGAGAGAGAGAGAGAGAGAGAGAGAGAGAGAGAGAGAGAGAGAGAGAGAACCCACCAACCGACCCGCAGTTAGTGAATCCCTTCGGGGGCAGTTAGCTCCCCGTAAGGGATAGCTAACCACAAGAATCACACACAAGGAAAATAGGAGGGCTTTACAAGCAAGCAAGAAAGTAAGGAGGAGATTCTCTCTCTCTCTCTCTCTCTCTCTCTCTCTCTCTCTCTCTCTCTCATGGATGCTCCATTATTCAGTTTCGCCCTTCTGCACTAACGAAAAAGTAGACAAATACTGACGCACCACTCCTCCAAATTTACAAGGGCCTTTAAAATATCCCACTCTTGCATATAATAAAGCTTTATTCTTTGCTTAGTGGGTTTCCCACTAAAAAATTGACTTGTTACTTTAAAAAAGGGTTTTTTACTTAAAAACTGGAGAGAAGTTGAGTTCTCACACCTTGGATGTTACCAAATTGGCACTATAAGTGCAGGCTTTTTCGACAATTGATCTCTACAATACCAGTGAAGAAGTTCTCTCCTCCACTACATGCTAAACGTGCACCCTACTAGTTCACAGATCAGCTGGTTCTGTTCATACGATATGCATATCTTCTTCTTTTGCATTACTCTCTTTATGCTTTGCTCTCATATTAATGGTGTTTCGATAATCTTTTACTTTTGTCTATTTGATGCTCATCATATGAAGGAGCTTTGGTAAAGCTAAGAGATGTGAGGGTCCAGCGATGGACTTCTATGGCTATTTTTTGATAAGAAGAAATACCCATCCTACCTCAATAGGCAGCGATGGTTGGCTTCTATCATAAAGTAAACTCCCAGTGAGTTCTTTTGATAAGAATGGTATACTTACCACCTATCCCATTTTCTAATCGCTCAAGCTTGTCTGGTTAGCCAGCGATGGAGGGATACTCTATTTGCTCGCTCATTGTTTACTCTTTGTGCAAGAGGTCGTCCAGTGATGGACAGTTGGCCTCATTTCTCAGTAAAAATTGTTGTGAATGCATTGTGCATGGTCCTAACCAGCGATGGTCTATTTGTCCGTAATTGGAAGCTAGTTTATTCACCATTTTACTTTGCATAAACGCTATTGTCTAGCGATGGACCGGAAGAGTTGCTTTTCCGAATGCTCTAAGAATGTATGAATATTACTGGTTGACTGTCAAGTGATGGACTACAAATTGTACTCTTTGTTTCGGATACTTCTTACATAGATATCCTCCTCTATCCAGCGATGGATGGTTGGATATATTTAAATTTGATACTGATGGCACCGTGACTCTCTTTAAAGTATTTACTTAGCTTTGGTCTCATAATACGAAACTAATGATGTTTCATACTATAGTTGCATTATATTGCTCTGGCTGCTCCAGGATACATTTTGGTTCATATCTAAACTTAATACCAGTTACTACAAGGTATGACACCAACCAATTCTCTACAAAACAACTTAGTTACCGTACTCCGAGTAAGTCTTATAAATGTTTTTTCTGTAACTTTATTTGAATAGCTATATGCTAAAAAATATGTCTATTGGTTGTTTTATGCTCTAAAAACAAAAGAATCTCCTCGCTTAAAACAACCATGGCTGCCTCTCAAGAAGCTACGTCTACAATCATTCAGGTATGTTTTCTGAGTTTAAGCAAACTCCACACATTCTCGGTAGGTATGGTAATTTAGGCTCCATATTCGTATGGTGTGACACTTTTCTACACAAGCTCATACTTTTCTCTCTTTCTTTTTCTTAGTGTCCAATTTTCCAAAAAAATAGAAACAATATAAGACCACACTTAGGTTGAACTGAAGCAATTTGAAATAAGAATGGGTCATTAAAAAGTAACAGTAAGAACTCCAAGTACACAATCTTAGACAACATGGATATGCGTAAGAATCGTAGTTTCTACTAAAGGATCAGAATGGCACGGATCTGTCCTGATACCTAGTATAAGAATTGGCAGTCTCTTACTCAGTATTAATCACATCTTTTCTTTACTATGTCCTTATACCATGGATGTTACGTTAGTCTGATATAACTTTCATGGCAACACATCACTTTACCCTTATAGGGGTACTTTAGACTCTTGGTGAGATACAACTGGAAAGCATGGATATGCTCAGGAGTATGGACATCAGTGCGTGACATACCTTACTCTGTAAGAATCACTTGGGTCAGTATAGCATGGACTTGTTCTGATACCAGCACACGTGTTCACACCAGGTCTTTTGGCTAAATAAAATTCAAAATGGTTTATACTTTTTCATACTCCTTTTTGGTTAAATAAACTGATATGGACCAATTGACTACAAGCTGATCAATATGGCACTCTCCCTGATACGGTGATATAACGGCTTGGCCTATCGTTAAAAAATCGTGTGTATAGGAAGATTGGACTGTGTTTTAAATTGTTATTCAAAGTTGTTAAGTAGTATAACTTCTTTTGGAAATGAATAACAACTGTCGTTTAGCTATGACACATGTCTTCCTCACCGAACTAACTTGAGCGGTTTTGTTTTGTGGAATGATGGCAGGTATCAGTTGGACGTCTTGAAAGTGGTTATGCTTTATGGTGCTTTCTAGTACTGTATTTGACTTTTCAGATATACTGTACCTTGTTGGATTATGAGTAAAGGCTTCAAAGAGCTTCAGTCTTGCTTCGTCAAGAAGAACTAAGTGCGGTCTTGTATCGCTCTCTCTCTTGCATCCTGGTGGTGTAAATCCGACTATTCCTTGGTTGGGATAGTACTAAAGCTCTTACCTTTTATCTGATTCATAAGCTAACAAAGGTCTTTTTTTATGTTTTAGTCCACTGGATGGTTTTAGGAAGCTGCAACTTTGGGTTATGGAGAGCCCCTACCTCCACCTAACCTTTTTTGTTCAGACTCTTATCTGTTGTATGAAGAAGGCTGTTGAGTGGCCATTGAGTTACATAAATTTATTATTACCACTGATAGGGCTACGTGTGCTTCTACTGGACTGAAGGATAAGATTCTTTGCTTGATTGATTTGCTAGAGACGATTGACTGGGTTAAGATTTATCTTGAGTTTGTTAAAAAGAAACAACCGCTGAGCCTTGTGGAAAATCTTTATAGTCGTCTCAATGATTTTGCTGAAAAGTTTGAAGAGGAAGAAAAGTTCTGTAATTCACACATTAGAAAAGTGTTCTTGTGTTTAGAAAATGAAAACGGTGTTTCCCCTTCTGTCACTACCCCCTCTGCTTCTGATGCACCCGTCTCTCCTCACCCGCTTGTTTTTATTAGAAGACCTTGATGAAGACAGTGCCTCTCAACTTGAGATTTTCTCTCAAGATATTTGTGATATTGGTGACCTCTCGTCTTATGATTTCTGCCAATCCAAAAAATGCCAAGTCCCTTTTGTGCCTGCTAGGATCATTGAGTATAAACGTAAGAAAGTATTAATTATTCTTCCATAGAGAACACGATGCAAGTTTGAATAAATCAAACTAATCTCATTGTCTTCAATCGGGATTGTATCTGATCTATATACTAATAGAGCAATATTAGTTCTGATTGAATATGCATGCAAAAATTACATGCGGAAGTAAGAGACAACTTAAGACAATTTAGACAATAAGAAATTATTGATCAACAACGAATTTCTATAACTCTGAATCTGATTAATCAATATACATCTCTTGTTGTCTTATCTTGCTATTGTGTCTCTGATTGAGTGAGTGTGATACAACGAGTAGTGCACATGTATTTATATTGCTACAGGACAGGTCTTGTGGCCTTTTATTTACAGGTCTTTTGGCCTTTTAATGTTGTAACAATAGATATCTAATCGTTTACGATGGTTGATATTCAAATAGACGCTCTGTTTCTAGGCTTGAATAGATTTTGTTTGCGAATTATTCGTGACAGTCCACCTCTTCGTCTCAGCTTCGTGTTTTGCGAATTGTTTGCGACACTTGTCTCTTCGCGACATTTTTGTCTTTCGTGAATTGTTCACGACAGATGACAATTCTTGAGCTTGAAGAAAAAATCTAGAATATTTCGCGAACTGTTCGTGATAGTTTCGCAATAGGTGAGCTTGAAGAACAGTCCAGAAAATTTCACGAATTGTTCATGACAATTTCGTGACATCTGAGACTTGAACAAGAAACAGAATAGTTCGTGACAAGATTCTGTTCGCGAATCTTTCGAGCTTCAACAAGAAAGCCACGAGCTTCTACAAGAAATTGTTTCACGAATCTTTCAAGATGACTGCAAGACAAATTTTGCGAATCCTTCGCAAATCTTTCGAGTTGGTCACGAATAGAAATGTTTCAAGTTCGCGTTCGTTTCTTTCTCATGCTCTATCAAGTAAATTGCGCGCTTTGTTAGTAGAATAAAGATCTGTCTGATCAGTTGTTCTATAGCTCCCTCTCAAAGTGGCAGTTGGATTAACCCCAATTTTCTTCGCTGCTTTTCGAACAAAGCCTTACTGAGTGGCTTTGTAAAGATATTAGCTGTCATTTTCTCTATGGGTATGAAGACTGTCTTCAGTATCTTCTTCTCGACTAAGTCCCGAATCACATGATACTTGATAGCTATGTGCTTCATTTTTTAGTGAAATATAGGATCTTTCATAAGATAGATTGCTGAAGTGTTATCCATTAACAAGACATAAGGTTCAGAACTAGATTCATCAAATCCTTCCAATATTTGTTTAATCCTGATCAGCTCATTTGTCATCTTGGTTGCTGCTACATATTCTGCTTCACAGGAAAATTGAGCTATTGTTGTTTGTTTCTTGCTAATCCAGAATATGGCTGCATCGGATGTTAGAGTACAATCTCCTGAAATACTTTTGCTATCATCCTTCATGGATGCCCAGCTTGCGTCACTATAAGATTCGATGTGAAATCCAGTTTCCTTGGAATAACACAATCCATAGTCTTTCATTTTCTAGAGATATTGTAGTACTCTCTTTGTCAATTTCCAATGCAACGATCATGGGTTCTGATTATATTGGCTCAGCCTGTATACAGCAAACGCTATATCAGGTCTGGTGTTGTCTGCTAGATATAACAATGATCCAATTAGCCTACGGTAGGGTGTTTTGGCCATTCATTCCTCTTTCTCTAGAGTCTACGGACAATCTGTCTTGCTCAGTATTGTTTCAGGTATCATGGAAGTATGCACACCTTTGCATTTGAGCATATTGAAGTCTTCAATGATCTTTTGAGTGTACTTTTGTTGGTGAAGATACAACTTACCACCTTCAAAGTCTCTCACGATCTGCAAGCCTAGATAGATTTTAGCTTCTCCTAGGTCAGTGATCTCAAATATTTCAGAAATGTCTCTTTTGACATCTGAAATTAACTTATCTCTTCTTGAGAAGATAAGCGTGTCATCAACATAAACAACTAGAATGATTATTTCATTTTGGATAGAGATTTGAAACCTATGGAACATAGTGGTTCGTCCTTCTTTGTATACCATTGTCTCATTGCTTGTTTCAGACTATAAATGCTTTTATTCATGTGACATCCGTATTCTGGATATTTTTTGCTTACAAAACCAAGTGGTTGGTCCATGAATAAGTCTTCTTCCAATTCTGCGTGCATGAAAGCAGTTTTCTCATCCACAATATGGATTTTCAGATCATGAGCCACTGCATGCGCGAATAACAAGCGAATTGATGTATGTTTGACTACCGGTGAGAAAGTATTAGTGTAATCGATCCCATACCTTCTGTGAAAATTCTTTAGCAACTAATCTTGCCTTGTATCTGATGTTTTCTCCATCAGGACCTGTTTTGATCTTGTAGATCCACTTGCACTTGACTGGTTTTCTGCCATCAGGTATAGATGCAAGTGTCCGTACATTGTTCTTATACATGGATGACATTTCCTCCTCCATTGCCTGAATCCAGCGATCTTTTTCTGGTCCATCTACAGCTTCCTCAAATGTTTGAGGTTCGTCAAAGAATCGATGGCTGTATTAAAAACATCATGACCATACTTTTTTGGTGGTTTTCGTTGTCTATCAGATCTTCTCACAAGTGGTTTCGAGTTTGATTATGCAGGTTTCAAGTTCGATTATGATTCTGGCTTTTCTGTTGGAATTCGAACTGGCAATTCAAGTCTGTCAGGCACTCGATCTTGGCCTCCCTTTGAATCTGGTAACTCTCTTTCATCTTCTATTTGTTTTTCTTCTGTTGTCGTTGGTAGCTCATGATAATTTTTCAGAATTTCATAGCCGACTAGATCACTGTCTGCTATGTATTTCGTCTCATCAAATTTAACATCTCGAACAACTTCCAAATGTCCGAACATGTGCAAGATTTGGCTTCGATTTCCACCATATCTCATGAGGAGTTTTATCCAGTATTTGAAATTTCAGAATACGATTTGGAAGATAATTTGATGTAGCCACTGTTTCTGCCCACAACTGTTTTGGTGTCTTCGCATGAGCCATCATACACCTTGCAGCTTCCATCAGTGTACAATTCCTTCGTTCAGCTATTCCATTGTGTTGAGGTGTGTAAGATGTAGTCTTCGTGTGCATAATACCTCGATTAGTACAATAAGCTTTGAATTCGTTGGAAATGTACTCACCTCCACGATCTGTGCGAATTTGCTTCAGCTTATTGTCTGTCTGCTTCTCAGCCCAATTCGTATACTCAACGAAATTCTCGAAGGCTTCAGATTTGGTACGAATAAAGTATACCACAGGGAACTTGTTGAAGTAATCAATAAACGTAATGAAGTACTTTGCATCACCCAACGACAATACTCCAAATGGTCCACAAATATCTGAATGCATAATTTCAAGTACCTTAGTTGCCTTATAAACATCCTTACTGAAAGGTGTTCTAGTCATCTTGTCTTTAAGACAAGATTCGCAGGTAGTTCAAATATCTCTATTTTTGATTTTGACTCCTTGAATTCTCTGACTTTTGTTGGCTTGGTACAAGACTTCCATGTTCATGTGACATAGTCTCTTGTGCCACAATACATCTGTCGATTCTTGAGTTTGATTGACTTGTTCGATTCTTGTTCAAATACTTATGTGATATAAGTTTCCTTCTCTGTTGCCTTTAGCAACAAGGTTATCAGAATCTTCCTCGAACAGTTTACAAGAGTTCTTTGTGAAGGTTATTGACATGCCTGTATCGACTATCTTAGCTACGGATAGAAGATCTTTATCAAGAGTAGAGACATAGAGAACTTCCTCCAGTTTCTTGTCTCCCTGATTTGTGTCCAGCCATAATACACCAGTTCCATCAACCACGTGTTTAGAACCGTCTCCAAGTATAATGAATCTCGAATTGTTTGTCTTCTTGTACTCAAACAATCCGTTTTGAGAAAACAAAATGCGAAGTGGCTCCCAAATCAAGTACTACTTCTCAAATTGAATTAGATGAACAACATAGATCAGTACCAACATAAGCTGTTGAGTTCCTTGTTGTTCTGTCTTCTATTGCTCTGGAGCATTCTGCTTTGTCTTTGACATAGTTTGAATTTGAAGGTTCACTTCGATTCTGCTCCTTTTTGTTTCTGGGATTCTGAAAACAGTCTATTGTTGCATGACCCCGTTTATGACAATGAATGCATTCAATATTTGGATTTAGCCAATACTTTTCTTTTGTGTGATCCAATCTTTTGCATCTATTACAGATCTTCTTATCACCAAAATTCTTCTGTTGTTTTTCAGATTGTTGTTCGTTAGTCTTAGACTCATTCTTCTTAGATGACTCTCTCTTAAACTTAGACTTTTTAGAAGATTTATTCTTCTGAGTAAATAGAGCATTTTCTGAATCACCATTTTCGTCATAGCGTTCACGAGCTTCTACTTCCTCCTTCACTCCATCTATTGCCTTTTGAAGTGTCATTGTCACATCTTTCGCCAATAGGATTCTTGTTGTGTGGAATGACCTGGGTAGGGCTCGAAGAAAATAACTAAGCTATTTTTTCTTAGAAATTGTATTTTCTGCACCAGAATTTTGTAAGGAAATAAATAGATCTTTAATTATTCGCACAAATGTGTTCAGGTCTTTGTTGTCCCACTGTAAGTAAGTTAATTGGTCTTCCAAGAACATTATCTGATTACGAGATTGAGTCTCATTCTTGGTTTGCAATTCTTCCCATAAATCCTTTGCGTTTGAAATTGATGTAAGATCTAGTATTATATTGTCATGCACTGAAGACACAATAATTGCTATAGCTTTGTCATTTTTTAAACTCCATTCTTGAAGTTCTTTGCCAGGAGTAGGTCCAAGATTGTAGTGATCTTAGCTTGAATATTGGTGATCGACGACATCTTTTAATTCTGAATAACCTCCAGATAGCGGCTTACTGATGGATGTATGAAGAATGCTAAGAGGGATGCGAAGATACCACTGCATCGACTATCTTCAATCGGGATTGTATCTGATCTATGTACTAATAGAACAATATTAGTTCTGATTGAATATGCGTGCGAAAATTATATGCGGAAGTAAGAGACAACTTAAGACAATTTAGACAATAAGAAACTATTGATCAAATACGAATTTCTATAACTCTGAATCTGATTCATCAATATACATCTCTTGTTGTCTTATCTCGCTATTGTGTCTCTGATTGAGTGAGAGTGATACAACGAGTAGTCCACATGTATTTAAATTGCTACAAGACAGGTTTTTTGGTCTTTTAATGCTGTAACAATAGATATCTAACCATTTACGACGGTTGATATTCAAATAGACGCTCTGTTTCCAAGCTCGAATAAGTTATGTTCACGAATTATTTGCGACAGTCCATCTCTTCGTCTCAGCTTTGTGTTTCGCGAATTGTTCACGACACTTGTCTCTTTACGACATTTTTGTCTTTCGCGAATTGTTCGCGACAGATGACAATTCTTGAGCTTAAAGAAGAAATCTAGAATATTTCGCGAACTGTTCATGATAGTTTTGCGACAGGTGAGCTTGAAGAACAGTCCAGAAGATTTCGCGAATTGTTCGTGACAATTTCGCGACATCTAAGGCTTGAATAAGAAACAAAATATTTTGCGAGAAACTGTTTCGCAAATCTTTCGAGATGACTGCAAGACAAATTTCACAAATCCTTTGCGAATCTTTCGAGTTGGTCACGAATAGAAATGTTTCAAGTCCGCGTTCGTTTCTTTCTCATCCTTTGTCAAGTAAATTGCGCGCTTTGTTAGTAGAATGAAGATCTGTCTGATCAATTGTTCTACAATAAATCCACTCTTACTTCTTACAAGCTCTGAAGTCTCCCTTCTGTTAACTTCCTTGCACCTATACCTATTGACCTTTGGATTATGATGACTCGTCTAATAGCCAAGGAGATAGAAGTCTGCAAATTAGCCGCTTTGCATAAAAATCCTTCACTCGAGACCCCTGTTTCTTTTCATACTATTATCTGCATGAACAAATTTGAACCCTCTCGTTGCCCCTCTGAGCAAGTTTGGGCCAAGACCAGAGGAAACTTTGAAACTGGCTTCAACAGAATGAACTTACACCAAGCTAGAATCTAGAACTGGAAAAGACTTTTTTTCAAATGTAGATGTGGTGAAGAGTGTAAAAATAGTTTTTCCATTATTTGGTTTGATCATGCTATCTGGTTCATTATGAATAACCTTGCTAAGTTCTTTCCTGGTACTTCCCTCCAAAATCAGATAAACGCCTTCTTCATGTGGTTGAATAAACCTGCTAGGGATGTGGTAAAGTCTCATATTACCTTTCTCGTTATCCGCCAATACATGACTAATGTCTCTATTGAACTTGCTAAAGACTCTTTCACCAAATTACATGCACCTTTAGGAGATGCCGAGAATATTCGCGAGATAGAATGCCTCTTGAAACGTCCCAACTTTTCTACCCTCCAAGACAAGTACTTCCAGAACTCAAACAAAAGGACGGGCTCTTTCAATTTGAACCATCCGAACTCAATCATTTTCGGTTCGGGAACGGGAAAGAAAAAGTGTGTCTCAGATTCAAAGCAAAGGAAGGACGGAGTAGTGGCAATAAAGATGACTTACCAATCAAAAAACTAAATTTTTATAGATCCTAATCTATATGCAGGACGAAGAAGAAACAGTTAGAAGACAAATCATGTTTCAGCAACTGGACATCTCCAATTTTCCACTAGCAGCGACTCAGGGAGACTTTTTTTACATCTATGCTACCGGAATAGAGTATTTGAGTTTATCCATGTGAAGTATTTTTACGCTCACATTTTACGTAGAATTTTTGGTACTGTTGACGAACCCTTTTATGATATTACTTTCGGTTGGACTTATCTACCAAGTGTTAAAAGTGAATGGTATTTTCTTTATGGTGTGTTTTGCCAATTTGATACAGACAACCTTCATCCTTGTCAATGTTACAATTTTAACCGTTTCAAGAATTTTATTTCTGAAAAATTTGGCCATGTCGTTTGCACAGACTGTAACATTATTAAAAGTTCTCTTCTACGAAAATCCCTAGAAAAAGGCCTAAATCATGTAAGTCTAAGACAAGCTAATGTGAATGAAGTCGCTTCAGAGCTTTATGACGAATGGTTTAAACTTATGAGACTCCTACCTGTTTATGATTCTTTAGACAATAATACAAAAAAAGAACATGCTACTTTCTGTAAAAGTATCGCTTTAAGTCATATTAGAAAGGGTAAATGGCTTCATGGTAATACTAGATCTCTTTCCAAAAATAAGATTGCAAAGGACGAGCTACTTTGGCTTACAAAATTTCTATATGTTAATGGTATTGATAAAGCACAGCATAATCTCTGTTTCATTTGTAAATTCTTTGTACGACATTTGGCCATAAAACGCCTCAACAGTCTAGATTTTACTCCTTTTCCTAACAATCAATCTAATTATGTGGAGGATTCCTTGTTGTATATAGCAAACATTTCTACGTACTTTTTACCAGAAATTCTCTTGGGCAATAATTTTCTACCTTACCTTCTCTGTACCTTGAAATCCCACAAGGACTCGTTCAGATGGACTACCAATGCTCACGATTGCTGCTTTACCAAGCTTGCCAAATTTCTCACAAGAGCTCTTGGTATGCTATCATCATTCCTCATGGAAGGTGCAGGCCTTGAGGCGAATACATACAAGAGTATCCTTAGAGTTGATACGATTTTATATTGGCAATGTGAGTCATCTATGGATTTCTATCTAAACCTACCATCTCTGATTAGTGTTGCTAGAAACACGTGTTGAAAAAATTATGGAATATTAGAATAAGTAAAATGAGATGCAAAGAAGAAAAAATGTTAACAATTATGCAATACAGCTCGTTAGTTTTTCTATTTACTAAAGCTCCAGGCCTGGCAAGTGGTAAATTGAATCTAAAATAGTTTGCTTGCCATTGCTTGCACTTGGAACTACAACATATCTAATTTCACTCCCGTTGGTAGTAATGATTGTACCAGTTATATAATCTAGCAACAATATGTAATAGTTTGATGTAATTTCAGTTTGGTAATTAAAAAACAAGATCTGTCTATTCTAACTTTTCATAAATCATTGCTTGCGCAAGCTGGGCCCCTGAATAAAACTCCTCAATGTAGTTATTATCTTTCAACCATTTCTTTGAAAAATGTACTCAACATGCTCATATTTTGGCCATAGCAAGACAAAACTAAAATCACATTATTAAATTACATAAAAGAACAAAAGACGTGAGTAATTTTGTAAATAATTCTTAGCAATAACACTTATATAACAATATATATTAGTTAACCTTGATTGATTTCTAGCTAAAATGCTTATGATACTTGATAGTTTTATTATCATTGTTTGAAATAGTGAAAAAATGTAAAGAAACAAATCATCTCGTTGTGCCAATTACGACATGATCTATACAACATCAACATGAAAGTGAAAATTTGCTACCATTGTTTTGAAATTGATTTTCCTAGATGCCTCTCATGGTTAATCAGCCCATATATTAAGATAGTGTACCATGACACAAACATCAATTTATTTGAAAGTTCTAATTACTACAATTGGTGGTTGAAACATTTGTTTGAATGGCAACAAAAATAAGAACACATGCCATGTGCTTCAATAACTACAAGACCAAGTATATTACACGCTAATTTGCTTCCTATATTAATTGCACTTGTCTATGTCAAGTGATCTATAGTTCACAACATTAATAATTTCTTCAAACGATTTCTTATTTTACATGAAAAAAAGTAACACATCCTACACCTGGTATTTTGAAGAGGCCTTGCATTTGAAGTTTGAACTATTTCTTTTCATATAAGAGCTTTATTACTATAGGTAAAATTGAATTTATGATTACATTGTCGGAATGTTGGACTTCAAATTAACAAGCTTACTTTCCATTGAAAATGAGATATATCTAAATAAAGAATAAACTATGGCCATGCATTCTCCTTGGAAGAAAAGTAAGCGTAAAGTAAGTTGACAAACAACCTATAATATGCTCAACGAGACAAAAAGGCAATAAGGTTATGGGCATTAAAAGACATCGATTCATAAAATGTACAATTTGAGGTCATCCCATTCCAAATATGCAGTCCTCTGTAGTTTAAGCTCCATGAACATCAACCTAACTTGGTTTAGGTTCCATGAAATATGATATCAGAATGTGCACGTTTGTTACAAACCATGAGTGTCTTTCATTGTTCATTGGTCCTACTTAACAACTTAGTTTCAAAAACTAACACAAATTAAGTCCTTGCACATGAGTTTGTAGTTAGTGTTGTTTAAAAACAAAAGATTAAACCATACTCATTTGAAATACACACACTATTCTACTCATTGAAAACATTAAAGGGTTACAAAATTCTATCAATCTTTCAAGTTTGAAGTTTTGTTTCTGTTGTAAAAAAATTTCGAATTCTTCATTTTGAAGATCAAATTTTAAAAAAAAAAAACCTAACCCTACCTTTTAAGCCCTAACTTCCACGCGACCTAAATATACAGCCCTAACCCTAAACCCTAACCTGATCTAATCTTAACCCTTAACCTAAACCTAGCCCTTCGTCTCTCTCTGTTAGATCGGTCATATTTGGATCGTGATACTCCTCCGTCACGTAAGCCTCACCTATGTGAACAAGTTCTTTTCTCCCTGAAATCAATCTGAATCAATCTTGTAGACAATGCAGTTCACAACCTGATGCAGAAGTGCTTGTTGGATTCACAGAAATCTGAAAGAGACAGTAGCGACGCTGAAGACTTAGCAGCACTTGCTTCAGTCTGAGAAAATAAGATTGATTCCCCTTAAAGCACTAAGTTATTTTGATGATTCTCAACTATGGGGCTCAGCTTACTGGACGACTGAAAACAATTCCATCAATTTGGAAGCCTAAAGGTATGGAATTCTCCTGTTCTGTTAATGACAAATTCTTTGCTAGTAAAACCTCATTTGTTGATTAGCAAACTTCACAAGCTACATTATGAAGGACAACCTTTGGAACAGTGAGATGAATGCTCCACATGCTCTTTATACTTCGCAGCATCCAATCAGGAGTCTAGTTCGGACTTATTAGATAATTGGACTTTGATTAACCACCCATCAGTAAATGGGGCCTTTTTCACCAAAGCAGGTATATCTTTCACTATTGCATTGATGTCAGCACTTGTCCTGATACTGAAGAGTAAACATCACTTGTTGCCTTGACGCTTTCAACAACTGCAAAGGCATCTCCCTTGGAGACTGAAGTACCTATATCCGGTAAATACGCAAACACAACATCTCCCAACTCATGCTGTGCATGATCAGTAATTCTGACAAAATAGCTTTAACAAAATCCTTCAAGCAACGGATTGAGAATGGTGCTGGCTCAAAGCTATGATCGCCATACTCCACAGGTGTTGAATGGCCTCCAGTTACACAGATAGAATACGAGACATTGCCACCAGATTCAGCTTCATGTTCTTCGAACCCATGCCCGGAAGAATACTCTTCAGCAGGAAGCATCATCATGTTTTGATTCAGAATCAATGTCTCAGATAAGTGCAGAGCTGTGTCCAGGGCCTCATGATCATTGAACGTCACAAAAGCAATCTGGGAAGACTCTCAATCGTTGTGTAGTCCACACTTCACCTCTCTCCTTCGGTCGAGTTTACTCTCTCTCTCTACCGCCCCTCTCTCTCCTTGGTCGAGTTTATTCTCTCTCTACCTCCTTCTCTGTCCTCCTGTTGAGATCCCTCTCTCTCTCTCCTCCAAACCCATTCTCTCTCCTCCAGTTGAGATCCCCTCTCTCTACTTTTTTCTCCCTATACCCTCACCCTGATTCGGTAGAACCCACTCTCTCTCTAAACCCTAAACCTTAAACCCTGATTCGGTAGAACCCACTCTCTCTCTAAACCCTAAACCCTGATTCGGTAGAGCCCACTCTCTCTCTAAACCCTAAACCCTAAACCCTGATTCGGTAGAACCCACTCTCTCTCTAAACCCCTCCCTTCCTCTGGTTGCGGCGCCCAACAGGAATCCTCAGCCTCATTTAAGAATATTCTCTGAGAGATTCCTTGTAAATATTCCCTAGAAGATTCCTCTGTTTCCTCTGCTCGGTGCTCAAAAAAAACATTTGCCGACAGTTTTCGGATTTTTCACGGTTCTTCCTATTCTTTTACGGGCACAAGAATGTTTCATGCATTCCAAAAATTTATTGAATCCAATTTCCATTTTCTTTCAACCCTTTTTTCTAAGTTGTTTATTTCACTTTATTCTCATTCTATGATTGTACATAACTTCTTTGTTTGAGCTCGGATTTCAGCGAAGCATAAACTAAAAGTGATCAAAACGAGGAGCCTGACATTGATAAGTTATCGAAATCTTGTAACTATTATGTTTCAATTTTATTTTCTTCAAGACCCCTTTTCTTAAGTCAAAGTTTTGTGTTTTCATTAATTACTTTCAAATCCTCATAACTTTTTCGTTTGAGCTCAAAATTGAACACTGTAAAAAGCAAAAGTGCTCAGTTTTATACGACCTACATGTTTTTGCCTTTCACTTTCACTCATCGTAGAATTCTGAGTTTTAAGTGGGTGGAAAAAAGAGCATTTCAGCTATTTATCAAAGTCCATTGCACATAAACTTCAACTTACTATACCGTAACTTACCAGCCCTTCAATTGCCAAGATGGATGTGGATTCTGATTTTGAGTATAATGATGACAGTGACTCTGAATATGAAGATCAATCTAGAATATAAACTAAACAAGGGTCAACGTGAAGCTGCTACAGAATATTCAACACCACTAATATACACTTTGGACATACACAGGACATTAGCTTTCAACAAAGTGATGGGACAGTTAAAAAAGCTGAGGGATCAGGACACAACGTCTAAGGTTCAAGTGGGAAAAAATGTTATTCCAAGAATCCAGAAAAAAGATAGGCCAAATGATTGTGGTGAATCATCATCAACATCATCAGAGGATGAATTGGAAGTACGAAACGATGATAAAGATAATTCTTCATCAACATCATCAGCGAATAAAGTGGAAGTGCAACATGATGAAGAAGTACAACTATCAACAATGGGAAAGCTTGTTCACCAAATAGACCAGCCGACTTCGTCAGCAATTTTTGATTTTCCATTGAATTCACAACAAATTGACGATCAACGTTTATGCAGTGCTATGGAGTGTACGCAAGATCAACAACATAAATGTAATTTTCAATTTGAACCAAGTAAGACAATTCCAAATGTGAGCACAATGTGAATGCAAGGACACCGAAAATCAACTGAGGACAACGAACACGATGTGGAGGATTATGAGGACAATATTTTTATTTTCAATATTGATTTTCAATTGAGCAGTACAAAGGCCAGTTCAGACAATGAAGTTGTCAATGAGGCAAATTACTCAAGGACCTCATCTTCCTTGAGATCACAAGAACTGTTGCATCACGTTCAACCAGAAGACTTGTTTAAGGCTTCTTGCAAAATAGAAGTAATAGACAAGGATAAAACTAATCTATATGAATATTTCACATTCGATATAGAGTGTACAATGGAATGTATAAAAATTGTAATATACAAGCTGGAAATTGTCCTAGCTATGAGATGGGACAAACAATCCAAGGTCCGTTATATCAAAGTTTCCAGTTTGTGGTTCGAAATATTGGAAATATCAATATTTTTGAACATGATGATCTAATCTACGAAAGTTTTTTCGTAGAGACTTTGAGTGAAAGAGATATCATCACTCTTTGCAAGCATCTCATTCACTCAATATTCTTGGAAATAAATGTCCATTCAGAATATCAATTGTTATTTCCAGAGATGATCCATCTAAACATATTGGTTCCTATATTGAAAATTGATCATGCCAATAATTCCTTCATGTGGGATCTTAACAATTCAAATGCAATGCTCATGGTTATCATTGAAGCATTTGGATTGAACAACAAAGTGACTACCAAACAACATGACAAAATCTTCAGGCCAGCACAGTCGGATGTAATGACAAAGTACGATCCGAAAGGAATTGGATAGATCATCCAATTTGTCATGATGCCGAAGAAGCAGACAAAAGAGGATATTGCGATTTGGTTGTCAAAAAGCAATATGGTGTTTCATCCATCTCTTCTTCGGCCATCAATTTTCTTTCATGGGAACAAGGATTACAGTCCGAAGCTAGCAAAATGGATTCAATTCGACAGCTTTGGATCTATAATGAGGCAACACATTTTGGATGACACATCCTCAATCATGACTACTTTACCAAGGCAATCAAGCTGATCAGACAAGCTGTTAAAAATTCACAATTCTAGCTTGACTAGTTTTGGTCATATGACTTGTAAATAGCTAGATGGTCATGATGTGGCTTGTCACACGTGCCAAATAGCATAGGATTCCATTCATAAGGATGTTCTCAAGTAGACCTAAGTGTTAGAACCTTTGGAATGAGTCCAAATTATGCTTAGATACAAGAGAGAAAAAAATAGGAGCTATTTTTGGTAATTTTTGCATTGTTGAGGGATCTCCGAGATTCCAACCCTAACTTGGTAGGGATGAAAGATCCACCAGAATTAGCATTAGGGATAGGTTTAGGGCTACTCATACCTGCCCAAAACCATGATGGATCATGTATATATAGGTGATGATATCTCACCAAAATCAATCAAGCAATTTAATGATTTTTCTCTCATAATGGTGCAATTGCTCTCTATGTTCATAATTGTTTGAGTACTTGTGATTACTAATGATTATAGGATTGAATGTAGGTCTAGTGTATAGTACTCAGACTATGGGAGGCCGTACTTTCACACGTGTGAAGCCTTCTTCAAGGATTTGGGCCATTTAGTGAGGTTCAAGCATAGATTTTTGATGGATTTTGATGGTTCAACTTGTGCTAATTTTATGAAATCATAATCTATTGTTTCCCTCATCGTTTCAAGTGTTTTAGAATCCTTATTTGCTGTAATTGTTACATGGTATCAGAGTCTAAAGGCTGAAATGAGCTAAATCCTTGGTTTTCATTCAATTTGATCACAATTTTTTATCTAAATCTTGTTTAGATTGGATCTTAGCATCTAGCATTGATTCTAGAACTCAAAGTGAGTCAAATACATTGGAGATTGGTGTTGTGTGACTTCATTTGCAGGTTTTTAGGTGTATAAAACCAGAGGCAAAGTTGAATTCAATTCACATTACCAAGATAGCAAGTTTTGCTTGCTCCAAGCATTGATTTCTAAGCGAGTTTTGGAGGTGATTTCATAGAGGAGGCTTTATAGCATTCAAGGAGAGAGAAGATCAGAGTTTTGGGGACTCTTCAAGGCTGTTCTAAGGTGTAGAGGACACCTCCTAAAGTGATTTAGGTTCAGTCTAACCATTGCTTGACTTATGCACCAAATTAGATCAATTTTTCATCAATTTTGATCATTTTTTGCTTGTGATTGGATAGTAGATTGTGTTCCATCCTCATTAAGTTCCATTTAGATCTTTTACAAGTGATTGTGGAAGTATATTAGGTTGTTGAAATTCGCTCTTGATCAGATCATTTGGAAGCTTTAATGTTCTTTATAGAAAGAGGGGCAATTCTACTAGTATTGTCTACTTCAATCAAGCAAGTGCATTGTTTCTAGTATTCTATGATTTGATTTTGTTAGAGATCATTCTTAGATCCTTATAGGAAGTCTATTACTGATCTTTTCAGGTCCCTAAGAAGTGGGATAAGGTAGATCTTCAATCAAATCAATAGAAGTAACCTTCATTTGTGTCAAGTCCTTGATTAGGAGACTAGATGGCATCTATAAATGCATATCTTTTAGATACTAATGAAAGGCTCAACAAAACTAACTATTCCATATGGAAAGTTAGAATGGAATCCATCATGATCATGCAAGATCTGATGGAAATTGTAAATGGTAAGGAGGGTAAACCTATTCATCCTCAAGAAAAAGCCAAATACATCAAGAGGTGCAATGTTGCACTACATTGCATAAAAATGAATGTTGCAAATGAACTCTTAAGAGAGGTAGGAGATTGCACTTCAGCTCAAGATGCTTGGGAGACTTTGCAAAAGGTCTATGACTCCAAGAACCAAACTAGAATGTTAGCTTTGAAGAATCAAATCTATAGAAGCTATCAAAAGAAAGGAAAGAGTGCACATACTTTTGTCCTAAGAGTAAAGGAATTGAACAAAGAGCTAGCCTTCATAGGTGATCCTATCAAGGATGAAGAGCTTGTTTGTACCCCTTGGTACTCGACTGATCTTCTTGGCTGTTCATGGAACAGACTGATTTTGTGTTTTGTCGTGTCGTATCGTGTCTTGTTGTCTTTTGTCAAAAATTCAGGATTGAAAGCTAGCAAAGCTTTAGCATTAGAAACATTTCGTTTCTTCAGCTCCATCTCAAAGCATGATAGTTTGATGACTCCAAGACTGCTCCTTTGTTTCTCGAACAGACCTTTGTCTAAGGCCTTTGTGAAAATGTCAGCAACAATGTCTTTCGTTCCAATGAAGGTGGTCTGCAACATCTTCTTGCCAATCAGATCCTTGATCAAGTGGTACTTGATCGCAATCTGTTTCGTCCTTGAGTGAAACACAGGGTCTTTCGTCAGATGTATTGCAGATGTGTTGTCCATCTGCAAACCCAGAGGTTCGTTCCTTGTTTCGCCCAATTCGTCCAGGAACTGTTTGAGCTAGATTATCTCATTGGCCATCTTTGCTGCTGCAACGTACTTTGCTTCGTAGGATGACTGAGCCACAATGGTCTGCTTCTTGCTGACCCAGAGAATTGTCGCTCTTGACATGATGGTGCATCCTCCTAAGACACTTTTACAGTTGTCCTTGAGAGATGCCCAGCTAGCATCACTGTAGGAAAGCATTTGGAACTCTGCATCACAACAATAACACAAACCATAATCCTTTGTTAATTGAAGATATTGCAAAATTCGTTTTGCAATCTTCCAATGTGTCGAACCAGGATTCGTGCAAAGTTGGCTCATCCTGAACACTACATAAGCAATGTCAGGACATGTGTTATCTGCAAGGTACATCAACGATCCTATCAGTTTCCTGTATGGTGTGAGCTGCATCAATTCTCTCTCTTCTGCAGTCCTCAAACAATTTTTGTTCGTCAGCACCGTTCATACGAGCATTGGAGTGTTCGCACCTTTGCAATTCAGCATCTCAAAATCCTCTAGGATTTTCTGGGTGTATCTGGACTGATGAAGGTACAACTTACCTCCCTCATAGTCTCTTTCAATCTGTAAGCCAAGGTAACACCTGGCTTCTCCCAAATCTACAATCTTGAAATGTTTCAAGATGTCATTCTTCACTTCAGCAATCAACTTCTCACTCTTGTAGAGTATCAGAGTGTCATCCACATACACAGCCACAATGATGATCTTCCCATCTGTAATTTTCACATATACATTGGAATCAACCATCAGTGGCTTGAATCCCAAGGATTTGAGGACTTGATTTTTCTTTTTGTACCATTTTCGAGCTCTTTTTCCATAGAATGGAGAATCTTTTGTTGGAAAGTCATGCCTTTCGGCCTCTGTAATGCTCCTAGCACATTCCAACGTGTTATGCAAGCTGCATTCTCTCAGCCAATGGGAGATATCCTAGAGGTTTACTTAGATGTTTTGGGAGCGCATTCAAAGGAAATACGTCATCTGTCTGTGCTTGAGAAAATTTTTATCCAATGTCAACGCTTCGGAATCTCTTTAAATTCTGACAAATCTCAGATTTTGGTAACACACGACATTGTTTTATGACATATCATTTCAAAAAACGATATTGCAATTGACTCTGAAAAGATCCTGATCATCCAAAATCTTCCATAAACATCATCAGAGAAGTATATTCATTCCTAGGCCATGCCAAAACCTCAATGTCTGCCAAACCCATAAAGAAGCAGTCAAACTCCTTGATCCACAACTAGCATGGCGCCATCAACTATTTCTACAAAGCAAGACCTTAATGGCACGATATTTCAATGCACCCATCTATATGCGCATCAATCCATATTAGAGCCATTTGCTGCCACGAAGGTTAAAAAAAGATTTATTGGCCCAAGCTGACATGTGTGAATACCGACAACCTGATTGACGACATGAGCACAAATTGTCGCGTCTTCAACAACAACACCATGGCAACCCGATCATAACGTTCGATATTTTGTGGATAACTGCGGCCTGGTGGCATAATTGGAAGAATTAAAAGGCTACTACGATCGAGGACTACCGTCAATTGCCATCGATATCAATCAGCCCTTACAGACTGAAAACGACCACATCAATGTAGCGCGGCTTTATTACCAAGCAGCCCTCACTTTGGCGCTCCATGTGGATATGGTCAAGTTGTGACAAACCCATGGATTTCTCCAAGGTATGCTACACTACTATACCCCAAGGCCCTTCCTTACCAAATTACGCTGGCAGATGATGGAGGGAATCAACAATAAGATCTACCAAACACACCAACAACAATCTCACCTCCAAGAAGCTCAAAAGATCCAAGACAAAAAAAGCTTTGATTGGTGTGGGACCACCAATCCAATAAGGAGGGGGATAATGTTAGCAACGAAAATACAAAAAAGAAATAAAACATCGTGGCATGTGTATTGTAAATCACGTGTGAGTACTTGTTAATAAACTTCTACCATGGCATGTGTGTTATAAGATCGTGAGTAGAAGCATAATAAGTTCTAAACTTCTAAACTAGGAAACTTAAGATTAGAAACTTAACTTAGGAAACTTAAGCTTAGAAATAAAAGATTCCAAGTTAACTTAAGTTCTACGTTTAGAGAATCAAGTTTCTAAGTTAGAGCTTGTAAGACTTAGAATGGCAAATTAGAAGACTAATCTCGTAAGTTAGTGGAGAACTTATGGAAGGCCCTCTTGCTATAAGAAGAGAGGCATTTCCCTTGTGAATAACACTTTGAGATTATGCTAAATTGCAATCACGTGTTTGATCTTTCTATTTCCTTGTGTTCCCTTTGGAAGGTGAATAGCTTGAGGGAAGGCATTCGGGCCTCCTCTTGCCTCCTTTTCATAGGAATTTATTTATGGCATGTTTTTATGATGTATGCTTTGTTGGCCACAATTCTTGTTATTATTCTCATTTTCCTTTGGGTGTTAGATAGGTTTAGATTAACGGGTTTGCTAGTTGGGAAGCCTTATCAAGGTTTAGATTAGTTAAATAGCTTGTTAGTTGGAAAGCCTTAACAAGCTTAAATAGATTGTTCCTAGTTTTCAAGCACCAGTTGGGAAGCCTTGGTGTTTTTCCTTCCATTTTGTGCTCTCTCTTTCATTCTTGTTGTAAGTTTATGTAGATCTTAGAAAGTGGACGATCGGTCTGCCCCTCACTACAACACGTAAATCATAATTAGATCTAGCATAGCCACCGCATCATTAGTTATTACATCCAAAAATTTTCGATACAAAGTACCATAACGTGAAGCAAGTCTTAGGAAACTTAGTTGTTACCTGTGACCGTCTTACAAAACAAAACCGCACGAGTTAGTTCAGTAAGGAATACAGGTGTCATAGCTAAGCATCAGTTGTTACCCATGTCCGAAACAAGATTCACTACCAGCTTAACTGAAATGTTCATAATTAGTCCAATCTTCCTTACCATTATCTTACCATGTCGTAGGTCTTGCCTTAATATTGCCGTATCGAAACATCCACCATACTAATCAGTTTTAGGCAAGTAATCATATGATCACAATACAATCATCTAACAACATTTTGTGAAGCAGCCATAATCATTCACTAAAATGGAAAAGGTCTAGTTTGGTCATAGAAGTCCGTATCAGGACACATCCGTGCCATACTGAACCACTTGGTACCAATAACGGACTTGGTAGCCAAGGGACTCTATGAAACAATACTTGGCCAAATCCATGCCAAATCCATGCCATTCAAATTTACCAAACTCAAAACTGATTCAAACTAAACAGATGCACAATTCTAAAAACCACTATGCTTACTATAGTCCAGTAACATGTCTTTTTGTAACAAATAGGATGTGGTTTTCCTTGTCGATTTCAAGGTAAATCCATACCATCATGACCCATAAGACTACTAAGTTGTCTTGTACGAGCGTGGAACAATCTGAGCATATCCATGCTTTTCAGACCCACCAACAACCCATCTTACTTGTAATCAAGTGTAGAAACAACTTACTTCTATGTTCTACAGGTGTATGGTTATTTCTTAGAGTCCAAACATTGCATATAAGTCGATCGCTCTTATTTTTTCCAATGTACAAACCTTAATCTTCGTTATGCTAAATTGAAGATGGTTTTTTCATTATCAAATTCAAGCAAAGAATAGTATTAGGTTGAAAGATCTAAATAATGCTTAAGAACAAGCTAGTATGCAGCCAACTCTTATAATTGTGAACATAGTAGCATAATGCGTCAAGGGGTATGTGTAGTATAATACCTAAATACGTGCTGAAGATTCTTCTTGAGAGGTAGTCATGATTGTATTTCTAACATGATAAGTCGCAAACCCTTCTAGACAATACGTATTTTCCCTATACCTCATCTATTGATTGTAAGCATCAAGGACAACATATTACATTCAAATAGGTAGTGATCTTCTTGTGCTTCATTCAATGATACGGAGCTTCGTAACCTCATAAACAGTAGAGCATTTAGTATTTTGTCATGAGTTAAGCTTGAAACTGTACTATTTTAAGGCATACACCTACCTTTGATAAGAATTTTTGTCCAAAACGGTTGGGGCACCTATAGATTTCATCTCCACTAGAGTGCAATGGGCAAGAAAAAGGAAGGACCGACTTTGTTGTAGTATAGCGAGGTAGGGATTCAATCCAACGAGGAATGTGTGATCTAAAGGCAAACTATGTCTCTACGAATGAGGGAGCATCAATTTGTCATGCTAGCTCTGTCTTACCCTCTTTTGGAGGATGGAAACTATCAATAAATCCTTTAAAATGCAAGGGAAACTAGCTTAATCTACTCCTACTGTGTCATGGCTGTTTGTGGGTGTTGTACCCTTCATGGCTATTTGTGGGTGTCGTACCCTTCATCGCTCTTGACCTCTCTGGTTTCCAAGGCTTCTAGCGTAAGAAAAATTCTACCTACGGTGGCTTAAGGCCTGTGATATGGATCTAAGACCTATTTTGTGGGCTGTAGCCAAGAGGGAAGGAAGGGGAGAGGGACAAGCCATGAATGTACTTGGAAGCCGGTCTTCCTAAGCACAATTCCATAGATGGCTATAGAAACCTGCATAGCAACACATTTCTACAACGAGGATACTACGTATGCGGTCCTAACCAAAGGGGGGAGAGAGAGAGAGAGAGAGAGAGAGAGAGAGAGAGAGAGAGAGAGAGAGAGAGAGAGAGAGAGAGAGAGAGAGAGAGAGAGAGAGAGAGAGAGAGAGAGAGAGAGAGAGAGACCTTGGCTAGAAAAGGCTTTGGGGGCTCTGTCATGTGTCAAATTCTAAACTAATAGCAATAGCAATGAAGTAAAGCTAGAAGCAAGTAGATAACAAGACATTAATGATAGCATATCAATAGAAAGCTAGAAACAATGAGATCACAATGGAATTGCATTAGCAATGAAAAAAAGAGTACAATCAATGGAAATGGAGCATTGATTCATGTGGATAGGGCACATGAGACCTAGCAATGAAGATCCCTATGGCTCACATACACAAGGAAGCTAGAAGCTCTCACTTGCAAATGAGCAAAAGATTCACAAAATGATGTCTTTTGCCTAGTTATAGACAATGCTCTTACTTAACTTAACTTGACTATCTTGAGGGAAAGTTAGCCCTTGTTAAGTATTATTTAAACTACATTGGGCCCTTATTGGCCTACTATCCTTATTAGCTACTTTGAAGGGCCTAAAGAGGGAACCCCTTTGTTCTTAAGGCTAATAGCTCCTTTTGGGCCTACAAAGCTTAGAATGGATATTATATTGCCTTTAAAAACACTAATGTACTAAAAGTACATGACACTCCCCCTACTTAAACATTTTTGTCCAAAAAAATGAAGACGCTTGTGTAAAAATTACAGCAAATAAGGATCCTAAAACACTTGAAATGATGAGGGAAACAATAGATTATGATTTCATAAGATTAGCACAAGTTGAACCATCAAAATCCATAAAAAATCTATGCTTGAACCTCACTAAATGGCCCAAATCTTTGAAGAAGGCTTCACACGTGTGAAAGTACGGCCTCCCATAGTCTGAGTACTATACACTAGACCTACATTCAATCCTATAATCATTAGTAATCACAAGTACTCAAACAATTATGAACATAGAGAGCAATTGCACCATTATGAGAGAAAAATCATTAAATTGCTTGATTGATTTTGGTGAGATATCATCACCTATATATACATGATCCATCATGGTTTTGGGCAGGTATGAGTAGCCCTAAACCTATCCCTAATGCTAATTCTGGTGGATCTTTCATCCCTACCAAGTTAGGGTTGGAATCTCGGAGATCCCTCAACAATGCAAAAATTACCAAAAATAGCTCCTATTTTTTCTCTCTTGTATCTAAGCATAATTTGGACTCATTACAAAGGTTCTAACACTTAGGTCTACTTGAGAACATCCTTATGAATGGAATCCTATGCTATTTGGCATGTGTCACAAACCACATCATGACCATCTAACTATTTACAAGTCATATGACCAAAACTAGTCAAGCTAGAATTGTGAATTTTTAACACTCCTCCTCACTATTTAGCTTGGTTCAATCATTGCTTTACTAATTACTCCAAGTGATGATCTGAACTTCATAAAAAGTGTCTTTTGAAGCGGTTTAGTAAGTAGATCAGCTACACATTCATTGCTTGGAATATGCTCCAAAGTAATCTCTTTGGCTTGCACCATTTCTCTCACAAAGTGATGGCATATCTCAACGTGCTTAGATCTTGCATGGAAGATTGGGTTAGATGCAAGGTGTTGGGCTAACACATTGTCATTGTAGATGATTGGTGCCTCCTCTGAATCCATGATCTTTAGCTCCACCAATAATCTCTTGATCCAAAGTACCTCCTTTGTAGTGGTTGTCAAAGCTTTGTACTCGGCCTCGGTTGAAGATAGAGATATAGTTTCTTGCTTTTTTGAAAGCCATGAAACCACACCTTCTCCTATGAAAGTTGAATAGGCACTTGTTGATTTCCTATCCCTCTTGTCCCCTGCAAAATCTGAATCACTAAATGCATGAAGGTTAATCACATCTCCTCTATATAGAATCCCAAAATCCAATGTACCCGAGATGTATCTTAGAATCCTCTTAGCCTTTTTCCAATGGATATTCAATGGCTTTTGCATGGATTGGCTCAACCTACATACACTAAAGCTAAGATCTGGTCTAGTTATAGTGATCCACATTAAGGAGCCTATAAGTTGCCTAAACAAAGTGATGTCCATGAAGGATCTTTCATCATCTTCATTTGGCACTTTTACATCTTGCTCCATTGGTGTGTCAACACTTTTGCATACTTCCATCTTTAACTTCTTCAAAAGACTTTGAGAATAGTTTACTTGACTTATAAAGATAAAATTAGACCCTCTAAGTACTTCTATGCCTAAGATGAAGTGAAGACACCCTAGATCTACCATCTTGAACTCTAAGGATAGATCTATCTTGATTTTTTCAATACCATCAACACTATTTCCACTAATGATGATGTCATCTACATAAATGAGTAGAAGTACAATACCAACATCATCAAACTTAATGTAAAGAGTGGGATCATATTCACTTTGAACAAAAGAAGTGAAATGAGATAGCAATGTAGTCTTGAATTCCAAGATCTCAAGGCTTGCTTCAAGCCATAGATGCTTCTTTGGAGATGGCATACTTTGTTCTCCATTCCATGCTTGATGAACCCTTGTGGCTGCTCCATATAGATATCCTCTTCCAAAAAACCATTCAAGAAAGCATTAGAGACATCCATTTGACATAGGATCCATCCAAAATGTGATGCAAGTGCAATGATTAGCCTTATTGTGACCATCTTGGCCACGGGTGCAAAAGTTTCCTCATAGTCTATCCCTGTCTCTTGAGCATAACCTTTTGCAACTAATCTTGCTTTATATTTGTTAACACTCCCATTTGCATTCAACTTAAGCTTGAAGACCCACTTGCATCCTATTACATTCCTTTGAGGTCTCTCAACAAGCAACCAAGTTTCATTCTCAATCAAGGCATCATACTCATCCAACATAGCTTTATACCATTCTTTGGAGTTCAATGCATCTTCAACATTAGATGGTTCTTCAAAACTAGATAAAGCATAAAAAGTGGATGAGATACCCTCAACTTGTTGTCCTTTGCCTTGATATGTGAGCCTTGATGGCTCCACTTTTGCCCTTGAAGTTCTCCTTGGTGTGATAGGTGGGTTTGGTGCTTGCTCCTCCATGAGCTCCTCCTCAAAACCAAGATCTTGCTCCTTGGCCATCTTCTTCCTGATTGTTGGAGCACTTGAGCCTTCTTCAAGCATATGCATATGATGTTCATCAAAGATAACATCCCTTGAAACAACAAATTTGTTCAAGGATGGGAGATAGACTTTGTAGCCCTTGCTTGAGCTTGCATATTCAAGCATGATCCCTCTTGTGGAAGATGGATCCTCCTTGGTTCTTGTTTCCAATGGCACATGCACATAACATATACACCCAAAAACTTTCAAGTGATTAAGATTGGGTTTCTTTTCATACAACATCTCATAAGGAGTTTTGCCTTCAATTGCTTTGCAAGACACCCTATTCATCAAGTAGTTTGCACATACAAGAGACTCACCCCAAAAGGATTTGGGCAAACAAGCATCTAATCTTAAAGCCTTAGAACATTCACATAATGTTCTATTCCTTCTTTCAGCAACTCCATTTTGTTGAGGAGTGTAAGGACAAGAAGTCTCTTTCTTGATCCCTTCCTCCTCACAGAAGGCCTTGAACTCATTGGAGATGAATTCTCCACCATTGTCACTTCTAAGAATCTTGATGCTATGATTATGATGTTTTTCCACAAACAACTTGAACTTTACAAAAGTATCAAATACTTGAGACTTGAAGGAAAGTAAGAACACCCAACAATATCTTGAGTAGTCATCAATGAAGGTTAAAAACATGGATGAACCTCCAATAGATTTGGTGCTAGCAATGTGCACATCCGAGTGTATGAGTTCAAGAGGATGAGATGACCTTGTGATGGAGTTAGGAAACACCTTCTTATGTGCTTTGGATAAGGCACATGCTTCACTAACCTTGTCTTCCTTCCCAATAGACCTTGGTAGGCCTAAAGCATACTCCTCCTTGATCATAGCCTCCATGGAACCTGAGTTGACATGTCCAAGTCTTTTGTGCTATAAAGTAAAGGTAGATATCTTGCTCTTCTCGGCCAACATGACAACATTAGTATCCACAAATGCATCCAGCTTATAAAGTTTGCCAAGTCTAGTGCCCTTAGCCACTATCTTACCCTTATAGCGATTGCTTACAGCACGTAGTGCCTTAATCCTATTCGTAAAGTAACGACTTATAGCTCAGTTACTCACTTAGTCACTCGATCGAACGTTCGGAGTGCAATTATTTGTTCTTTCTCTATGTTATCACATAGTATTGTTTCAGAAAGATCACGACTCTGTCTACATTTAGACTTGTACACTTTACGACTGAATAATCTCTGTTCTAGTAATCTATGTCGTGCACATTGTGTTGAATGCATCTTTGTTCTGTTTCGATTGATTATTGACATGCAGATAAACCGATCCATAGATTAAACTATTCATAGGATTGATAATCTGTGTCAATCATAACGCTCTAAGTTCCGCACTATTTCACTTTCACAAACTAAACTATAAATCAATCTATTTCGTGCATGTCTATGGAATCGATTATCTTGATCCAACGACTTTGAAGCTACAATCAAGTAAAGCGATTCTTGATTTATCGAAGGTAGCTTGAATCCGATAAACGTAGATTCATGCACCGAGGATAGTCGCCGGCTCGCTGCACCTTATCCCGACACTTAGATGGAGGATGCCACATGGAGTACAATGTTAGTGCTTGGGGCTTGAGATTGACACCATGGATTGGTTAAGTAGTACATGCGGTGATGTATAAATTTCCACCTGATGCCCAATAGTTTGAATTGGCCCTTAGTGGGCGAATTGGTGAACCATCCATAATTAAATTGACCAATATTCAGGAAACTGAACCCACCTCTTTAGAGAGTGTAATCCAACAACATCCAAGGGCAAAGGAGAGCTTGGTGTGCTTGTTGGCCATAAAGCCTCTACCACCCTTGGATGAAGGTCAGGCCCATGTTGCCATGACAATCACAATTGAGAATACGCTCTCCCACCTGACCTCGGCCTTGGCTTGAACTGTCCTAAAGCAAGTGAGGGGGTGAAGTGTATAGAATTTAGCTTGGCCTTGGATTGAATTGTCCCAGGGTAAGCGAGGCACCGAAGTGAATAATTTACCTTGACCTTGGCTTGAAGTCTGCTAGCGCTAGTGAGGGAGTGCAGTGAATACAATCAAGGCTTACAGGTAGTGGATACTTGCGCAACAAGCAACCCCTCTTCTAGTAGCCCAATGCAAGTGAAGGTCTAAACTTGTGGGTCGAATTTTCAAAGAGAGAAAACAAAGCTTTTGGGGTCCCATTTCTACGGCACTATAATGGCCCTAGACTATTCGCTGCCAAAAACAAATAAAAAATGTGATTGGGTGCATTGAACGCGACTAGCTCCGCTTAGCGTCTGAAAGTTCTCGTAGCAGGGACTTACCCTAGCCTTTGCCCTCGCCAAATCTCCTTCCCTTTCATCCTCCTTCCTCCTCGTTGCTGCTCTTCGCTCCTCCGAAGGGCTTCGCGAGGGCTTGTTCATCATCTCAGCTGGTAAGCTCTCATTTTGCTGCTCTGCATTAATGTTTTACTTTATGATTTCCAGATGGTGTATAGATTTATTTTTCCAAGTTTCTTTCCTTTGCAGTTTTTACGTTCGAGTGTAAGATCCTTGAATTATCCCCTTTCTTGTCATGTAATTTGATAATGGTGTTCTTGAGCTTGATTGTAAGTGTCGGGAAAAATTTCGTGCGTATCCTTGAATGGCAGTAGTGGCATTTTAGCTATGCGCATCTGGAAATGGTTTTGTTTGTTTTTTGTTTAGGTAGAGGTGTTTCATAGTAACATTTTAGCGTTAGAATGCCTCAGTAAAATATCTTTTTTGGGATGAGATCTAGGACAACATAGGCCTTTCAGGAATAGATCTGGTAAAATTATGATCCTTTGGCAGTTGTTTACTTGAATAAGCTGATGTAGGAATCATCCCGCAAAAGTCATGCTTGAAATGTATGTAACCGTAGTTCACATTCAAGCCATGGCCGTCAGCAATCAGAGAGAGTTTTGAAAAACATTCATCATTATTCTGAACCGAAGTCTTTTTAGCTGGGTACCCATGTTTCATCTCTGTTTAGGTCTCTCTAAGGTAGCACTTCAATGCGTAGGCTCTTGATGGTATTCTGGCTAGTCTTATTTCCGAGCTAACCTTTCAGAGTTTTCTTCTTGTAATCGAGTAAGGCGTCGTGAAGTGTATTTCATCGTTGACCTTTTAAGGCACAGATATAGCTTATCCATTATGGTGGACTTGTACAGTCATTATCAATCCTGATGTTTTAGTTGCTGAAAGGTAGGTAATAGAGTGTAAAGTCTCATTGTACCGTTACATGGTACAAGTCTGGTTTTGAAGTTGCTACACATTTCAATGTGTAAGTGAGAGAGTTAATACATAAAGAAGACAATTCCACCTATGATAGTATTGACTGTATTGCTGTCTCTTCAGGAGGAACTGCAAAATGCAAAGGCTTCATAGCACTAAATATTTGAGACCTAACATAGTGCCATAAAAATTCTTTATGCAATCATTATCTCGAATCAGAACTTGGATGATTAAAGTATTATAGGATGGGAGTAGTCTCTAAGATTCTGTGGAGGACTTTTTATTTTTGCCTTTGCGTTTTTCTAGTGGTGAAATGTTTCGAGGAAGCAAGTTTTGCATCTCAAAGATGCTAAATGCTTTAGTTTGGATCCTGGAATGTGACCATTTTGGTCGGGTTTAGCAAATTTATAATAAAGTTATCGACACCTTTTTTCTTCCTCATAGTCTATTCATTGCGTTGTATCCTTCTTTACAATATTATATGACACTTGGAGAATATCCATAGGACCGTGGATGGCCCTGAAGTGGTAATTTTTGGCAAGGATATCTCACGCAATCGCTTGAATAAGCAATGTATGGGCATGGTGTTAAGAAATTCTTTTTCAATATAAGGTTTAGATCCAACTTGAACCAACAAAGGCATGCAAGCATATAGTTATGTGAAGGCACTTGGAGTGCCATGCAAGGAGAAGAATTTATGTTGAAGGCAAGCAATTATGAATTGCTATCAAGGTGAGCCACTTCCTAACCTCCTACTTAAGGTCGCATTTGCAGTTTACTCCCTATTTTGGAGGACTATCCCTATCTCTTTAGGACTTTGTCGTGAGTTTTTGTGGAAAAGCAAAAACAGAGTGGTAATTGGGCATGGAGAAAATGATTGTTTTTGAAATTTGACGAGACATGAGCTATCTGAGTTGATATAAAAATCTTCCAAATTGGAGAATTGTGCACAACGGAAGAATTTTTGAAAAAGGCAGTTTGTCCATAGTTGCCATTTTTAAGGCTTACGGGCAGTTTCTTAACTTTATAGGTCAAAATCTTCAAGGTGGCATATCTTCTAAACCATTCCATTTTGCAATCATTTTTGCATTCCGGACTCATCTAAGTGTAGTAGAACTTAGAGAGCTTCACAATGGAGATGAAGTTGGTCAAGTAGATGGACTAGTGCTACTTGTTATGGGGTCAGGAGTGGTACTACCAGTGAAGCTTGCGAATGCGAGATCAAGCACTAATGCAATGTGCAGTATGTGCCTGGCTTAGCTAACAACTTATTGTCAGTTGGGACAATGGCGGATCAACAATCAAAAGTCGAGTTTGATAGCGACCAGTGCCTTTTCAAGGACATCAAGAATCACTATAAGGTGATTGCTACAAGAGCGAGATTGTATAAATTGAATGCAAAGTCATTTCATCAAGCCGTGGTAAGCATGGTTGATAGTCAAAGTGACCTTTGGCATCAAAGATATGGCCACACTAGTGCCCAAAGCCTACAAGTTCTGAAGAGGAACAACTTGGTGATTGGTTTGCTTGATATTTCATTTGAAGGAAAAATTTGTGAAGGATGTATTATGGGCAAACAACATAGGGAGACATTTTCCAAGAGTGGAGCGAAAAGAGCCAACGGGATCCTAGATCTTGTGCATAGCGATCTATGCGGGCCTATGCAGATTAAATCTCTCAGTGGCTATTACTATTCCATCACCTTTATTGATGATTATAGTAGAGTTATGTGGATTTACTGCATAAGCAAGAAATTTGATGTATTTGCAAAGTTCATAGAATTTAAGGCTTTGGTGGAAAAGCAAACACATGCTACATCAAGACGTCGAGGTCTGATGGAGGCGTTGAATATTTTTCGACAAAATTCATTGAGTTTTGCAAGGAGCAAGGAATCAAGAGGCAAACTATAGCTCCTTATTCACCACAACAAAATGGAATTGCTGAACGCATTTGTTGGAAAGTAGCCGGAGCATTTGTCGAACCAAAGATAAAAGTAGGAACTCGTAATGGCCAAACCGTGTCCTAAAACCGGTATTAGATACATCATTCGAATTTATTGTTATTCGATGATATCTCGTTTGAAGATCCATTTTTTTGAAGAATCTCGCTCCACTTAACCGATCTATGAGACCATCTATTGTAGGAGGCGGGTATCTATTATTCATGATAAGTTTATTTAGACCTTTGTAATCCATGCATAGCTGGAATCCTCCGTCCTTCTTGTATTTGAGAAGAACGGGTGCTCCCCATGGTGATTTACTCGGTCTACTATGTCCCATCCCAAGATATTCCTCTTTTGCCTAGCCATTTTCCCCTCTTCCTTTTGACTAAACCGATATGGTTGTCGAAATATGGGATGACTACCAGGCAAATCTATTGGACCTATTAGAGGAATCATTCGGTGTGATGCGATTTGAACCTGAAAAGATCTTGGATACAAGAACTAAACGATTGTGTAATCATATAGTTACCGAGCATCTGCTTCGCTGGAAAGGTCATACGTACGATGATGACTCTTGGGAATAGGAGGGTAGCCTAAGAAAAAACTTTCCTAACTTTAAGCTCTAAGGACAGAACTTGCCTCGGATTAATATCCCATAAGGAGGTAAGTAGGCCTATCTTGACCCGTAAATTGATTATGGTTGTGAGGGGTTGGGGCCCTCATGGTATTAAAGCCATACTTAATGGTTAGAGGCCTAAAACTCAAGATGGTGGATTGGTATGGAACAAACAGTGACTCGTACGGAAGTAGATGAGGTGGCCTAGTCAGCAGGCGGCTTATGTGTCCCAGTGAGGTGTCATAGATCACTCCTAGTGGAGGAGTGTTGAGGGGTATAAGTGTACCCATAGGCATCCCATGGGAGAGCTTGATTTCATGATTGTAGCTACATGCTGGTGGACTGACATTTCTCTCCAATTGAGCATTTGTTGGTGGTCCATAGCTTGGGGGCTAGATCCGTTTGATCTAGTGGTTGGGTAGTACGGTTACAAGCCGATTCGACCGGTTCGAACCGATTCTAGCCGGCCAGGCCGGTTCGAATTGAAAAAAAAAAATTTCCAAAATGTTTTTTTTTGGCTTTTTGGGGGTTTTTTTTTTCTCCGGTTCGAACTGGATTTCAGTTCAAACGGTTCGAACCGTGATTCATGCAACTATGTTGGGTAGGGTTGTCCACCATCCGATTCCCTTTGTTTCTATTGGTTCAACATCCTAGTCTTGGATCCTTGGGAATAGATCAACCCTGCAAACATAGCTGGACTAACTAAACTCCAATGCATTGGAATGATAGGTTAAGAGAAGGTAAACTCCTAAATCATACCTCAAATATTGAAATGCAAAATAGTTATTTATTGCATGCATCAAAACTTAGAAATTGAGCTTGAAGTCTCCACACTAAAGTTCTTATTGTTGAATACTCCAACATGCTAGGACTAAGTTTGTGCCTGTAATTTGAAACTACTTTGGAGAATTGAATGATGCTTCTTGTAGAAAGATTTTCACTGCAGGTTGCTGGAGATCATGCACCTTGAATCTGAATTTTCAACTTTCAACTGTCCATATAATGTAAATCTTTCTTCTCATGATGGCTTTAATTCCCTTGAAAAGCTGGTCATTTCATGACAGGCCTATGCTCCTTCATTAGATAACTTGTGATAGTCATTTCGTTTACCAGTGATGTTGATGCCATGTTGGCCTCCAGCAGATCTTGGCCTTTGCTGGGACCCTTTCACAAGCTGATTTTTGATGTTATAGCTTATCATAAAGATTTCATCTTCATCATCCTAGGCTCTTGCTTAGGATAATTCTTTTACTGTTTTTAAAATCAAGTTCTCTCTGTGGTTCTTCAGAAGTTCTTTAGCATCTTCTGCTCTCATTTTGCTGGCATTCCACCGGCTATTTCACGATGCATTCTAACATGTTGTTAGCTTGCTAGTTCTCATGCTTTTCGTTTCATTTCCTCCTCTTTCCTCTCCAGTAGCCTTTTTGAGAAATTCATGCAGCTCCTACTCACGGCTGTGTTCTTAACGTGAGCTGTGATTCCATGTGTATTCACAATGCAGGATATGAGTTATTCTCTCCACTAGTTCCTAAGAATCTGATTGTTGGAATGGCCTTTGCAAGGATCCATGAACCAAATTTCTGGAGTGTGGTGAGCAAATGCAGGCAGGAGGCAAGAGGGAGTTCTTCGCTTTCCGTGTTGGCAACTTATTGCTGAACTCATGAGTTTGCAGTTTGCAGAACGACCGATGTGCCAACATCAAACTTTGCAGACATAATAGTTACCATCTACATTTGCAACTTAAAAGTTAATATATACTCCTCTCTACTGCAGTGTCAACCTTGATTCAATACCCCTAAGCTATTTGTAAACAAATTTTTTCAGTCTTAGGAATGAGACTTTATGTCTCGTTGAAACAATAATCTCATTTTAGTAGTGGCAAATAACTCTTGAAGTGGCCTAGTAGTGACAGTTCAATCTTAAGAGGTGAATTGTGGGGTAATTATAAAAGTTGTCAGATGGAAGGGCTTATTCTCAATGCATGCCCTTCATTTTAAAAGTAACGTTTTGATTTTGTAACATGTAGTTGGCTAGAAGCCTATAGAGCTCAATTGATGAGTGATTAGAGCTGATGTTCAACATGGTTTTGCTGAAGTACATGACAAATTCCAAGGCCTAGCTATGGAGTATCATAACAACATAGTAAGCACATTATGAAAGCTTCAGAAAACCAGCTATGGAGTAGAACACAAAAGCAAGAGAGAGAGGACTTCAAAGCTCACAAAACATGAATGAATTTTCAAAGTGTATTAGGGCGTGGAAACCCCTCCAAAGTTTGGGCTACATATAGCATGTTATGTATAGAGGCAGTTTTCAGAACGACCGATGTGCCAACATCAAACTCTGCAGACATGATAGTTACCATCTACATTTGCAACTTAAAAGTTAATATATACTCCTCTCTACTGCAGTGTCAACCTTGATTCAATACCCGTAAGCTATTTGTAAACAAATTTTTTCAGTCCTAGGAATGAGACTTTATGTCTCGTTGAAACAATAATCTCATTTTAGTAGTGGCAAATAACTCTTGAAGTGGCCTAGTAGTGACAGTTCAATCTTAAGAGGTGAATTGTGGGGTAATTGTAAAAGTTGTCAGATGGAAGTTCATTTTAAAAGTAACGTTTTGATTTTGTAACATGTAGTTGGCTAGAAGCCTATAGAGCTCAATTAATGAGTGATTAGAGCTGATGTTCAACATGGTTTTGCTGAAGTACATGACAAATTCCAAGGCCTAGCTATGGAGTATCATAACAACATAGTAAGCACACTATGAAAGCTTCAGAAAATCAGCTATGGAGTAGAACACAAAAGCAAGAGAGAGAGGACTTCAAAGCTCACAAAACATGAATGAATTTTCAAACAGTAGTAGGGCGTGGAAACCCCTCCAAAGTTTGGGCTACATATAGCATGTTATGTATAGAGGTGGTGTCTTGCTAATTCTAGCTCTAGAACCCACATGGGTCCTTAACCTACTTGATTTACTTGCCTAATTAGCACAAGTGGGGTGTACTATGTACATAAATGTTTTTCCCCCATGTCTTATGCACAACTTACAAGTTACAAGTATACAAGCCTTAAGGGGCAAAATAGGCATTTATTTCAACACCCCCCCTCAATGGCTTTTTTGTTCATACCAACACCTAGCATGCTACGAAACTTTTCAAATTTTTCTCTACTAAGTGCCTTAGTAAAGATATTTGCTTCTTGTTCGTTGGTATCACAGTACTCGAGCTGAATTTCTCCGCTTTGTATCTTCTCTCGTAAGAAGTGTTGATCCACCTCAATATGCTTCGTACGAGCATGGTACACAGGATTTTTGGCAAGCTGGATGCAACTCTGGCTGTCACACTGAAGAATAGTAGGACCATCCTGTGGAATCTGCACCTCCCCAAGAAGTCTCCTGAGCCATATTGCCTCGCAGGTAGCTTTTGCCGCTGCCCTGTACTCAGCCTCTGTCGATGATAAGGTAACTGTGGGCTGTTTCTTGCTACACCAAGAAATGGCCCCTGAACCAAGGTTGAAAGTGTAACTTGTGGTCGACTTTCGATCATCCCTATCACCTGCCCAATCCGAATTGGTAAAGCCTCCAAGCTGAAGCTTTCCGTCATCTGTGTACTCAATCCCATAGCAGGTTGTCCCTTTGACATACCTCAAAACCCTCTTGGCTGCTTTCCAATGTGCTTCAGTTGGAGAACTCATGAACTGGCTTGCTACACCAACCGCATAGGAAATGTCTGGTCTCGTAGTGGTGAGATAAATCAGGCTACCCACAAGCTGCCTATAAAGAGTCTCGTCCACAAAAGGAGTGCCATCATCTCTGGATGGCTTACTGCTGGTATCAATGGGCGTGGAAACGGGTTTGCAATCCTGCATGTTGAACCTGTTCAAGACTTCACATGCATAGTTAGCTTGGGAAATAAACACACAGTTTTCCTTTTTCCAAACCTCCAAGCCAAGACAATAGTGGATTAAGCCCAAATCCTTCATCTCGAACTCATTTGATAAATGAGCCTTCACCTTTTCAATAAGCTGCCCATTTATCCGTGATGACCAAGTCATCCACAAAGAGAACTATTAAAACAATGTTCCCATCTTCCTCCTTCACGAACAGGTTGCAATCCGACTGACTCTTTATGAATTCCTCCTTGGCAAAATAGTCGTCAATACGACTATACCAAGCCCTGGGTGCCTGCTTCAAACATATAAGGCCTTCTTAAGCCTGCATACCATACTTTCCATGCCCTTAGCCTCAAAACCTTGTGGCTGTTCCATGTAGACTTCTTCAGCCAACTGTCCATTAAGAAAAGCACTCTTCACGTCCATTTGATGGACCTCCCAACCAAAAAATGCAGCCAATGCTAAAACCAACCTGATAGACGTCATCTTAGCTACCGGTGCAAACGTCTCATCATAGTCCAAGCCCTCCTTCTGTGCATAGCCTTTAGCAACCAGCCTTGCCTTATGCTTTTCGATGCTCCCATCCGATTTGTATTTGGTCCTGTAGACCCACTTACAGCCAATAGGACCCTTTTGGTAACTTCACCAAATCCCATGTATCATTTTCTTGAGAAAAGAGTCGTACTCCTCTTGCATAGCATGTTGCCATAACTTCTCATCTGCTGCCTCAACGAATGTATGCGGATCTTGTGAATCCAAAATAGTAGTCATAAGTGCATAGTTTGTCTCCTGGTGTTCATGCTGTTGGGCTTGCCTTTGAGACCTCCTAGCCCTTGGATTGCTGCTCTCTCCCTCATCCAATATCAAACCATCCTACACAGTTTGCCAATACCACTTGGGAAACTTCTTCCTTGCAGTTGGTGATGAAGACGGTGAATAGGACTCAACAGATTTGCCCCTTTCCTTCCGCTTCCTAGCCTCCTCGGATTCTTCCTCTTGATCACTCATATGATCATCCTGAGGCTCCCCAATATATGGATGTGGGTCATCAAGTATTGGCACAAATTCACTTGTACCATCCTCCATCTCAAGTTCCTCTATAGGAGGCGTTTGATCTTCTTCAAAGATCACATCTCGACTTATGATCCTCTTCTTGCTAGTAAGATCGTAAAATCTGTAAGCTTTGCTTTCTTCACTGTATCCCAAGAAAATACACTTTGCTGATTTTGCATCCAGCTTCTTCCTGTTATCCTTGGGAATATGGGCATAGGCCGTACAACCAAACACTCGCAAAGCGCCCACCTTGGGCTTAATGCCGCTAAATGCCTCTTATGGAGTCTTGCCTTCCACAACTTTTGTTGGACTTCTGTTCAACAGAAACACTGCTGTGTGCATTGCCTCGCCCCAAAAAGAGTTGGGCAACCCCTTTGCCTTGAGCATGCACGTTGCACACTCCACAATAGTTCGGTTCTTTCTCTCTGCTACGCCGTTTTGCTGAGGGGTATGAGGAGCTGTAAGCTGCCTTTTGATCCCATTGGCCTTGAAGAATTCCACAAATTCTGTCTTAATGAACTCTCCACCACCGTCTGACCTGAGCATCTTTATCTTCTTTCCTGAATGTTCTTCTACCAAAGCTTTGAAATGCAGGAAGTACTTGAATGCTTCAGATTTTAACTTCAAGAAATAAATCCAAATCTTGCGTGAGAAGTCATCAATAAAGGTCATAAAGTAATATGCCCCCCCGGATTTTGTTTGGGTTGGCCCCCACAAATCTGAATGTATCAAGTCAAGTATGCCTGCTGCCCTGGTGGTGCTTTCCTTGGGAAACTTATGTCTTTGTTGTTTTCCCATAGCGCAAGCCTCGCAAACTGAAGAGCTTGGCTTAACAACTGGAAGCCCCTCCAACATATGATGCTGGTTCAACACCTGCATGCTTTGGTAGCCAAGATGTCCATACCTCTCATGCCACAACCAATCCACATCACTTCCTTTTGCTGTATAAGCATGCTGACTAGGGATAGAAGTGTATAACCTGTATAGATTATCTTCCTGTAATCCTTTGGCCACAACCTTCATATTATCACTCAAGTCCAACACAAGACAAGAAGTAGCATCAAATTCTACTTTCATATTTTGTTGAGTGATAGCTCCTACCGAAAGAAGATTTTTTGCAAGTCCTGGTACATATAAGACATTCTTAATGACTTTGACTTCTCCTGATGGAAGCTTTATAGGTACTGTGCCCCTTCCCTTGACCTTGTGTGTTGAGTTGTCACCTAGGCACACCTCTTGTCCATCACTTATCCCCACAAAGGTATCAAACCAATCCCTATGAGGGGTCATGTGCTTTGAAGCACCTGAGTCAATGTACCAACTACCTGTTGTAGCTTGTGAAGCCAATGCAACAGAGAATAACTCAACTTGCCTTATGTCACTCTGCTCCTCTCTTGCAACACTCTCAACAACATTTCCTCGCTTCTTTGTGCCCTTCTTTTGGTCTGCAAGCTTCTTCCTGCACTCAAAAGCAAAGTGTCCATATTTACCACAATAATTGCAATTCCCCTTCCTTCAAGGTGTGGAAGAAGTATTTGAGGAGGATTGTGCTTCTGACATCTGCAAGTTCTCCATTCCTTGCTCAAGTGTTTGTGGTGCTCCTTTGTTCTTGCCTTTACCTTTCTTCTTATCCTTAGTTGGATTTTGCTTCTTCTTAGAAGCAAAGGCATGCTCCTGGAAATCTTCCCTCTTGGAGAGATTAACTCTCCTCATCTCCTCCTATAACAAGAGACCATAGACTTCTTTATAGGTAGGGATCTTCTCTCTCACTGATATCATCATCACAAAGTTTTGGAGCACATGACAAGCTATTCAGAACTATTGGCACCAAGTCTTTGTCAGCAATAGACTCTCCAAGTACAGAAAGCTGATATCTAATATCTTGAATCTAAGTAAGATGATCAGTAACTGTCTCCCCTGTCTCCATTCTGAGAGTATACAACTTGTTCTTCAAGTAGAGAAACCTGGTTGTACTTGTTGTTTCATACAATGCACAGAATGTGCCATGCATCCACAGGCCCTTTGGCTGACCTGATTGGAGGAATCACATTATCCCTCACTGACATGTTGATGATTCTGTGTGCCTTTTCCCCTCTCTTGATATAGTCCTTAAGTTCAAGTTCAGATGTTGGAACAGGCTTCTCACCTGTCACAAGCTTCCAACATTCTTTGTCTTCAAGAATGTTCTTGATCTTGAATTTCCATATGCTAAAGTTAGTGCCATCAAGCCGGCTGGCTTCACTCAGCATGCTCTCTGCAAGACTAGACATAGCTGGATAGAAATAAAACACAAAAGGCAAACTGGGGTTTTCACCCAACTAGGGTATGCAGCCACTTGGTCAATAACCGTCAACTTTTGGATTTGAAACTATCCCCTTGTATGGCTGTCCTAGCCCTTGTCCAAGATCCACTCAAAACTTTCACTGAAGTCCCCACTGTAGAAAGCGCCCTCCTACAATCCTGGCTGTCCAAAAAGACTCAAAATTTTTTGTCCCAAATTAGAAACTTTTTGGCTCCCTGTGCTCCCCTTGCCAACAGTACTCCAACCATGCAGATAGCACAGAGATCAGATGCCCCTACAAAAAGTGCTTCCTCCTCAAAGGTAAGCTGCTCTCCAGGAATGGCAGGAATCTGATCAAAAACAGGTCCAAGCTTTCACCACGCCACATGCAACATAACCTGCTCTGATACCATGACAAATTCCAAGGCCTAGCTATGGAGTATCAGAGCAACATAGTAAGCACACTATGAAAGCTTCAGAAAACCAGCTATGGAGTAGAACACAAAAGCAAGAGAGAGAGGACTTCAAAGCTCACAAAACATGAATGAATATTCAAAGTGTAGTAGGGCGTGGAAACCCCTCCAAAGTTTGGGCTACATATAGCATGTTATGTATAGAGGTGGTGTCTTGCTAATTCTAGCTCTAGAACCCACATGGGTCCTTAACCTACTTGATTTACTTGCCTAATTAGCACAAGTGGGGTGTACTATGTACATACATGTTTTACCTCCATGTCTTATGCACAACTTACAAGTTACAAGTATACAAGCCTTAAGGGGCAAAATAGGCATTTATTTCAACAGTACATGGGTGCTGCTGTCATGAAAAGGTGCATAAAAAGGTTTATTATGACAAAGTAACTTTTTGCAGAGAAGAGAGCAAGCAGTGTGCAAACAGATCTTTCAGTTTCCGCGTGTGAAATTCTGTAGACATGGTGAAGGGACCTGGACTATATTCAGATATTGGAAAGCGGACAAGAGGTCTGTACATTCTACTTTCTCAATTCTCTTTTTATATATTGTGGCCTGGTGCAAATTCACTATGTTTGCGGGATCATGGAGAGTCTAAGCTTGAGAGAGGACTGCTTTTCTGGTTTCTGGTTTTCTTTTCTTTTTATTTTTATTTTTCTGTGATTCGCTGGAGCTAATTGCGATTCGCGAAACCCAGAGAATCACAATTCCCTTCAACTATAATAATATATACAGTTGTTTATATAAATATCATGTACCGGAGAATTTGGAGATATATCAAAATAGTAGCATCTTTGGTTCTTTAGTGTTGAACCAGTTCTGATTACTATGTATTGTTTTTTCAAATAAGTACCTTCAGGTATTGTCTCGGATCTTCAAGGGACCACATCTGCTTTTATGAACTAGTGAACTCAAAACTGCTAGTGGTCTTCCTCGTTAAAGCTTCTGAGCTATATCTGCAAATACGTCTGTAGTCTATATTTTCTGTGTAGCCTGTAAATATTGGCATTGAATCTGTAAATGGCAGCCTGTTCAAATTTGTTATATGTTGGAATCTGGGCATAGCATTTTGTTTTTATGTTCAGTATAGTTGGAAAGAAGTTTGAAAAGAAGATACCTAGAAATAGAAAAATGTGTGCTCTTAGGTCGTTTTTCTCATGGATGCACTAAGGGCCACGATTACAATTCCATCCTCAAAGCTTGTAGCTCGATTTGACTGAAATTCTGGAGCCAAATGGCGTCTAGGGTCTTGGCGTTTTATTGATGGCATGTTTGCAAGTCCTATTTCAAATTTGAAACGTGGAACAAGATTTAACATTGTATAGGCACTTGTTAAACCTACACCGAAAACTTCCAGTATTTCCAGCCAAAGAAACACAAAGTTTTGACATTCAGGAATATTCTGCAGCTAGTTTTGCTTTATACACAACCAGAATAACCGATGACTTCTGCTGCGGGTCCCAATCATTGCCTTGCAAATGATCAGATAACACACGGCCTTCTGTTTTTGGGTGGATGGCTGAAATGGCCTATATCAGTATGCAAAGCAAGTGAGGAAAGTCCTGCGAGCATCCTGTCAGATGGCATTATGCCAACCTGTGCATTTGGAATAAAAACATGTGCATGATCGTTTATACTGTCAATGCTTAAACTTCCATACTGCTGGTTTGAGAGGAAGCAGTATTAAGTTTTGCAAATTCATCCGAAGTTTTGAATCTTCAATTATATGAATCTGAAGTTTGGGCACAATGGGTAAGTGGGCTCAAGCAATGGTAGTTGATGTGAATATTTGCTACGCTCAGAAAGTCAAGGAATGTTCTGTCACACCAATTTGGAGGATTAGGAAGCCCTCGCAGTGCTGGTAATTGAATTTCCTAGGAAGATTACTGCTGACCTAGCAGAAAACTGTTTTCAATCGATTTCAAGAGCGTAAATGTTGTCAATGCATGAATTGTGGGTGTAGGAGATCTGTAAGTCACTTCAGCGTCAGCTAAGCATGCTTGCTAGTGATTTGAGCCTCTTAGGAAGGTTTTGTCAATGCTTGCTTATTTTCTCTAGTTGGACGATCTTCTTTTGAAATTGATAACAAAATACAACATTGTCATTTTAACTCTCTTTTATATGTGATATTGCAGATCTACTTACTAAAGATTTCTATCATGACCATAAATTCACCATTACTTCAACTTCTCCATCTGGTTTGGTGAGTCTGTCAACATTTTTCAAATTCCTTCACTGACCCCAATCAAGTTACTGAATCGGAACTTATTATCTACAAATTATTATGCTATCCTATTCATCATCATGTGCATAGTTTCAACAGCTAGACATGTCTGTTCTATATGGTTGGGGGAAAATCAACTTTTAATCAACAAAACTGAAGCCCATGAAGATGATATGCGCTAGTGTGTACTTGGAGAAGCAAATTTTTTTGAAAAAGGGAAAAAAGTTTATTTTTACGCTTCTAGATGACATTCTGATATCCGGAATTGCATCTTTTCCTAACTCTTTAAATGACCTTTTGTACTGCTTTTACTTGGCAGACGTTCACTTCAACAGGGATCAAGAAGGGGGAGCAGTTTGCTGGTGAACTCAATACCCAGTTCAAAAACAACAACGTCATTGTTGATGTTAAAGTGGATACAAACTCCAATGTATGCTTTTTCTTGCAATGCTCTTACACCCTCTTATCTACAGCTGTTAGATGGTTTTTCCATACACTAGCATGGACACAAGAGTTTTTAAACTTTATCAAATATGTGCTGAATTGACTTGCTTTGGAAAATTCAGAACTTTCATCTTTGTCAGTGAGGTCTAGATCTTTCATCTTTGTCATTGAGGTCTAGATCTTTTGGTTCTTAGTTACTTGTTCTAGATGAAGAATCTGTTTCAAATCAAAACAATTAACACAACGTGGTAGATTTTGGGAAGATTACCTCGAGTGTTTCAGACTAGTATAAATGCAGTAGCTCACAAGAGATTTAAGATTGATTGAGTCTGTTGATTTGTAACTTTTAGTTGGAGACTTGCACCTTTTTTTCTCTCTTTTTGTCTCAATAATGTTTGTATGGTATTCTTTGTATGAGAATAAAATGGTATTAGAGCACTTTTTCAAGTAGTCACAGCTTATCGTTTTCTTCTTTTCTCTCTCTTTTTTGTCCATTCCTTGTTACGTTTTCATAGTTTATCATTTGCTCTTTGTTGCCCATTCCTTGTTAGGTTGCCATAGCTTATCATTTGCTCTCTTTGTTGCCCATTCCTTTTTAGGTCGTCATAGCTTATCAATTTATCTCTTTGTTGCCCATTCCTTGTTAGGTCGTCATAGCTTATCGATTTCTGTCTTTGTTACATGCGCACGCGCATGCGCCCTCCTGCTCTCGCTCACATGTGGAGGATATCTTGTGCCCTTGTGGAGTCTTTTTTTAAAAGAATTTTGAACAAAGTGTGAAGGTCTCCCTTGGGGACTTGTTGCACAAGATTAGGTATGTTAAGGTGGGCCATTTCATGAGTCTCCACTTTGCAGTTTTGTTATTGTTGTCGGTGCTTGCATTCTAGAGAAGTCACGATTTGAAATTTAGGTACAAACACAAGGTCAATGTAGGAAGTACACACAAACCTATATGAGAGTGTTAGGCTAGTATTTAGCTTATATTCGATGAGGCATCAGCACGTGTATTTACAATTGGGTTACAAGATGCTATTGATGACCTAGAATTAGAATTGCTAATCTATGCCACAAACATAGATTTACCTATTGTTTTTAATCTCCTCAATTTTGCTATCATTTTAGGCTTTCCTCCCTCATGGTGCGCTATTGCTATACATCCGATACACAAGGTTGGTGACCAGAAGAAACTAGAGAATAAAGTAGTAGTGTTAGTGGTTCACACCCACAACCTCTATCACATCATATATTGGTTCTCTATGTAGCCAAACAGATGAGACATCATAGAATTAGAGAGATTGATCTTTTATGTACATAGCTTCATTTCGTGATATATTAGATTTTTCTTTATTAGATGTTGGTTGTGTGCTACATGACTTGAAAGAAGAATTTGGATGTTGTGGAATCTGGATACATAGAACATGCTTGCAACCTTAGTTGCCCATTCCGGAACAGAGCGCGTTCTAGAATGCGTTCCGTTCCGGAACTTCACCAAAATTAAAAAAAAAAATACGTTCCATTTTAAGAAAGACCGAAAGCTATATAATCAAATGTTTGGAGGAAATCAACCCAGATTTGGTAGCTAATCCGTGAAGTTGATGGGCAGGATGATTGTTTGACTATCAGAGATGAACGCAATCATTTGCTCAACAGAAAACCTGCGTGCGAACTATTTGCTTGTCTGAAGGATTTCATAGATGATCCCCATTGCAACATGCTCAGAATACGTCCTCCAGAAAGCATTGTAACCCAAACGTAGATATTTTTGTTGCAGACTTTCTTATCCTAAATTCTTCAAAAAATATAGAATGTAACGTTATTAGAAGCAAAGGGATTGAATGTAACGTTATTTGAATATCTATGAAATCTTTCAGACAAGCAAACAGGATTTCATATATTAGCGATCCCCATTGTATTTTCTATGAAATCCTTCCCCGTTGTATTGTCCGTGGTGCCAGACCTGGTCGTAGAGGTGCTAGCATGAGCGTCCCTCAGTGTATTACAAAGAAGAACGAAGATGGCGGCCAGTTTAACACATGTATTTTTATTTTTAATAAATCGTTCCGACCCAGTACGTTCCGAAACGTACGGAACAGAACGTTCTGACCCATTTTGGTTGGAACGGGCTTCTAAGCTTGCGACGGACATGTGGATTAGCCATTTGAAATGACCTTGTTGTTCTTGAAACTCCTGGCAAGCTGCATGATGGAATTGCGCTTGAAAAAATCTCACATGCTGTCAAACATATCACACATGTTCTTTCTGTACACTACATTTCACATTTCAGTGCATAGTTTAGTTCAACTTAGTTGACCTAGTAGTTTATCTACATGCACTTCCTTTACTATTTTTCGGAGACATTTTATGCGCTGCCATTGATACCATACACTCGACATGTATCTTTTAGTCTTCTCTCTCTCTCTCTCTCTCTCTCTCTCTCTCTCTCTCTCTCTCTCTCTCTCCCCCACCGGCCAGTGTGGGTCTGCTGGCTCGTGGCCTCATTTTGTTGTTTTTGTTAAACTAAAAAAAAACGATTTTGACCAACAAATCGCAATTTGCTGCATCCACGTTCCGGAATGCTCGAAAAAAAGAGAGCTTTCCGGGACGCGCTTTGGAACACCCTATGCAATTATGATATGTATATGTAGGAATACATCATACTTTCCGAAAACATTTTTGGCCTGGAACGTTGCCCCGAAACATTTTATTTATTTATTTGGCAATATGGAATTCAAATAGCAGGATATTTTACAGGGGATCTGATGGTAATTTTTTGAATTTTTTGTAACAAGGACCTTGTGTTTTTGTTAAATAAATCAACTGTATCTGTACAATTGGCAGTGGAACTATTGGAAAGCCAATGCAATTGCCGGAGTTCAAGAGAGCTAGTGAAATCAGGTCTTCAGAAGGCAAGCCAGCGAAATTGTCAAAAAGCCAGTTTTTAGGAAATATCCAACTTCTCAAGGCCATTAAGAAAGGCTGAAGCTTTTATTTAGTTTTTGTGTAATCAAGCTATGCGTAAAGACGATATGCTTGATTTTTTTGATATTGAAAGGAAAGAAGTGCTCAATTCTTGCTTTGATTGTTTTTTAGATGAATTCCCTAAAGGAGTTACTTTGTTAAAGACGTAAAGATCATAAGATAGGTCTCATCTATCTGGGCGAAGGGCCCAACTTTCGGCTTGTAATACCCAACGCCTGTGATTTGTAAGATAAATTAACTGCCTAGTTGTCCTGACTGTGAGAAGTGGGGAGTTCTGGCAGAGAACACCAAAAAAGTGAGAACAAAAACATGAATTGCATTCATTTTTTCTACTTGCAGCATGTGTGAAGCCCATAGATGAAGCTTAAATAACAAATACATAAGAAAGATGAACCCAAAAACCATAGAAAGTATCTTAAGATGCACATCGACCATTAAAAGCCATCTCAATTGCAGCAGTTAGCAACTTCTTTTTTTTGCAGATAGCACTCTTACAAAGATATTGCCAGGTCACATGGTCATAGCAATGTTGCCAAATCTGTATTTTTTACTGTACCTTTATGGGTGACAAATTTTAATTTCTCAGGTTTTCAGAAAGGTCTAGAATATGACTTTGTCGATCCCCAAAATGCTAAGGCTTACTCGCATGTGCTTGTGTGTTAGTGACTGGTCTCAAGTGGTTGGTGGCTACCGAGGGTCACTGAATAGTAGACTTTTAGTTGTTTTTGTGTAAGGAAATTTATAACTTGCATGCAAATTTCATTAAGATTTTCATCTGACGTCTGGTAGTTTGCTGCAGATTTATTCGACAATCACTGTGGACGAAATTGCTCAGGGTGCAAAGACCATCTTCACCTTCACAATCCCAGATCAGAAGACTGGAAAGGTTTGCATGCTATCATTTTAAATACATAATAGCATGTTACATTTTAAGTGTCGTTTCTATCACTTCGCAGACCCTCCATCCTTTACTATCAAGCTATGCAATCAATCACTTGGTTGCTGATTTTATGACTGTAGAAAAAACTAAAAGTTATAACACAAAACTAGCATTGCATTCTTTGAGCGATTGTGGTTGTCAAAAGTACGTGTGGCAGCTTCTACAAGACCAACTGTGTTTTTGTGTCTAAGATAAAAAGTATACAGCATGTCTTCTTTGTTATCTCAGGTTAATTATGTAGTTGGAGTGCCCATGTTCATTCTTCTCTATGACCAGCTGTAGCGCAGGCATCCCAAAGGGAGCTAGGAACCATGAGCTTCCCAGCCTTCAACTCTTGCCATCCGAACCCGCTTGACATACAAGCAGCCAACTCGCCAACAACGATAAGACTTAACCAACTTGAAGTTCCGAAAACCAACATTGAGATCCAACCTGGCGCCATGCCACAGATCGGGAGTCCCGATGTGGGTGACTTCCCTCCAAGCAAGCCGCCCGACATATATCAAACTTAACCAACTCGAAGCTTCGTTACAAACGAGTAACATCCATTCCAAGCAGGCGGTCTGACTTACATCAGACTTAACCAACTGAAAGCTTCGTCACGAGCGCTGGAAGCCAACCTGGCGCCACATCAGGCTGGACAGCCATAAACAGGTAACTTCCACCCAAGCAAGCCATCCAACTCAGCCGACAGGTTAGAGCCCGTTCCCCAAGAGCTTAACCCATTCACGTTCATGCAAGGAACATCAGAACCACAAGCCGCGACAGATATGGAAACAACCAGTTCCTGGACCAAATGGTCCCGACAACATACCGCTGGCGCCACGGACCGAATGGTCCCGACGGCATACTGCTGGCGTCCCGGGATACGACCCTCAGCTATGTGCTAACTTAAAAATCTTGAAGCGGCCTTACAACTGGCGCTTTTACCGAACACTGAAACCCAGAAGGTAATCAGAGTCAGTTTGAGGAAAATCCCACTTTATTGATAAATCTGAGAAGGTTACATTTCAAGTGTGTGACCGACCCTAGTCTCCGGGGCGCTAGCATGCCAAGGCGAGAGCCATGACAACATTCCAGCAAGGGAGGCTGAGACTTGGTTGGAGCTCGCCCTGAGTCGCAACCCGCACTCCCATATAGTATTGGTGGGATTCGGCACCCCCCCTCATACCAAGCACTCTACCCAGGCTGGTAAAGCACGTTTTTCTCTCTCTAGGATTTTCTCTTTCTAGAAAGTCATTTTCTCTCTCTAGATTTTATTGATCCCCAGGCTTCCTTTAATCATGCCTAGATCGTGTGAGGTGATTGCACATCGATCTAAGCTCTCTGGACTTCGCTAGAACCGATCAAAGATTTTCAGCCATAGGAACTTGGCGCCGGCTGGATTCTGGTCACAGTGGCGCTGGGAGCAGCAGGGGCGCTGCTGGCGCTGGGGACAATGCTGGCGCCGGTGGCGCCGAAAGTAAAGCTTGTAAAGGTAGCTTTACAACATCCACCCCACCTTTATAAAATCTGATGTCCTCATCAGATGTCAGATTAAAGTAAAGGTGTCTCCCAATTAAAATAACTGTACATTTAAGCTACTTGGCACAGTACTCAATTTACTGGCCACTTTTTATTAACATTGAAGCTGACACATCACAAGTCGGAGGCTCAGCTCTTTGTACTGAAAAATTACATAACTTACAATATTTCTTTGTCTGGGAAAAGCGTAGATTTTATATTGCTTTCGTAAAACCCAAGAACCTTATTAACTGGTGACAGAGGCCTTTCTTTGAAATGTTCGCCCCTGTCGCTTCTGACTTTCGACTTTGGAACTCCTTTGAGCTCCTGATTTGTCCTTGATGCACTTTGTGTTGAGCTCCCTGAGCTCCAGATTTGATCAGTTCCGCACAGGTATCAAGGCTCTCTGAGCCAAAGGATTTATCGTTTGATTGCCCACTTTATGGTCCACTCCGTGCCTTGTTGCTTCTGCACCTTGATTTCTCTCCTTGTCCCAGCCTGATCTTGATACTTTTCCATCTTGGCTCTTTAAGGTAGGCAAAGATTGAGTACTCCGCAATGCACCTCTCACTTAGTTTGAAGTAGCTCTTTGAATCAGCCCAAATGTAACCATTGACCTCGTGGAAAGCCAAAGGGTCGCACCAGTTTGATCCGCATACGAACTATCTCTTCGCGTTTGTTTGAAGCACCATGTCCGTTGCGCAAAACTTGACTTTCACAATTCCATCACTGGTCAGTTGCCTCACAGTCAAAACAAGAAGTGTACATCGAGCTTGGCTTCAAGTAGCTCTCTTTGAATCAGACGCATGCACCCAGAGTTTGCACTAGTCCGATCTCAACGCGAACTGTCCCTTAGCGTCCGTTCGAAATACCAAGTCTCTCATGCAAGACTCAACTTCCACAGTTCTTTCATTGATCAGCTGTCTTACACGTAACACAAGCCAACGTACTCATATGTTTCCTCATCATTGCTGGTCCAGAGAAAGCCTATAACAAGCTTTCCTTTCCACAACAAAAACTTGTCAACTTATTAGGGCCAAAGTTCGCCAGTCTCCTCGTGTGAGTATGGCTAGGTCACCTTGAATTTGCCCCCGTTTTAATCAACTTTCATTCAAAATTTGCCCCAAGGGAGAGGTGTGTGTGATAGTTCCCCTCCACTTATAAAATCAGCTGATCGGACTTAGAGTAGAGTTCTTCGGACAACAAGCCTTTCCAACACTTTGCTTCCCATCTGCTAGGATTATGGCTCGATCCAACTTGTTGCCAATCTCTGAAGAGGATCCTAGTCTTTCCCCTTTGAGGAAAAACCCAAGTGATACTGTATATCACCCATGCTCAGTGAGTTTCAGTTCCGAAGGTGGCCGTCCCAAAATGAAGACCAACTGCTCCATAGAAGATCTCCCCTGAAATTGCCCTTTCCAACTTTTGACTTCCTGCTTGCGTCTTGGTGGGCGTTGTCGCAAATGAAACTAACCCAAGAAACAGGCTAGCCATCCATCCTTTGCAAACATTGAGTCGTTTCGTTGTCGTTCATGTGCGAGTACTTGAACTGCAAATCCGCCCCACAGATTCTGTAGTCCTCTTTGTTTGATGGTATCAGCCTTCAAAAGAAAGGTTCCTTCTAGAGCCATCAGCTCCTTGTATTACAAGCAATCATGCAAACCAGGCAAAGGACGAGTACTAAGACTCACCACGAATACATACAAGTAAGACACTCAGGCAGGTTTACTAACAGGTAACAAAGACAAGGTCCCCTTTTGAGATGGTCCTGCCAACGGACCTTGGCCTGGCCGCGCCCATACAAATCGATCACAGAATCAGCCCACATGGGACACCCCTCCAACTATGCGTGCTTTCACCATTAAGCAGCACATTGCCTCAGTCACGCGCCACCACTTTTTGGTCGATAGCCCTTGTAGCTAAACGATTGGCAGCTATCCCGCACCGGCAGATAACCACCCGTGCTTTACACCCGAATTCGAGCAGCATCTCTGTATCAATGGTTAACCCGTACAGTTCGAATATGTCACCCCGCACTCCATAAGGCACAGACCGTGCTTACACCAACCTAATGGCAGCACACTGCCTTATCTGTCCTACGTGCAGACAGCGCCAGGCCCGAACCGCGAGAACTGACCGTGCTTACACCTCAAGGGCAGCACCTTGACTCATCAAGTCCCTCGTTCTGTCGACCACCCCAACCGTGGACGCACCCGTGCTTACACTGTGGGCAGCACCTTGCACAACAGTTGTCTTGATGAACCCCAAACAGTGGCCATTTCCGTGAGATCCGCATAGCAGACCGACAGTCGGCTCTGATACCACATGTAGCGCAGGCATCCCAAAGGGAGCCAGGAACCACGACTTAGCTTCCCAGCCTTCAACTCTTGCCATCCAAACCCACTTGACATACAAGCAGCCAAGTCGCCAACAACAATCAGACTTAACCAACTTGAATTCCCGAAAACCAACATTGAGATCCAACCTGGCGCCATGCCAGATCGGGGGTCCCGATGTGGGTGACTTCCCTCTAAGCAAGCCGCCTGACATACATCAAACTTAACCAACTCGAAGCTTCGTTACAAACGAGTAACATCCATTCCAAGCAAGCGGTCTGACTTACATCAGACTTAACCAACTGAAAGCTTCGTCACGAGCGCTGGAAGCCAATCTGGTGCCACGCCAGACTGGACAGCCATAAACAGGTAACTTCCACCCAAGCAAGCCATCCATCCAACTTAGCCGACAGGTTAGAGCCCGTTCCCCAAGAGCTTAATCCATTCACGTTCATGCAAGGAACACTCAGAACCACAAGCCGCGACAAATATGGAAACAACCAGTTCCTGGACCAAGTGGTCCCGACAGCATACCGCTGGCGCCATGGACCGAATGGTCCCGACGGCATACCGCTGGCGTCCCGGGATACGACCCTCAGCTATGTGCCAACTTAAAATTTTTGAAGCGGCCTTACAACTGGCGCTTTTACCGAACACTGAAACCCAGAAGGTAATCAGAGTCAGTTTGAGGAAAATCCCACTTTATTGATAAATCTGAGATGGTTACATTTCAAGTGTGTGACCGACCCTAGTCTCCGAGGCACTAGCATGCCAAGGCGAGAGCCATGACAACATTCCAGCAAGGGAGGCTGAGACTTGGTTGGAGCTCGCCCTGAGTCGCAACCCGCACTCCCCTATAGTATTGGTGGGATTCGGCACCCCCCCTCATACCAAGCACTCTACCCAGGTTGGTAAAGCACGTTTTTCTCTCTCTAGGATTTTCTTTCTAGAAAGTCATTTTCTCTCTCTAGATTTTATTGATCCCCAAGCTTCCTTTAATCACGCCTAGATCGTGTGAGGTGATTGCACATCGATTTGAGCTCTCTGGACTTCGCTAGAACCGATCAAAGATTTTCAGTCATAGGAACTTGGTGCCGGCTGGATTCTGGTCACAGTGGCGCCGGGAGCGGCGCCGGCGCCGTTGGCGCCGGGAGCAGCAGGGGCGCCCCTGCTGGCGCCGGGGACAATGCTAGCGCCAGTGGCGCCGGAAGTAAAGCTTGTAAAGGTAGCTTTACAACACCAGCGTCTATGAGACCACCTGTGTTTTTTTTCGAGTTCAAGTTGAAAAGTATACCGCATGTCTTTTTTGTCATGTCAGGTTAACGTAGTTGGAGTGCCCATGTTCACTCTGTCAATCTCACCTTTATGTTGATGTTGGGCATGTCTGTCTTTCAGGGGGAGTTCCAATATTACCATGACTATGCAGGAGTTGCCACAAGCATTGGTCTAACATCTTCGCCTCTTGTTCACATCAATGGAGCCATTGGAAGTGATGGTATTGCAATTGGAGGTGAAGCTTCCTTTGACACAGCGTCAGGAAATTTTACCAAGTACAATGCAGGGATTGGGTTCACAAAACCTGACTTCTCTGCTGCAGTACAGCTGTATGTATTTTATTTTGTGTCTTTTGAAGTCATGCCCCTCTTGGAGATCGATATAATAATTATATTCCTGTAGATTGAAATAATAAGAGGTAATCCAATTGCAGTTTTTGTGATTTTCAAGTGGTTTTAATTTGCAGCACTGACAAGGGTGATATTGTCAAAGCTTCCTACTCGCACACTGTCAGTCCACTCACAAGGACAACCGTTGGTGCTGAGATAGCTCATATATTTTCCTCTAATGAAAATACATTCACTATTGGTGGCTTGTATGCACTGGATCAGTTGACAACAGTGAAAGCACGCTTGAACAACAATGGAAAGTTGGGTGCCCTCATACAGCATGAATGGAGACCCAAGTCATTATTGACACTTTCAGGAGAGATCAACACAAAAGCTTTGGAAAATAATGCTAAGTTTGGCTTGGCATTGGCACTGAAGCTTTAAGTATTGCAGCTTTGCTACTCTTGGATCGGCTGTCCACTGTCACGTGCATGCTTTCCCATGATTTGGGCCTGACTTTCTGGTCACTTCAATGCAATTCTTTCTTTCAAATTCTCAGGCAGCCTTATTAGAGAGAATAAGCATCAAGGTCTATGGGAACTACCTTCATAAAATAATTTTGATTCTGTAAAAATGAGGTTTCTTGAATTTGTTTCCAGAATCTCGGTTCTCATGTTCTAGTTGAATTCAAATATGGTCACAGGAGAGATGAGTGGAGTTTTTCTCCAAGTCACAATTAACTTGAAATGGTTTTTAGAAGTGCGGCAATGAATCCCTACTGTGTTAATGGCGACTTCATTTATAGGTTGCTTGCTTCACATACTTTGTGTCTTTCCTGCTAGTTGTGTTATGAAGGATACGAGGTATATGATGCTGTAGTTCTTTAGATTATCCAAGATAAGTTATCATATATGCATGGTCCAAGCTTTGAAATAATCTGAATTTACATTGTGATTGGTGTCGTAAAATGTAGTAACTTATGAATGTTGTTGAAGGGTATGAATGCATATTTTTTAAGGTTGATAATAGATATTTGTGATGTTCTTTTAGTTCTCAAACCTCATCCAAGGCGCAAGTGGTAGATCAGGTTCTTGTAGTTACATCAGTAGAATGGACGTCTATTTTTGTCTAAATCAAACAAGTACCCAGTGGAACAACTCCAAATTGGCTTTGGCCTATGTAATTCGAATATAGTACAAGGTTGGTTTTTTAATTGGAATAACTGATATAAGCATGTTTACACGAACCTGCGCTTCACCTTGAAAGGCAAGGCAAGAATTGAATTGGGTTCCTGTTGCAAGAAAACACACCATTTAGGTTGACATGTAGGAGATTGAGTTTTTTAGGACATGGCCAGGTTGGCCAGGAAAGAGCCCTGCATATGGTCTTACGTGGTATATAGCAAGGGAAGAGAGCTGTGGCAAATTTTTTTGATGTTCTATAACCCAATCAAGACCTGGCTGGCAATGCTAATACAACAGTTCACCACACCTCCACACAAGCTTGAAGTCAGGTGAACATGATGGCATCACTCCTATATGAACTCCATCATGTTGTTAATTTTCAGCACCAACATTCTCTGCAGTTTGTTTTTCAATGAACCTTTAAAACTATCATCCTAAGGTGTTTTTCAAATTCGAATACCGCCCATGTGTGGGTGGGGTTTGAACTTGGGTGGTAAATCCCACACCAAGAACCCTTGATCGCCACCACCATGCCCAGGTGTTTTTGTTTTCCTTAGACACCGCCCATGTGTGGCTGGGGCTTGAACTTGGGCAATCTCACACCAAGAACTCTCTACAACGGCACCACACCATGTAGGGGCGGATTATGCTTAGGTTTTCTATTTTTGGAACACCACCTTGTGTGGGCAGGGTTTGAAGTTTGGTGATCAATCCCATAGAACAAACCCTTTGTGACCACACCATGCATTTGAGACTAAATGCATTGAAACACTCCTTCGCGCTAAAGCAAATGTATGAGAAGAGAGAGAGAGAGAGAGAGAGAGAGAGAGAGAGAGAGAGAGACGCACACACACACACACACACACACACACACACACACACACACACAATTATCAAATATAGATCTTTTCTATGTTTTGTGCAATTTTTGGTTTTGTTGGTCAGTTTTTGTTGCATAATTATTTTTTCGCCAAAATAATAGAGAAGTTTCGAGAACTTGTCATAAATAACTTGTATCATGTTGATTGATCTAATGATTGCTTTTAATAGATATTATCGATGCAAAATGTACTTTATACTTGAGCGGAGAGAATGTTTTTATCTAATGTCTTATAGTCCAATTGCTTTGCAGTTCAAAGTGGAGTGAGTTCTAAGTTTGCATGGCTATTTGCCTAGATGAGACAAGGTATCAATTTTACAATTATGAAATCTAAATTGTGGAGTTTTTGTTATGAGATTAATTAGGAAAATTGCCATTGAGATGGACTAGGTGATAATCAAATTGGTATGTGAAGCAATGCTTCTCTACCTTATAACCTGAAATCAAGTTATGGGGCTGAAAACTTGAGGGGTGTTATAGATTTGGAAGGAAAATTCTACTACCATAATGCCAAAAGCCATTGTATATTGAGAAGACATCCCTAGATTGAATCTATTGACAGAGAAGAATACACAAAAAACTATGAAAGGAAATTGGCTTTGGATCAACAATTCTAGGGACATCACGAATCAACCAAAAAAATTTGTTGATAATCGATTATCTATGCAAGTTAACACAAATTATTTTCTCTCTCTCTCTCTCTCTCTCTCTCTCTCTCTCTCTCTCTCTCTCTCTCTCTCTCTCTCTCTCTCTCTCTCTCTCTCTCTCTCTCTCTCTCTCTCTCTCTCTATATTCAAGAAGTTTAAAGCTATCTCTTGATTTTGGCAATAGTTGATCATGTGTACATGTTATGAGAAATTCCATGTCTCTCATCTCCCTAGACCAAATAGGGTTACCAATGTCGATTACATGTCAAGTGTGTCCAGAGACCTTTGCATGCCTCACTAAAACATTGTACTCCTCTTGCCAGTTGCGGTAATGACATAGGACATTGATGTGCACTCTTCAAGCATATATTAGTTGTTGCCCTCTAGGTTGGTGTGGTTCTTCAGTGGAACATTTATTGAGCTTGGATCATTATCACAAGTTACCAGTGCATTGAAAACAAGCAATGGAATTTCCTTGTCTAGTTTGTTTTCCAAGAAACTTTGCTCACACGTTCAAGGACTATGTGATCCACATGAAAAACTAATAGTAGTCTCGATTTTGCCTTCCACAAAAAAACATACAACATAATTGTAAAACATTAGATTTTTTCAAATAACCCATCTTGTTTTGAATTCGATTCAGATATCAAACATAGCCCAAGAAATATATTCCTAATACAATTTCATACACCCTTGCGAATAATAATCTATGGATCAGCATGCAAACAAATTAAAATACAAAAGAATTCATTCAAGCGGAATACGATTTCACGAACAAATCAAGTTTAAATTCAGAATCCACATTAATATGCAAAACATCCATCTTATGTGCGCAAGTCCAACAATGGATACCTCATAGGGCCAGAAATTGGCATAGATGGCAAATTGGCAAAATCCACATGTACTGCCTCTATTGAGCCAAAAGTGAGTCATGATGCAATCTCGAACTAGATAGGTGCATGAATAGGGTTTTGACACTTGTAATAAAGTAATTTGATGAGTGATGGAGTCAAAGGTCGGTTTTGAGGCTATGATTAGGGGTCCAATAGCATGCAAGGAGGGATCTCCACAAACTCTATATGTACTTCTCCTTATGATCATTATGTAAGTTAAGTTTTTGAGTCAAACCTTGTTGGTGAGATTTGCTTGTTGAATCTTCTCTCTCTAAACAAGTTTGAATTAGCTCTATTCTCTCTCTACCAGAGTAGAGAGCTTGTTTTTACTTAGTTTTTTCAAGAAGCATTTCCTTTCATGTGTATGAACTTTGGTCATCAATAATTGCATCCATCTTGCCTCTATGCCTTGGTTTTTTGATCTAGATCTTGGAAATCAATCTAGAATCCATTGACAAGTGCACAAGCTTGCTTAAGAGACCAATCACACACTTTAGGGCAGTCCCACATGTGTGAAATTTCATATTTAAGCCATTCAATACGACAATATGATACTCGTATTTGGGAGAGTGGTGGTGTAATCCTGCCCTTCAATAAATTGCCTAGTCACTATTTAAAAATGATGATCAGGTGGTAAGTATTTGAAATGCTTTTATAATTCATAAAAAACAATTTTACTTGAATGTTCACATATTTTATTCACAAAATAGTATATACCTGAACGTTCACTTAATTCGAAATGTTCATGCATTTTCCACATCAAAATTCCATGAACAATGAAGTTTCTTTGATGTATAGCCCTCAAAATGTCACAAGCATGAATACCATGCCAAAAATTGCACAATTTCTCAATCAAAGGCACAAGATATACATCCATATTCTTAGCCTTGTAGATCTAGTTTTTTGAAGTTAGGCGATTGTTCTTCAATATGTTTCTAGATGTAAGCTATAGTGGAAACAACTTCAATCCAGAAACATTTTTGGTAGTGATGTGTGAGCAAGCATGCGCATGGCTCATTCAAAGAAGGTACGATTCTTCCTCTCAGCAAGCCCATTCGATTGAGGTGAATAAGAAATTATGAACTATTGTTCGATGCCTTGGATGAGGCAATACTCCTTAAATTCAGTTGAGATATACTCTCCACCATTATCTGACCTTAGAGCTTTGATTCGTTCACTTGTCTCTTTCTCTGCACGCTCCTTGAATGTTTGAGGAGGTTGAATGCATTTGATTTAAATACACAGTTGTTCGGTTAGAATATTCATCGATAAAGGTAATGAAATACTCGTCTCCTAACTTGCTTTCCGACAATGCAATCTTAGCAGACATGTAATTCGACATTCCTATCTGGATAGTCGAGATCAAGCACAATAGACTATTTAGACGTCAAAGTAATCCTTTATTGATGTGAACAGAAGTATTTAGAGCCTAATTGGAAGTAGAGTATCAATGACTTAATTTATACAAGTATCCATGCATCTTTCGGAGTGCTAGGATCTTGTTTGTCCTATCGATAACTCTACACTAATCAGATTCGAATCCTACTTTATGTCCTAAGTTTGTAATTATGTTGACAGATAGTAGATTTGTAGATAATTTGGTGCATGAAGGACATTCAATAGTAGCTTGAATCAATTATCTGAAAATTTTAATCTTATAGTGCCTTTATCTTCGATAGCATGTGTGCTATTGTCGCCAAGGTGAACATACCTTTTGGTACTGTAAGGCGTATAGGACTGGAAGCAGCCGATATGGCTTGTCATATGCGGAGTGGCTTTAGAATCAAGAAATCAGGAGCTGTTGTCTGATGCTTTATGGTGATTCGTCATGAATGCATCATGATCCTCTTTTTGAATGGGGGCATGTGGCGCTTCTGTAGCTACGTTCCCCTGTTAATTTGATTGCACCTTGCTGTTGTCCTTGTCCTTCAGTATGCGACAATCTTGAATTTCGTGGTTGGTGCGCTTGCAGTACTTGCAGAACATCTCGGTGACTGTTTTTGACTGTGTGTTGGCTTTTGATTTAATTTGTGTTGTTTCGAGCTTTTTTTCTTCTGCTTGTTTGAGCTTCTATTTTGAGAACTGGAAAATCTGTTCTTTCAATTTTCTTCCCGCAACAACATAGCCATGGCCCTAGATAGAGTCATATCTGAGTGAGTCGTGATGATCATCATCCAATTTTTGTATGCGGACGACAAGCTTGATAGTAGTGCCATCACTGTATCTTGATTGTCTATGATTAATTCGACGACAACCATCTCTTGTAGGAGGTTTTTGAACTGGTTGATATGATTCTGTAGCAAATCACCGTTGGTCATCATGAAGGAGAAGAACTTCCTTTTGAGATGAAGCTTGCAAGTTACATACCCGCACATCGTATAGTGTGCTCAAGATACCCCAGACTTTCTTCAATGTTTGAGTTTCACATACATGGCCGATTTGTATATATGAGATGTTGAGGATGATCAGGTGAAGGCTTTTCCATCCTTTAGCTTCCATCTGTAGATTTTAGCGTTGTCTACATTGGGTCTAAAATTGAGCTTGTCCATGATGGGACCAACCTTGCTTTGGGAATCCATGTGGAAGTTAGTCTAAGTAATAATGATAACTATTAATGACTTAAGAAAGAAAAATCTAGTGCTAGATAACCATAGGCTCTGATACCATGCTGGGAATAAGGACGATTCCTCTGTGCATGCACTACGGCTATCAGATTCAAATCAGAATAGTAACTCACATGACTTGGTTGATTCTACTTTATTCTAACTTCGAAGTCATTAGAATTGATAGAATCGATTACGTAGGCAAACACAAATTCTTATGAATGTTTGTTGCTGAAGCAAAGTAGACAATTTAGACAAAACTATAAGAGAGTATCAGATAGAATGATAAAGAAAACATAGCATGCAAATTGACATTAATCTGAATGCAATAGAATAGTAAATAGATTCAGAAAGTAAAGAATCCAAGTCAAGTGATGTGGAGAGCACAAGGAAATTATGGTAGAAACTACGTGTTCGAAATTATCTTAGTTCTGTAATAGCTATCACGATTCGAAGATCGTTTGATAGCTTACTATGACTCTTTGTCTAAAACTGATCGATGTGTAAACATCTACTATGTCTGTCTATGAATGAATAAATCAATGATAATCATGAGCTTATTCATCATCATCAAATAAAAATATACATTTGTGTAGATATGTATATATAGAATGGCATAGAGACATTGAGCTGTCTAATGTGGATCTTGGATGAAGTAGTGGATGTCACTGTCCAGGTAGCTAGCCTACGTGGATTTCACTGTCCGGGTAGGCTGCAGTCACGGCCGTCGCTATATGGAAAATGGTGACGTAGCTGCAGTCATTGTCAAGGCAATTGCACAATAGCGGGAGTGGCTAATATAGGTGACTAGATTTATTTTGAGTGATACTATTTCGACAGTCGAATTCAATGATTTGTTGATTGGAATCGGAGTTGGTTGACAAGGGTTCAAATACTCTTTTGACTCCTTCGATAGTTCAATTCGACTTTTTTCAACAATTTGACTGTCACCATAGATACATGTCTTCAAATCCCATGTATTTCTGGAGACTGTGCGACAATGCGAGTAAATATGCAACAATATGAATGAATCAAGATTGACAATGGGATTTAGGAAGAGAAGGAGAATAAATTCAACAGAGCATGTCTCCAATGTGGTAGGAAATACAAGCTAGGACCACTTCCATGCATGCCAAACACTCGCACTATTTGTGTCACACACACACACACACACATTCACATAAAACACTGAGAAGAGAGCTCAATCTCCTGATTACTCAGATGAATTTGAGAACATGGAATACAAAGAAAATGACCCTCAAGTAGTTGGGTCTCAAAAAGATTAAGTGACATATTTCTATTGGCTCATTTCTACTTCATGTGTCCAAGTTACCTTGCTTTTAATTATTTTTGCAATTGACTTGACTTTCACATGGTTTTATACAATTCTATTGGAGATTACAATTAACTATTCGTAATCACACTTTTTGGCCTTTATATAACTCATGGCACTTTGTGTAAGTACATGTGCACTTTTATCCAGTGTTTGACTTATTTATGTACTTAATAAAAAAAGGCAAGGCCTCACATTGTGTGCACTAGGTGTTCTCCTAATTTTTTTAAACTCATTACCCTAATTATGGAAAAAGAGAGATATCTATTCCCCCTTGGTGAGAGTGCACACATGTCCACTATCCCTCACGCATAAAGTCATTTCTTTCTCTGTTTTTGTTCACTTGATCCTCTTCTTTGCCTTTTACTTGCCACTTTCTAATATATATATCAAACCTCCACTCGCAAGTAGCGATTGCGACAACACTACCTTTCTTGAAATCATAAAAATGTATTTTGCTAGCTCTTGAAAATTTTTATTGTCCCAAAATATTTGTGAGCACCTCAATGAGTCAAATAAGTAACTAATAAAATATTTTGCCAACATTTTTAAAAAATTCGACAATTTCTTATTTTTAACGGGCAAATGTTTCAAAAAGTATTATCAAGTTCAATGGGTAACATGCTCTTTAGGAAAGAATTTTGACAAATCTTATTCAAAAGAGTTGAAATGCATGTTACTCATTGGCATTGGGATTTCTTTTGATGATCTAGACCTTCTAAATTGAGAACTATTGATCGTTGAGGTGAATTTGCAAATGCACTTTCGAAGTTGAATGGAAAAATAGTTTAATCTTAAAAATTAGCAAATGCAAAGGAAAAAATAAGCTATGTACAAAACATAAGCACTAGCACACACCATATAAATCAAACAACTATCTTATGGGTGTATCTATATACATTTGAGCTTTATGCGTGAAGGAGACGTAGGCCTCATCACCTGATGCTAAACTCACTATGTGAAGTGTGAACATGAGCATGCTTGTAGTGTGTAACTTATGTGCAACACACTGGTCAAGTCTTTAACACATGATTGTGCTTGAGGAGATGAGTGCATTTTAGCACCATGACTGATAAGGTGCAAAACACTGATCGACTCTAAAAAACACGGAGCATGCTCGAGGGATGAGCGTATTCAACAACACCATGATTGATTAGTTAGTCATGGTGCATTGATCATTTAATGCTGAGGGTGAGTGATATTATATTTTTTGAGTCGTAAATCTTTAGAAATTAGAAGTGGAGTGCCCACCACTTGCATATTGCTCGTTTGAAATATGCTCCACCAAGTAGATTCATGAGCGTATATTGCACCACCATGGCGATGTGGAGAACAACAACCATCTAGTGGAGATGAGAGATATCATTTTCTCAAAATGGTGATATCAATCCTCACCGTTAAATTTGTGGGCAATGAGACACTACCACGGCCAGAGTAGCGGTGGTGGTACGGTAGTGGTGGTGCATAATACGCTCATCCTATTGATCAGCTCCTCGCGCATTTAATTCAATCATTGTGTAATGGGCCATTGATTTTCACATGGAACCGACATAACACGTTTCTTTTGTCAGACTCTTTAAGGACATTAAAAACACGTTCTGAAGACTGGCATCTGCTATTCATCAATGTGACGGTTGACTCCTTGCAAAAAGAACAGGGGGGTCAGAAAGAATACTATTTGACAATCCACGACATAGCTTGACGGCTAGTGCACACACCGAATTCCATTTGACGGGCTACTCTGGCTTCCCAGCCCTCGTACAGAAGGCGCTGACAATGTACTATTTTTCATTTTGAATGGCAGAAACAAATTTTCTGACAGGTAGGTACGGTACTTCCGTACTTCCTCGGTGAGCCTCGTGTACGGTACTTCCGTACTTCCTCTGTAAATGCTGATGAGCCTCGTTCTCTGATATAATTTTATGCGAGAAAGGAGAAGAAGAAGAGAAGAAATCGCTGATGCTGCTAGCTGAGGATCGTGTTGTATCTGAGATTAAACATAATGAAATGGTGGTGTTAGATGAAGATGGCAACTCTGTATTTGACAATTCAAAGCTGAGATCGTCATCCGCCATTTGATTTGTACGCAGAAGCAGCAGTCAGAGGATGTAACTGATTACCGATAAGGTCTGGTAGCCTCGTTTATTTCTGGTTCTGAATCGGTTTTTGGTTGATTCCAGTAAGCCTTAGAAGAGCGTGAATGGCTGTAGAAGTTGCTGGAAGGCTTCGATCGGGTCAATTTGTTTGTATTCAGAAGGCAAGCGCCAGATTGCACAGACACGTAAATATTCAGATATTGAATGCCAAATCAGAACGAATTTTGAGCTCTTCGGCGAAGTCTAGCCTGCGAAATTGCAATTATTTTTCTGAAGGGAATGTGATATTGAGGCACCATTCTGTTGAGCATTCGAGAAGAAAAGCGGTGGTTGTTACTGCTAAAACTATGGCCGAGAAGACACCACTGAGGCTTGAAAGGAAATACGTCCTCACGGAAGATCAGCTTTCTAAGGTCTGTCGATTTAGACTTTCAGTCTATAATAGCAGCAAATACGGAAAAACTTTGTTCGTACTGTCTTACAATCAAATAACATCTGATTGCCAGCACTCTTTACAGCGCCCGTTGTAGCTTTTGTCATAGCAGTATCCTGTTGTTTGGATCCAGATTATGATCTATGACCATTGTGTTTGCTATGCATCTATAGAAGCTTGTTCAGCTTTTAGAATTCGGCAAGCAGAATCAGTGATCAAATTTATCCATTGTAATGCCAAGGGAAATCAAGTCTCCACAAGTTTCTTTTTGCTTGTCGTAGGCAAAAGCGGCAATGGATGCTTTTTTGAATTCTGTGCATGCCAATCTGGAGAAACGAGAGGGGACCTCTCCGTATTACCTGCTCCACGAAGCGGGCGATGCTGTGTACGGTAATGTGTTGCTCTTCCACGGCTTTTCCATGACGCCAGAACAATGTCGTCGTCTTGCTCAGTATTTATTTGAAAACGGCTTCAACGTCTATCAGTGCAGCCTCGCGGGACATTCTTTTGCCAATCCCAACCAAAATTGGCCACAGGTCTCCTTTTCTAAATTTTTTTGTTCCTTAATCAATGTCAGTAGCTAAGAGATGTATTCTCTTTTAAGCACAAAGTATCGTACACTTGGAAGATAGTTACTTCCCTGAACTTCACACAGAGGTTAAAAAGAAACACGAAATTTTTTCCCTGAGTCACATACTAGGATTCGATGTATGCACTAAATTTATGATAATTACAGGTTCATCTTAAACTGCAGTGGAAGTACAAAATCAGGCAGAAAGTGTTTTCCGACCCTGCTTTGGTGGAGGCCATGAGAAGTTTCGATATTACACAAGACAAGGTATATGTCAATATAAGTACTCAAATATGCAGGCCTTCCTGCAATCCAATGTTGCTATAATTTGCATACGGAGGGCATATGTATACTCTGATCAGTCTGATGACCAGTTTTTGAGTCTAAATTTCACTATTTTTTCTCTTTGAGATCTAACTGATCCAGGACCTTACCTGCTTCCCAGTTTGAGTTCATACATAAGAAAATATTGAGTCTGTCCTCGGATCAGGCCGCTATTATAGCTGCTATAATTCACGAAGATGAAAAAAGCGAGCCATTTCTCAGGTGAAATAAAACTGATCATTTCTATTAAGACAGTTTTTTTCTTCAAATCAATATGGAGATAATCTCACAGCTAAAATACTGATAAGATGGAGTTTTACCAGAAGAAGGATTACTCATTCCAACTACAATGTGAGTCTTTAGCCCTCCATAGTGTTGCATTGCAGGTTCTATGACTCCAGCCACATGCAGTTCTTATATGAAGCCGAGGCTCGCCTTCAGGAAATAGAATCACTACCTGGACCTGCTTTTACAGTAGGATTGTCTGTTGGAGGTGCTGTTGCTCTTGGTTTGGCTGCTGCTCATCCTGAGAAGATTGCAAAAGTGGCAGCATATTCACCCTTTCTGAAGGTAATAAATAATCCTTAGAACTTGTTCTGGCTTGTACTATCCATCAATTTTGAAGTTGGTTTGGATCAGTTAGGAATATTTACATAAGGGTATCAATACATTCCCTTCAAGTTCTCAAGATGGCAAGATATTCTAACATAAAAAGCACACAAGATGGTTTTTACAAGCTACATGAGCTGCAGAACTTTCAAGCTCTTTCAAAACTCTTTCCAGCCCATAGTCTATAATGGACCACACAGTTCCATACTTCTCTAATACAATTGTATGAGTACCCGTTCACTTTTTGGACTCATAACTACTTCATGGTATTAATTTATGAAGTTCTAGAACCCCCTTTTTTGAATAAGACTATTTTGAAGCCTTTTAGAATACTCACCTAATATGAATAGGAGCTAGAGACTCGATTATGTAGGGAAGTTCTATCTTTTGGAGATCTGCTTGAGCTATTGGTAGCCATTATTTTTCATTGAGTCTTCTTTGTTGGAGAATGATTTGTGAATGATACTTGTTGCTTTACATACTTCATTTGATATGATATCTATGAATGTGTTCATCACTTGGTATCATAGCAATTTCCTCATGAGTCCCGACCCTATCACGTCCTTTTGTCCCCGTTTGGTTATTGCCTACCATCACTCTTGCTACCATTGTTGCCCTATTACTTCCTTCCATCCTTGTTACCTAACATCGTAATCTTAGTTGGTCTTGCTCGTTACTTGTTGCCCTATCAATCTTACCCTTCCTCCATTGTTGGCAATCATCGCCTTCCTGCCTCTCTATCATTACCCCTTTTTCTCCATTGCTATCCATCGTTGCTATTGCTAGTTGTTCTTCATCCATAGTTCCTAGAAATGATATGGAACCGTTCCTAGGAATGACTTTGTACTATTCCTAAGGTACCTTACGAATGGTTCCTAAGAACTATTCCTTTAAAAAAAAAAAACTCTGATGTGGGCAAAACTATTATTTGAAAAATAGCTTTGATGTGGGTGAATCTTTTTAGAAAAATGACTAGATAATTGTTTTCGGGGTTCTAAAAAAGGTTCTTGTGCATAAAAAGAGGGTCTGTAAAGTTCCTTCTTGTACCAAATCCTGCACAAAATGGTACTGTATCGCAATGTGTTTACTTCTCTTATGGAATCTTGCATTTTTACTGAGAAACAAACAGCCTGGATTGTCATTCAACAACTTCATGTCTTCAACTTCAATTTCTAATTCATTCATCAAGCTTTTCAGCCATACATACTCTTTGCCGGCATGACAGACTCCCATGTACTCTGCCTCGGTGGATGAAAGTGCTGTGGAAGCCTGCTTCTTACAGCTCCAACTCACACACCCTCCTCTCATCATGAATACATAACCGCACGTGGATCTCCTGTCATCCTGATCACCTGCCTAGTCCGAATCAGCATATCCCAGCATTGCCTTGTTCGTCCTCTTGAATACCGAGCCAAATTGTTTAGTCCCTTTCAAGTATTTGACCAGTCTTTTACCTGCTCCCAGTGGCCTTCACCCGGGTCTGTCAAATACTGACTGAGTTTTGTACTGGTGCTTATCATGGCGTACATTAACGACCCTACCAGCTTTCTGGAAGGTCGTTGATTCATTTCTTCCCTCTCTTGCTGATTCGTGGGACACATCTCAGAACTCAGCCTGACACTTGGATCTAAAGGCGTACCTACAGGAAATGCATCCTGCATTCTGAATTTTCTAATAATGGTGCTTATAAACTTCTCTTTCCCCATCCATGTTACTCCTTGTTCTCTGTCCCTTTTGATTTGAATGCCCAACCAGTAATGAATTTCCCCCATATCTTTCATTTCAAATTTTCCTGTAAGTGATTCCTTTCACTCTGTCCTTGTTATTTCCACTCAGCACTCTCCCTGACATCTGATCAGGTTTCAGGCTCTCTGATAATCTCTTCTATTGGCTGTTTCTGCCCTATGAGTCCCATGTCTACATACCTTTTTGGCGGTCTTCTTTCCCTGGTTGACCTTCTGGGTCCTTCCAACATCTCTTGGACTGTTGGTTGCCGTCTTCCTTCTTCCTGTCCTATCTCTGTGCCGTCAGTCATGTTCCCAGCTTCCATTACCCTGGCCAAGTTATCCCATCCTGCGTCCATGATCACTACTTGTGTGTGATCTTTCTTTGCTTGTTCCTGTCCGACTTCCATATCCTCATCCTCCTCAAAAATGACATCTCGTGATAGTACTACCTTCCTCTTTTCAGAATCATAGACTTTTCATGTAGATAAGTCTCCGCGCTAGCTCGAGCCTTGGAAAGACTTTGACATGCTAAATCCAATTTAGCTTGCATCTGAGTCAAGAACACTACAATGATAGGTACCTAATTGGCAACTATTTCACCTAGTTAGTTTACGTTTCACTAACATATGCTTTTAATGTCGCAGGGCCTAAATGTCAAGTTAATGAATAAAGTTGGGTCTCCCACCAAAATTGGTTTAAATTCAAATTTAAATTGGTTCCCTCCAATTTTGAATGGGTTCCCACTCTTTTTTAAATTTGAATAGCTAGGGAGGTAAAAATGGGCCAATAGGATTTTGAGGCGAAGGCCCTCCTCTCCACTATAAATAGGGGCAAACTTGAGTTGCTCCTCATGTTCAGATCTTCATTTCAATACAAGCAGATTGGTTCTCTTATGGAATGGACTTGTGAATGTCCTTGCTCTCTATCCTTTTTTCTCCATCTCTCATGCTTTTGTTAATTGTTGGATCTGAATGTTATTGGAATTATATTTCTTATGCTTTTTGTGAGAGAGAAAGGGAGAGAGAGAGAGAAGCAAGTATCTATCTCATTGTGGATCGTAGGGTTAATGGATCTAGTGTTGATTGCGTAGGGTTAATGGATTTAGGGTTAATGGATCTAGTGTTAATTGTGTAGTGTTAATGCTTAGGGTTAATGGATGTTAGTGTTAGATGTGGATCTTCCATACATGCTGAATTCTGAGATATGCTATCGCTCTCATGGGAGCCATCATTTGTCCAGTATAGTTCATAAGAGGTGTCCATAAAGGATTTTATGACACTCTTGGCATGCTTATGATTGGGCGAGAGTTATTTGTTAGAAGATGTGCCTATGGTTGCAAGGGCAGCCTCCGTCACACGCACCTTGTGTGTAGCGGTTTGGTAGGTGATATAGAACTTGGCTTTGGCCTCAGTCCAGGTGCTAAAGGCCATGGTTATGAATCCCATATTGATTTTTCCACTAAAGGCGCGCTCGTGGATCCCCATCGCGGTGAGCAAAGGCTCGACAAGGTTCATCCATTGAGCCACCATGCTTGTGCTAGGGAGTATCATGATGTCCGTCTTGGTCGGAACATCACGCTGAATGACATCTCGCGGAGACTGACTGGTATCAATGGAAGACATGGTGAAGAAAAGTTGAAAACTGAAGGTAATTAGCGCGAGTGTATATCAAAAAGCAGTATAGCGCCTAAGGACATCATTCGCCCAGGTACTGTAATAAATGCAAATTTTGATGATCTGGCCCTTTGCCCAACCTAATTTTGGCATTCTGAATCCATCTGTCAGGTCGGCGAAGGTTAATAAGGACTGTAAGATGCTCAGCGAAGGTTCCCAAAATAATAAGTTTCTGAACATTCGCCTAACTTGAAAACGGGTATGAACTCTGGAAAGGAACCTTCGCCCAACTCAGTATAGAGAAATCTGAGGTGGATGTATATTCTGAAATCTCGGCGAAGGTTTCTGAGTCTGTATATACAAAATATGACCCAAAAAGTGATTTTCTAAGTCATTTTTCATCAAAAATTATCTTCTGAACATACTTTCCGTCCTCTTTTTCCACTCTAATGACTTTTCTGACTTTTGCTCATCATTCTTGTTTTCTTCTCTCTCTTTTTTTTTCTGTCTTTTTCTAAAGAAAAGAAAAATCACTCAAGTAATAAAAAACAAGGAAATTGTAAAACAATCAAAATAAAACGGACAAGGTGTTGGATCATTCTGGTTGAATTGGCTGATCTGGCTGCCAAAACTTGCGTAGTTGGCTGCCATTCACCGGAGTGTCGAATCTTTTTCCATCCAAATGTTCTAAAATGACCGCTCCATGGTTCAATATTTCTTTCACTCTATATGGTCCTTCACCTGTGAACTTCAATTTGCCTTTAATCAGTTTCGTCTTATACATCTCCTTCCTTAGATCTTTTTTGTGTAATCGGCGATCATGCCATGCCTTGCGACGGGGTTTTTCTGCTGCTCATACATGATCTGCCATCAATTTGGTCTCACAAAGTTTTTGTAAAGCCTCATGACGCATCTGTAAGGATTTCGCATCATCCAACCGTTCCATTGCTGCTATGCGTAGAGATGGTATCAAAAATTCAATTGGCATGATTGCATCTTGTCCATAAACAAGTTGAAATGGCGTTTCATTTGTACTACCTTTGTAAGCGGTTCTAAATGCCCGTAAAGCCCCATAAAGCTTATGTTCCCAATCAGAATGACTTGCTTCTACCGTTTTTGTCATGATGTTGCAAAGAATCTTGTTGAAAGATTCAGCTTGGCCATTACCCCTCTCGTAATACGGAGTACTAAACCGATGAATAACGAAAAAATCTTCCAACAAACACTTTATCTTTTCATTCACAAAATGTGTTCCGCTATCACTAACGATCTCAATAGGACAGCCAAATCTAGTAATAACGTTTTCATAGAGAAACTTGGCTGTTGATTTTGCATCTGCAACTCGAACTGCTTTCGCTTCAACATATAATCAGTTGCAACAATGCAGGATTAATAGGACCAACATAGTCGAGGTCCCATTTCTCGAACGGTGCTTACCATAAAACTGGATGTAAAGGTTCATAATTCTGTCGAGTAGGACGACGTGCACGTTGACAAACATCGCATGATTGAATATAATTTTCTGTATCTTTGTGAAGTGTAGGCCACCATCATCCTGATTGTAAAAGTTTGCGAATAGTGATATCTGTTGAAAAATGTCCTCCGCCCATGCCACCATGAGAAAACATGATAAGTTCAGGTACTTCATGCGGCAAAACAGATCTTTGTAAAGTATCATCCATTCCTCGGCGATACAATTGTCCAGCAATCAATTGATAAGGTTGTGCCTTATGAATTAATTGTCTCTTCTGTACTTTTGTCAAGGTGTCGTTGGGTTGGCCAAGCATAAGATATTCAACAATATCTGCTGCCCACTCTGGTACTGCTTCGACATAAAATAATGCGGCATCTGGTAGTTCATCATCCACTTCAGTATTAACAGGTGTTGATTCAATCCTTGAAACATGGTCGGCTAGATAATGTTGTTTACCCTTTCGAACCACAACGCGAAAATCAAATTCGGTCAATAATAGTAGCCATCTCGCAATACGCCCTGTGTTGCATGTCTTGTTCACCAAATAAAGTAATGACCGATGATCACTATAGATGCAAAATGCGTTGCCAATAGATAATGTCGAAACTTTTTAACAGAAAAAATCATGGCCAACGCTTCTCGTTCAGTTGTTGAATGATTCTTATTAGGATCTGTAAGTTGTCTGCTTGCAAACCAGATAGGATAATCCTTCTTGTACTCACCTGGCTGCGTCAAAACTGATCCAATGGCATATTTCGATGCATCAGTGTGAACGTGAAACTCAATTGTCCAGATTGGAGCTCGTAGTATCGGTGCAGAAGCTAAAGCTTTTTTCAATTTCTCAAATGCTTCCAATATCTCTACTGTCCAAATTGGTACAATGGTCAATTTATATATAGGTCTTGCTAAATCCGCAAAGAATAGTATGAATATCCGATAGTAATTTGCATGACCCACAAAAACATAGACTCCTCGAATTGTTCCTGGCGGTGGTAACTCGATAATGACTTTAATTTTGGAATAATCCGTAGCAATGCCATGTCTTGATATTAAATGTCCAAGGACAACCCCATGAGTGACCCAAATTTGACACTTTTCTGGATTTAAGGAGATTTTGTATTTACGACAACGTTCAAATACTTTTTCCAAACGATTCAAGTGGTCTGTATCCGTACTATGGACTCCGAGATCATCCAAGTAGGTTTCAAGGAATTTCTGCAAGTAGTCCTTAAAGGCAAACTGCATCACTCGTTGAAATGAACTAGGTGCATTACAAAGTCCAAACGACATAACTTTATAAGCATAAGTTCCCCATTATGTTGCAAAAGCTGTTTTGTGGTGATCCGCAGGTGCTATCTTAACTTGGTTGTAACCACTAAATCCATCCAAAAAACTGTACGCTTCCGCTCCAGCAAGACGGTCCAATATGCTTTCAGTAAAGGGTAACGGAAAGTGATCCTTTCACGTCACTTTGTTCAAAGCTTTGAGATTCACACAAATTTTCATCTTCCCATTCTTCTTAGGAATGACAACAATTGGTGAAACCCATTTTGTATGTTTGATTTCATAAATGAAGTCGGCTTCAAGTAGTCTTTGCAGCTCTTTCTTTATAAGATCCGTAACGTTTGGATTACAGCGATAAAATCTTGTGACCTTTGGAACTGCATCAGGCATTAAGGGTATTGTATGCTCAATAACCGAGGTAGGAATCCCTTTAAGATCCTTGTATGTCCAAGCAAAACAGTCTTAATAACTTTCTTAACGCTTGAAATTGTTCAGGAGTAAGCTGCACTCCAACTTCTTGAACAATCTTTTTTGGCTCAGCAAGATTAATTGGCTAAGTCTTGGCTGGTCCATCGTAAACCTCCCTGGTTTCTGGTTCTTTGTCTTCAGGTTCACGATGAGCTTTCGGTAACATAATCACGTATAGCGTTTGATATGTTTTGGCATATCATGCTGGACTTCTTCTGATTGTTCCTTCTCATAAGGGTTGATCTTTGATCTCCATTTAGCTTTCTTGGCAGGAATCGATCGTGGAGGTGAGGACTTTCTTGAAGATGTGCTTGTCTCTGAAGGTGACGACTTCCTTGATGGTGATTTCCTATGTGAACTTTTACTTGAAGTATCATTTTTGACCTTCCCTTTTCCTTTATCCAATAAAGGTGGTACATTCTTAGAATCAACTTTCAGAGATAATTTTTCCCATTTCAGAACCATATTATAGTGTTGCTTAGCTTGTTTCTTTGTCATAGGTCCTGCCATCTTGTCTTCCTTCAATATAACTGCTTTTGGCAGTTTTATTGTTGGTTCATTCGGAATATCTCGAACTCCATATCTTGTAGGATCCATATATTTTAGAATTTGTTCATCCGTAGGTTCTGCCTCTCCATCGTAAGTCAAAGCATGACTAACATGTATTAGATCATCTTCAATTGGATCTGGGATTGGATCAGTTGATATCCAAGCTAGGTTCATTATATTTAATGGAAAAGTAATCGGCGTGTCCAAAGTAAGAAAATTTCGCTCAATTCGGATTGATTAGCTTGTTGGCACATATAGCCTACTCTACAATCCACTATTGCAAGAGCTTGATTCCAATTGACAGTGTCGGTTTGAGAGTCATAGTGAACTCCCAGAGTCTTCACTTGTCGATCACAGGTATGATCTGTTGTTGATGAATCATCATCCCCTCTTTGGACTACTGGCTTGATAGTCCAAGTGATTGGATCTACCTTGACCGCCTGCTCACGATTCTCAAAAGTAATTTTTTTAGTGCCACAGTTATGAATTACTTGCACAACTCGTAACCATGGAAATCCCAATAGAACTCGATATACATTTGGTGCGTCAGGTAAGTCCATTACTACAAAAATAATGACAAACTGCACTCCAGCTATTTTGACAGATATATCTTCAACCATTCCTCTTCAGCTAGCTTAATGGCAAAAGTGGCAGGCTTCAGCTTGGTAAGTCCCCATTTTGCACATAGCTTGGTTGAAATCAAATTAACTCCTAAACCTCCATCAATCACAACTGCTTCTTTACTAAACTGTCTATGTTGTATTGGCAGGGTGATGTTTTTCTGCTCACTTTCCCAAGCTACTCCCACATTGAGTACTTCGTTCGATTCTTCAAACCCAGCACAAAAATGTGGCTTCTGACGGACTGGTGGTTCCATTTGAGTCAATCTTTCTGCTAATACTTCTTTTGCTTTTGGCACCAGCTTAAGAAATTCTCCCAGTGTAATATCCATCTTGCTAGACAACATATTCATGATCATTTCCGTTTGCGATGCTTTTGATTCTGTCATCTTGAAAGGTTCTTCATGATGGTGCAACTGTGTATTAACATCTGTTCTTGGATCTGCTTGTGGCATAGAAGAAAAAGGAACTTCGGCTGCTGCTTTGGCGGCTTCCAGGGCTTCTTCTTCTTGCAACTGTTTAATCCATTGTCTCATATCCTAGTATCTCTTCCTTTCTGCATTGAGGCTCAGATACACACCTGATGCGGTAGGTATATTTGTAGTTGGTGCACATTCAGCAGGTACTGGATCAACTAGAACACCTTTCTGTTTTTGAGCTCTGGTAACAACCATCAAAGGTACAGTTGGTTCAGATTGAACTACTGGTCTTTTCTTGATTGTAATCAAATTCACAGGAGCAGTAACCGGAGGTGGTTTGGGTCTTGCAGGACAATCCTTATAACAATGTCCATAACCACAGTCTCTACAGAATGGTACAAACTTTCTTTTGTTTGGACATTCAGCAACTCTGTGATTCTCTTCGCCCCGCATGCAAAACATCCAAGTGGCGCTCCCCATTGTCTAGCTGCTTGTTGTTGTGCGGCAACATAGATAGCATACTGCTCTGAAGGACCACTCTCGTGATCATTGCTATAGTTCCATTGTTCATTACCAGAATAAGGTTCTCGTTCCATTAGATTTGTAGGTGGAGCACTCTGTCCCGTGGGAGCTGGCAGAGCTAGTCGTTCTGGAAATCCTCGGCCAAAATTAAAAGGCTTTCCGTCAGGCCCCTTTGATAAGTAGGTTCTCGATACTGAAGCTTAGCATACCTTTGCTGGATAATCCTAGGATTAAACAAGCAAAAGGCTGTTTCATGCCCGTAGAATTGCACAAATGACAAATAGTATTCGTCATTCGTTGTTTCAACGTTGGACATTCATTCATAGTATGATTGCCTGCACAAATTGAACACCAGACATTTTCCCGGCTAGGAAAAGTCTTTGCAAACTTCTCAGGTTCTTTATTTGCTTTACCATGGAAATCTTCCAAGAAAAGGAGGAAGGGATCTTCCATAAATTTTTTGGGCTTAAATCTCGTAATGAGAGCGGCTTTAACCACTTCCCAATCTTGTCGTTCTGCTTCATCTTGGTTATAAAGCCAATCTTGAGCAGCTCCAGTTAAGGCCATAGGGAATAACTGAAGTTTATCTTGTGAAAAAACTTCGCCATAAACCCTACATGATTCAGAAAAGATCTGGAGAAATCTTATGGGATCAAATAACCCATAGTATTTTGGTATATCTAACCAAGGAGACCTTACAATAACTGGTGGTGGGTTCATTGGTCCTCCTTCAGCCATAATTCCAAATTACATCAATCAGACAATGAGATTGGATCTTGATTTTTCAACAAAAATCCTAACTCAGTTCAGATCAGATCAGGTCTGTAAAAACTTTATCACGTGGAAATAATCAGATTTCTGATTTTCAGGAAATAGATCTTGATCAAGTGATCGACACTAAAAATGAAGATTTTTCAGAATCACTATCAGAATATATCAGATTTGTTCAAAAATTTGACAAAGGCTAGATTTGGTAAATCAGAACCTAAAAATAGTATTGGCCGAGGTTTCCTGGGCGAAGGTAGACTCGATGAAGGTTCTTCATTGCTATTTTTGGTTAAAAAAATCACTGATCTGGCTATTTACAAACAAATATGGTAAAATTAACCTTCGCCGACTTTACAGTGGATAAATCTGACTCAGATAAATGTGGTAGAACTGGCAAAGGTTCTTTTCGACAGACATTGGGGTTTTGTAGCTTGGCGAGAGTAAATTGACTTTTTGGAAGATCCTGATAGATCTAATCTTCGCCGAACTCACAATTGGTAAATTAAGATATTTAGAATCCTCAAAAAACTCGGCGAAGGATCTGGCAAAGAATCAAGAGTAATACTGGTATTTTTGCAAAAAAGAGGCTTTTTGACAAAAATATGACAATATGACATCTGATCTTTGGAAAACCTTTGACCAACTTATTGATTATCAAAAATAGTAAGTGGGACTGACACAGACTCTGGCGAAGGTTAAGGTGAAGGTTCTTCTCAGTGAACTGATATTTTTGCAGAAACTTGTAAATTTTCCACAAAAGGTTACCAGCAACTAGATGAACAGTCACTTTGGCCTTCTATTTTTGGTATCATTCTTCGCCAACCTGGCAATAGGTAGATCTGAATCACACCTATGCACAGTGATAGGGGCGAAGGTTCTTTTTTTGTATTTTTAGGGTTTTGGATGATGTTTTGGTTTTTGCAAATTTGCTGGGAATTAATCTTCGCCCTTCAATCTGAGAAATCTGCGAGTGAAACCAAAGCTTCCTACAACTCGGCGAAGATTTCCTGTAAGAGGATAAAAAGTTATTAGATCTGATGACGATTTTGCCTCCTTTTTGCTCAAATCTGGCAGAAATGACTGATTTTTGTTGTTTTTCCTAGTTTCTCATATCCATTTGGATCTTAAGAATTGTGATCTGAATAGCTATCCCTGTTCAACAACCAAATTGGATTTCAAACAAGAAGATCCACTCAAATCAAGCAAAATCCCTCCAATTTTAACCCTATTCATGCCAAAACAAGATGCCTAATGCAAGCTAACCATCAACCAAACATGATGCAATCTGAAAAATTGGCGTAGCTCCCCGACAATAGTGCCAAAATTGTAGTGGGTATATTTTTTAGCCCATCCTCAACCTAAGATCCAAGCACTCAAGCATCAGATGAAGTTAGTTGTCACGCGTAGGTTCATCCGCGATCCTGTTATCCATGCCGCTGCACAGCTACTGAATAACTTCCTGATGGTTGGCAACCTCAGGAAGGAGTGCATCTCTTCTCAAATTCTGCATCGCATAGTAGAATCTTTTTACAAGCTTGATAGCCAGCCACTAGAACCCTATAATTGGTTCAAGACAGTCTTTGGTGAGCTCAAGCGGGCCATTAAAAGCATTACCATGCAATAGTTTGCGGCCGGCCCACTTTTGTCCCTCCTTTTTGTCTCCTACCTTGATACCAAAATCCATGGGTTTGTTGCTGATGTCGTGCTATCTGTATACGAAGACACGCCTGTTGAGTCCTCACACCAGGCATCTAGTTCTCATAGTCGCCGTCGTGTGCGCAGCGAGGTCGTTATTCCTGACTCGCCTTCTGCGTCCCGATGCCGTACTAGGCAGACATCTTCAGCTGCGCTTCCACAACCTGCTGCAATTCACATTGAATTACCCATTCCCCAATCCACTGATGCATCCCTCGCCTCCTCTTCCTCACAGGGTCAGTCTGTGACCATTGGATCTACCATTCCAATCACAGCTGCATGTCACCAAATACCCAAGCATTTATGGATATGTTCGATGATTCCGACCCGTTGGGCCTAGATGAAATTTTTGAGATGCCCAAGAGTCCAGGACCCGTTGATCCCCAATTCCTTGGAAAAGGATTCGAATAGTTCCATGACAACTCCACTGTTTTTGATGATACTTTTCAGATCAATCAGCAAGATCAAGCCAATGTAGCACTAGACACCATCAGGGTCGCTCGTGCTGTTCCATCTCCGAAGCAATTCGATGCCACGGTGCCAGATGGATTTGAAGGACAAGATGTTTTTGAAGAAGAAGAACCGGCCAGACATCAGAGCCAAACCAGCACAAACCCCATAAGTGCTGCTCCTGCTGTTCCTGCTACAACCTAAGTGGATTATGGTGACGCATTAGGTTTAGTCTCAAACCTTGCGCGAGTGATCCAGACCATGATAGATGAGAAGGAAGACATGGACAAACGAATATCAGAGCTGGGTACCGAGAATACACTGATAAGCCAGAAGGTTATAGAGTTGAATCGCGAGCTGAAGATTGCCAAGCAACATGAGGCAAAATCTAAAGCTGAACTGAAGAAAGCCCAACAAACAACTGATGCTCTTGAAGGCTATGTTCTTCAAGATGCATTGACGACAATGTAAGACCATGTGGACAAAGCTGTCCAAGATTCCAAACAACAGGTGTTGCTGCTGGCAGGTCAATTGGATTTGGCCGAGCTTGAACGCGAATGTCTTCAAGGTGAATTGGATGTGGCCACCCTTGAACGCGATTCTTATCTGTAGACACAAGTGCCTGATTGTCCAGTCACACAGGACGAAATCCGATACCCGTTCAGGAAAGTTGAAACCTACCGCACTTCATTGGTAGGGTTTCAAGAAAGATTTGATAAACTCAAACGTACGGCAACCACTGAGCTGGCAAAGGCAAAAGCAATCATCAAAGATTACAAAAAGGTAGCCGCTCAAGTGTTGGAAGCCGGCCCTCAGATTCCAGTTCTTGTGATGCCGTAGTTCTCGCCTTAGCACCAAGATCAGGGAGGCATGGATACAGAATTGGACGGGCCAAAAATCCAAGATATACTAAACGTCCAGGCCACAGAAGAAGGTCCATCTACATTAGTGACCGGGCCTTTGTTTCAAAAACCGATCACCATTGAGGACCAGATCTGAACATTTCTACAACAACATCCTTATATGTCCTCGAGGGGTGGATGGGTAATCAAATTCAAGACCTCTGAGATAGAGGAGGGCAAAGAGTTGGACAAGCTACCAGCATTGGGAGAGCAGTCGGCATGGAGAACAATCGTATTTGAAAAGACTCCAGATTTTATCAGGACTTACGTTGCCAGCCCTCGCCAATTGCGGGTAGATCCTTATTATTTACCAATGCCAAGACGCAATAAATGGAAAGATTTGGGGATTCCTTTCGATCAAATCAGTATCCATACCCCAAATTGGCCCATCATACACCAAGTGTATAATTGGCAGATATCCGTTGATTTCAACATGGCCTTACAATTTTATGCGGCTGAGTATAGACATTCGCCAGATCTGACCGTTAGGCAATCTGCGCTTTTTGCAAACGATTTGACAATGTTGGTGTCCGTAGCAACAAGGTGGGATGATTGCCTTCCTCAATTGACTTTCGATCCAAATAAACCAATGGCGTCCGACAGTGTTCAAGACCAATTGCCACTTGCCAGATTATACTATCGTGCTGCGATGCTGGGCGGACAATGGGAATCAAGATTTACAACATGGACCACGTCAAAATGGATTGTCCGGGCGAATAAGTGCTTTTTACCGCACAAGAAAGACTTGAACACGGCGCGCCTGGAATTCATGGAGAAGGTGCAGTACCATCTTATCAAGGTAGGACGCGAGGCCAACCAGAGCCCCAAATGAATAAATCTCGTGAGGTGTCATGGGACCACCGCCAATTTTGGTGGGGGATACTGTTGGAGGGTTTGCGGATCCTAAAGCAACCCTAACCCTAGTTAATAAGTGAGAGGTGAGAGGGATTTGGCACCCTGTGTGTGTAAGTCCAACCCGATGATCACATAGTTATTTGATAATAAGAAAGTCAATAAAAGGACTTTAGGCCTTTTTGTGGGACTTTTAATGTCGCAGGGCCTAAATGTCAAGTTAGTGAATAAGGTTGGGTCTCCCACCAAAATTGGTTCCCTCCAATTTTGAATGGGTTCCCACTCTTTTTTAAATTTAAATAGTTAGGGAGGTAGAAATGGGCCAATAGGATTTTGAAGCCAAGGCCCTCCTCTCCACTATAAATAGGGGCAAACTCGAGTTGCTCCTCATGTTCAGATCTTCATTTCAATACAAGCAGATTGGTTCTCTTATGGAATGGACTTGTGAATGTCCTTGCTCTCTATCCTTTTTCCTCCATCTCTCATGTTTTTGTTGTATTTTGTTAATTGTTGAGATAATCAGCAATTCTGATAGCATACTAAATGCATCAGGAAATGAAGATCAACTCTGGCACAGAAGAATGTATCATCTGAACATGAGGAGCCTCTACGACATGAGCAAGAAGAACATAGTCACAGGTCTGAAAATATCCAGACCTGATACTGAGTTCTGCAAAACCTGTCAGAAAGGCAAACAACATCAGAATCCATTCATACATGAGGGAAAAAGAGCTAGAGAAGTTCTTGAGCTCGTCCACTCAGATGTCTGTGGACCGATGAAAGTCGATTCGCTCTAAGGATCGAGGTATTTCCTGATGTTCATTAATGACTACAGCCGGATGACAACGATCTACTACTTAAAGAAAAAAAAATATGAAGTGTTTGACTCTTTCAAGAAGTTCGTGGCATTCGCAAAGAGACACACCTCAACGAAGATCAAGATCATCAGGTCTGATAATGGAGGTGAGTACAAGAGCACAGAATTTTCAAGATTCTACCAAGAACAAGGAATAGAGCATCAATGCACTCCTACGTACACACCCAAATATAATGGTGTCGCAGAAAGAAGAAACAGGACGCTAGTCGAAGGAGCCAGATGCATGATGGCACAGGCTCGATTGCCAAGTCAATTTTGGGCTGAGGCAATAGCTGCAGCGGTACACCTGCAAAACAGATCAACAATGACAGCCCTGGAAAACAAGATACCGTATGAAATGTGGACAGGTAGAAAGCCTGATCTATCATATGTGCGTGTATTTAGATGTGCAACATACAAGCACGTACCAAAGGAACAAAGAAGCAAGCTCGACGAAAAATCAGAGCAGACAATCATGGTCAGATACTCGAACGGATCACAAATGTACAGACTCTACAATCCAACCACGAAGAAAGTCGTGTCGAGTAGAGACGTGAAGTTTGACGAGTCCACATTCCTTGGATTGAAGGACGAAAAAGGCCATGAGATCTTGACACTGCTGCCAATTCAAGAGAGAGATCGAGGACAAACATCAAATCAAAATATCGAGCCCTAGACTCCAGAGCAGCAGGAAGCCGAAGATCAACCCGACGAAGAAGAAACATTCGAGCAGCGATGAATCGAACCCAGAAGGTCGACAAGACAAAGAAGACCTCCAGATCGATACACTGACAATCTTCAATGGAGCAAAGACACGTAGTGCGAGTACTGCAACTTCACTGAAGAGCCAACTATATATCTAGAAGCTGTCCAGAGTCCAGAGGGAGAATTCTGGAAGCAGGCAATGTTAGAGGAAATCGAATCAATGAGGCAAAACGAAGCATGGACACTAGAGCCACTGCCCGAAAATAGAAAGATCGTCGACTGCAAGTGGGTATAAAAGGAAAATAAAATTAGATGGCACTGTCGGATGCTACAAAGCAAGGCTTGTCGCAAAGGGTTGCACACAAAGGTACGCAGTCGATTATTTCGACACGTATTCACCAATGGTGAAAATGACAAGCATTCGACTGCTCCTTGCATACGCTACACAATCTGGAAATTCACCAGATTGATGTAAAGACAACCTTTCTCCATGGAGATCTAGAGGAAGAAATCTTCATGAAGCAGCCTGAAGGATTCGAAGACCCCGACAATCGACAATATGTCTGTTGGTTGCAGCGATGCATTTATGGTCTAAAGTAGGCATCACGAGCTTGGTACAAGAAGCTCGAAAGTCTTCTGAAGTCTCTAGACTTCACTCCTACACAACTAGACTACATGTCTATATAAAGAAAGTAGGAAGAGATTTTGTGATTCTGACTATATTTGTAGATGACTCCCTTATGATAGGAAACTCCTTGATGTTAATCAAGGAAACGAAGAGTCAGATTTCCGAAAATTATGAAATCACAGATCTAGGAGAAGCAACAAAGTGCCTTGGGCTGGAGATCAGAAGAGATCGAATAAGAAGAGAAATGCATCTGAGTCAGTCAGACTACGCTCGGAAACTGCTGAAGCAATATCGAATGATGGACTGCAAAGAAAAGGCCACACCAATGATAGTTGGAGCTAGACTAACGAAGCAGGATTGTCCGAAAACAGAGGAGGAGAGACAAAAGATGGAAGGTGTACCTTACCAAAACCTGATCGGTAGTCTGATGTACCTCACAATTTGTACCAGACCTGATTTGGCTTTCTCTGTCTATGCTTTAAGCCAATTCTCTTCGAATCCTGGCATGGCGCATTGGCAAATGGCGAAACGAATCCTGCAATATCTGAAGGGTACCCAAAACATGGGATTAACCTATAAAGCAGACAAAGAAGGCAAAAGATTCGAGCTGCAACACTACAGTGATGCAAGCTGGGCAAGCTGCAAAGACGACAGCAAGTCTGTGACAGGAGGATGTTCGATAGCGTGTGGAGCAGCAATCAGCTGGATATGCAAGAAGCAAACCTTGGTGGCTCAATCCTCATGCGAAGCTGAATATGTCGCAGCTTCAAAGATGACGAACGAGGTAGTATGGTTGCAGATGATGTTGGAGGCAATTGGCATACGACAAGGAGAACCATGCACGTTAATGATGGATTCTCAAGGTGCCATATATCTGTCCTAGGATCCTGTTTTCCATTCAAAGACAAAACATATACCTCTGAAGTACCATCATATTCGAGACTTGATCTGGAAGGGAGAGCTCAAGGTTCAGTACATAAAGTCTGAAGACATGATTGCAGATCTGCTCACAAAGCCGCTCGACAAACCACTCTTTGCAAGGAAAAGAAAGGCAATTGGATTGAATATACAAAGTTGCAAGGTTCAAGAGGGAGTGTCAGAAATTGTGAACTCCTGCAACTTTGTCGCGAAGGTGACGAAGCGGAACGAAGCGAAGGTCAAATGTTGAACATAACCCGAAGGTCGAACATACCTCGAAGACCGGAAAACACGAAACGAAAGACACGAAACGAAGATGAAGGAAAACAATTCGCGCTGCCAACTAGTAGCTCGACCAGCGTGGTGTATTGTACTTCACGCTCAGCTGAAAGAGTTAGCGATAACAGAGAATAACTAACTAGCTGATTAGCATTGACTTGTCTTGTAATTCTCTGGTTAGCTACTTTGTAATCTCCAACACAGTGGAGATAAATACACTTTTTGATCAACATAGAATAGAATATAGAGAGACAAAAAATAGAGAGAATAGCTATGCATGAAAGTCTGCAATGAGCAGAACACAGCGATTGAGCTGAGCGTCAGGCCGCCAACAAGCGAGACACTGACCAACTCACTCGAAACTCAAAAACAGATTATACAATTTCTCTTCTCCATCTCATTGTTCTCGTCGCCTTGATTGCTCGAATCTTTTATGTTCTGTGATCTGTAGTCGCTTGCTTAGGATCCTGAAAATTTCCGCAAAAAGAAAACGAAACGAATGCGAATAGAATTGTATTCGCGACATGAAGAGCATCAAGCAAGTCATCAGTATGTGGCATAGGATATCGATGCTTAGTAGCCATCTTATTAAGGCCTCAATAATCCACACACAAATGCCAAGACCATCCTTCTTTTTTACCAGAATGATCGGTGAGGCAAAAGGTGAGAAGCTAGGTCTGATTTGCTCATGTGCAAGATAATACTCTAGCATCTTCGTCACCTCCTCTTCCTCTCTCAAACTCATTCTATAAGGTGGTCTATTTACAGGACAAGATCCGGGAATAAGCTCCATGTTATGTTCAACAGTTCTATTAGGTGGTAATGTAGATGGCAAATCATTAGTAAGCACATCTGCAAATTCATTCCTAATCTCACGGTCTAGATTAGCTGAAGTATTGTCTGGCACTTGCCACATGCTACTCTCACTATTACTAGTACTCATATCCAGCAGAAAACAAACATACATACTTTAACAACATACCTTATGCAACTGCGTAGCCGAGACCAGTGGTCTTGGAGGCACATCCCCCTCACCATGAATGGAATGAAGCTTACCACCATGCTGAAACTCATACACACGAGTATCTCAGGCAATGTAAGGCTTCTGCATCGCATGAACACATCTCCAGAACGACATCAAGGCGCGCCAAATGAGTCATCTCAAAATCCAACTCCTCAGAATAACTTTGAATAGTTAAGGGCATAGTCACAACCCTAATGTCCCAAATCTCCGTACCCTTGACATTATGCCAGGACCTTGTGTCAAATAGAACTAAAATATTTCTACCACAAAGCTGTCCACACATAACTATCAAAGAAGTGTCAGGAAATTAATACCCAGGAACATTCATCAACCGAAGAACATTACGATTAACTTCTTGCTAGATCTCTTCTACTTCCATTGGTTGCTGTTGTTGCTCTACTTGAAGATTATAAATGGTTCTCATCTAGTTATGTGGACATTCCTTCCACCAATGTTGTCTGCAAGGAGAGGCACTTCCAAGATCCTGCTTACGATCAATCTCTAATAGCATCACCCCTATGCCATAGGATAGGATGCAAGTGTAGAGAGAGAGAGAGTCTTGGCAATGAAAACACACAAATTGGAATGGGAGTAGGCGAGTTCCTACAGCAGGATATAGCCCCTGCTTTATCTGTGCATGTGCCCACGCAAGCCTAGAATATTCTCGTACATGTTTTTCATCACTATTGATACTCTACACCAACCAATAGCCATCCTAACCCATGCAATAGCTCCTCATGTCATAAGATGTGTGACTGGGTCCTCACAAGGTTATCAATTATATTTTTAGCCTGGTTCGGAATAACGAGGCGTAACCAACAATCTCAAGTACTGGAGTACTAGGTATCCAAGTCTAGGATTATGCCCGTGGAAATAACATTATCCCAAGCATCCAAAGCATAAATCCTCCCTGTGGCGACAACATAGAGCCCCTTGGGCATTAGGCCGCCCATACAAATCTTTGCTTTTTGGAGCACCACCCCTTTACCCTTTTAGCCACCTGGAGCTTGCCCTTGTCCTTGCCCTTGCCCTTGCCATTGCCCTTTGAACTTCTTGAATTTGCGCTTACCCCAAGGCATTTGGCCCACTTAAGGCTGACCACTATAGGTTTCCGCAACTGCTTCATGGGACTTCTTCCCATCTTCATAATAAATAGCCATCTGAATGGCATTCTGGATAGTATGTGATTGCTCCTTTTGCACAAAAGGCCGCAAACTCTCCCTAAGTCCTTCAATGACATGAAACACTTGTAAATGCATAGGCCCTCAAGGATTCTCAGCAAACCCTCTCTGTTTCAATCAACATACTCTTGAACCTACCAATTCCCGTGCTTGAGACCTGTCCACTATTGCATGGCTCGATTCTTCTCAACAAGAGGCACCCAATTTTGTACAAACATCTATCAAAATGCCTCCCATGAATCCGGTACAAGGCCATCCTTTTCAACTTTTCTCCACCATTGCTATGTTGATTTTGTAACCGATAGGTAGCTTTAGCAATCATCTCTAAATTATCGGTAACACCACACATTCCAAAGGCCTTTTCCCATTTTTGCAGCCAGTTTTCCACTGCATCCGTGGTTTTTATAGTTGTTACACCTGTAAACTTTGGAGGTTTCAAGTCCTTAATGGACGACAACTTGAGCTTCTTGCCAAAATCCACATCTCTTTCACTTGAACCAAGATCACCACCCAAATTCCTTATACCACTAACTCTTTCAGGTGCATGGCCGGGGCTTCAATTGCTTAAGATCTGCTTTAAGATCAGCTCCATGCCATCTTTGGCAAAAAGTGCATCAATCCTCTGAGAATCATAGCCTCTGAGAATCATAGATAGTATTACCAGAGGATCCCATAGCAAGAGACTAGCCAGAAAAAATGAAGCAATTTGCAAAGTTATGCAAAACCTAGCAACAAAAGCCCTTGCAACAAATAATAAATAAGCTTTTTTCACCCCAAACCAGCTACACAGAGGGACTACCTTGAATCCCGAAAAGAACTAGATAGAATAGATCTTTTATGGCTTAAATCTAGCAACATACAAATCCTTTTCCTTCAAAAATCAGGAAACAAGGGTTTGAAATTGAAAATCATCAGAAGTAAGAGGAAATCACTAAATAGGAAAGTGATAGACTCTAGCGACCTATGACCAAACAACTATTGTAATCGTCAGATCCCAAAAAATATTGAGAATTGAAAAGGTTACAAACACTTTTGCAAATCCAAAGAAGGCTGATTTTTTACAAAACAGAGAGAAAAAACAAGTAAGGTAGCAGACGATGCTCAAAGGATGCCCAAACACCAACAATCCACCATAGGGCTCCAATCTGTAAGCTTTTGGGATCTCAAAACACTCAGAAATTCACCTATGGTATCAGAGCACTTTCCTGATTACTGAATTTCAGATCTGATTTTCTGATTGGGCGCCCATTTTCCTTGCTGATTTTTCTTTGTTGAGGGCTTTCATCTCTTTGCTTCAGCAACAGTCGGCACAGGGACCAACTCTCATCAGAGCATTCTCCTTGGTGGAGCTTTAGCGGACAATTAGCTGTGTATATCCTCGCTATTGGTGATCAAGTTGTATCTTCTTTCGCTTTATTCCATGGATCTCTGATTGAGGTTTGTGATCTGCCTCATGATATTTCTACGGTTCCTGACATGATTCATGAGCCTTTCGCCCTTACCATTACACATTTTCCATCTAAGGATATTTGCCAGATGGTCACTATTACTTATCCAGGGTATTTATACGCTGGGATCTTTCTAGATGAGTATACGGGGATCCTTCAGTCTCCTTGTGTTTCTATGTATAGGTTTCCTACAGTCCATGCCGATGCTATGGCTATATGGCATTCCTGGTTATTACATATAGCTTGGTTTTCATTTGGACCTGTTGATTGGTGCTGGTTTTTCCATATTACTAATCGCCTATGGTGCCAATATCTCTATGATTATGCATGTGGCTCTCTATTTGTTCCTTGGATTGTTGCTCATTGTCAGGCTTGGCATATCCTGATGGCTTGGGTTATTGCCTCCGTTCCAGCTACTGTTTGTCCGGGTGATCTTCAGGTTTCCCATCATTTTGGGTTGCTCCATATCGCTTGGTGATAGTTTTTGGGGATGTTGCCGCCATATACTTCAGTGTTGCTCATATGTGCTTTGATACTCATTCTTAGCTAAATGTGGATATTGCTCCGATGCTTGCTATTGATGTTACAGATCTTGTTCCTCGTTCCAGTGTATTTCTTCTATTCCTCACTTGTGCGCCTGGTGTGTACTTTGGGATTACACTTGCGGCCAGTTCCGATGGGTCATCCGATTCTCTATCCGTTTTTGGTGTATCCTATGATGGATTGGTATGTCCATATGAGGTCTTTCTGGATGAGTTTTTTGGCTACAGTTTTTTAGTTGGGGCCTCAGTTACGAATAGAGCCACAGCTGATCTAGAACTAAGCTATGAAAGCATCACATAAGCAAGACTTAACCCTAGAAAGCAGGAAAGAGAGAGATTAAGGAGGCTAAAGAGAGATCAATATCATCAGCTGAATGACAAATGACACAGTTTCCCTACTTATAGCCAAGAGGAAGCCCTAAAAGGAAGCTTCCAGTGGCTAGGGCCCAACTGGGAGGGATAATAGTGCGCCCTCCAAGAAGGCCCCCACTCTCCAGTAATATGTCCAAATGGCCTAATAATGAATAATAAGGCCAAAGGCCAACCATATAGTCTGAATGTCGCCCAAGGCCTGCTTATGCATAAAGTAAAGTAACTGTAAATGTAAATGGACGCGGCGAATGTAATGAGCCGAGTCCATAACTCTCCCCGACACAAAAAAAAGACCCAACTGCTGAAAAGATAACCGGATCAAGTAGCAGCAAGCCCTGGTGCATCAACAGCTAGAGGAACATCTGATGTAGAGGAATCAACAAGTGCAGCAAGAGCACGATCCTGATCCGCAAGTAATGGTGTATGATAAAACACATCAATAGGCTCCCATGTGGCCTCCTCAATAGGACGACCATCCCACTGGACCAAAAACTGAATCTGCCGGCGACGTTGACTATGGTATAGACGGACCTGTAATATAGCAGCAGGTAAAAATGGAAATAACTTTGGAGCAGTAGGAAACTCAGCATCACAAAGAGCGTCATCCTCAATAGCAGCACACAATAAATTGACATGGAATACATCACAGGCGCGTGTGGAAGCAGGAAGCTGTAAGCGATATGTAACTGGACTAAGAACCTCCACAATGCGATAAGGCCCATAATAACGTGGCTTCTCAGTAGAAGCATGGCCCTGGACAAAATGATGATGTGCAAACCGTAAGCGTAGATAAACCATATCTCCAAGCTGAAACTCAACATGGCGGCGGTGACGATCAACTGAGGTCTGATAACGCTGCTGAACATGCTGTAAATGAGAACTGGCCCGGGTAATAAGCTCTCGAGCACCTGATAGAAAAGATGCAAGTGTAACAGGTGTATCCTCAGGAGGAAGAGGAATGCCAGGTAAAAGAGATGCATAGCCATGAGATAATAAAAATGGAGAGACACCTGTGCTGGTACTAACAGAGCTATTATAGCTATACTCTGCTAAACATAAATGCTGATCCCAATCCTTCCCTGAAGGAGTAACAAAATGGCGTAAATAATCCTCAAGGATCCTGTTAAGGACCTCAGACTGCCCATCAGAAGTAGAATGATAAGCGAAACCCATAAAAAGCTGAACATCCAAAATACGCATAAGCTCTTTCCAGAATATAGATTAAACTTACTATCCCGATCAGAAAGGATAGTACGAGGAAATCCATGCAGGCGGAAAATCTCTGATAGGAACAAACGTGCACACTGCTCTGCTGTGATAGTACTGCGAACTGGGATAAAATGTGCCTGTTTCGAGAACCTGTCAACTACCACCTTACATGAATCGTGACCACGCTGGGTATGGGGAAGGCCAAGGATAAAGTCCATAGATATATCAGTCCACTGGCGATGAGGAATAGGCCAACTCTGGAGCAAACCAGCAGATTTAGCACGGGAGTACTTATTACGAAGACAGAAAGGGCAGGTACGAATAAGTACAGCAAGCTCAGATCGAAGAGAGGGCCAATAGAAATGGTCTTTGAGACGAGCATAAGACTTTTGAAAACCAAAGTGACCCCCAACAGGAGAGGAATGAGCATCCGACAACAACTGGGAATGGATACCCAAAGAACTAGGGATACAAAGAGAATCATAATGATAAAGACGATTGTCAATAATGGAGTAAACATGATGAGGACTGGACGAAACAGGTGGGGCAGAACTATAAACATCACGAAAATCAGATTATGTAAGGTATGCTGCAGGTAGAGCATCAAACCATGGAGGAATAGTAGAAATGAGTGTATTTAACAAAGCTGGAAGACGAGATAATGCATCAGCAGCAGTGTTAGCACGACCAAGACGATTCAATATAGAAATTAAAAGACTGTAAAAACTGCAACCAACGAAATTGACGATCACTAAGGTCACGTTGAGAAAACAGATAACGTAAAGACTGATGATCAGTAATAATGTCAAATGGGACTCGATACAGATAATGATGCCACTTCTTAAGAGCATAGATAATAGCAAGAAGCTCTTTCTCATGCACAGAATAACGTTGCTCATAAGAGCGAAGACGACGCGACTCATAAGCAATAATACATTGTGACTGGCGAAGTAAAGCACCCAAACCAACATTACTAGCATCAGTCTCAACAAGAAACTTCTGATCAAACTGTGGTAAACACATAACGACAGCATCAACAACAGCACGACGAAGAGTATCAAACGCTGTCTGACAATCAGGAGTCCAAAGAAAAGTACTAGACTTCTTCAAAAGTGCATGAAGAGGAGCTGTGATAGTGGCAAAATGAGGAACTGGACGACGAAGGTGAGTGGCTAACCCAAGAAACATACGAACATGATGAATATCAGTAGGTATAGGCCAATCTTGGATGGCCTGAACCTTATGAGGGTCCAGACGAATGTGACCATTACAAATAAGAAAACCAAGAAACTCGATCTCAAAAACAACAAAAGAACATTTAGACAACTTAGCAAATAACTGGTGGTGTACAAGTAACTGAAAGACAGAGGAAAGATGGGCAACATGCTCAGCAAGAGACTGACTAAAAATAAGAATATCATCAAAATAAACCAAGACACAATGACCAAGAAGCGGACGCAAGACATTATTCATCACATTCTGGAACGTAGGAGGGCCATTAGTAACACCAAAAGGAAGCACACGAAATTCATATAAACCAAGATGAGTACGGAAAGCAGTCTTATGTTCGTCAGAAGGGTGCATCCTGATTTGGTAATATCCAGAACGAAGGTCTATCTTGGAAAAGATTTTACAGGTACCGAGCTGGTCAAAGAGGTCATCCATGTGTGGAATAGGGTACCGATTACGAATAGTCAACTTATTTAAAGCACGGTAATCAATACAAAGGCGTTTGGTACCATCTTTCTTAATAATAAGGAGAACAGGAGCACCAAAAGGGCTGTGACTAGGAACAATGAGACCCTGATCTAACAAGGCAGTAATATGGAGCTCAAGCTCATCACGCTCAGATCGAGACATACAATAAGGGGGACGGGAGGGAGGAGTAGAACCAGGACGCAAATCAATATGATGGTTCATGTCACGTAATGGTGGTAGCGTCGTAGGTTCTGAAAAGACAAAAGCATACTGATGTAATAAGTCAGAAATCACTTGAGGAACAGCTGCTGGTGTAGAAACTAAAGGAACTGGTACTGCCCGCTGAACACATAATAAGGCAACACAATGAGCCTTCGGCAGACTGCGAATAAGCTGCTTCCCAGTAATCAACTGGAAGTCTCCCTGAGAATCAATGCCCACAAGTGAGTGTGTAACTGCATCATCTACAAATGTCAATGTCTGTTGTGTCAAGTCCAGTGTAACGGCTCCAAGAGATGCAAACCAATCAGCACCAAGGATAAGATCATAACGCTTCATAGGGATAATGTAAAGACCTGCCTGTCCAGAGAAATCTCCAATGCGGTATGGTAAACGCTGAAACATCTGAGAACTAGGAAAAGAATGAGAACTGGCAACCTCAACTGTGAGAGGCTAGGAAGCAGGAACAGGTGAAGCACGGATCCGACTAGTGATATAACTGCCAATAAAAGAATGAGTGCTACCAATATCAACTAAAGCAATATACTCACGACCTGTAATACGCACACGTAACCGAATGGAGCGAGGCCCAGGACGCCCTGTCGAAGTAGCATAGGCAAGCTGAGCATGGCAAGTAGCAGGAAGTAAATCAGGGGAAGGCTCAGAGGATAAGTCAGGCTCATCAGAAATATGAATGTAGATATCGGAATCATCTGGAGTAGTGCCCTCATGGTAAAAAACAGCAGTAGTAGTAGGGAGAGGCTGGCGACAATCACGGGCAAGATGGTCAGGACTCTTACAACGAAAGCAAAGACGCTTCTGCTGAAGATCAACGAACTCTGCAGACGTGTAACATCGGACAAAAGCAGGTCGAGGAGTCGGAGGACGAGGAGGCAAAGGGGCAATGGAGAGAGCTGGAACAGAAGGGGCCGGTGTAGGGGTGAACGTAGCGGGAAAAGATGAAGCAGAAGGACGGGGTCGGGAGAAGCGGGAAGGAAGGGTGTCAAAGTACTTATGCTGTAAAGTACTGGCAAGAGACATCGCCTCAACAAGTGTGGTAGGACGGAAGGAAGAAACATCATAACGTAAAGCACCACGAAGCCCAACAATGTAACGAGAAATAAGCTCAGTGGGCTGTAGATCTGTGAAAAGATAAGAAAGCTCCATAAACTGATCTGTATAAGAAGCAAGATCACTGGTCTGAGTGAGACTACGGAATGTATCACGTTGGCGGTCAAGCCACTGAGGATCAATCATAGCATGGCGGAGGTCACGGCGAAAAGTATGCCATACATGGAGCCCTTCCCGATCAGGATCAACTCTATAAACTCGCCACCACGTGGCGGCACGTCCATCTAAATGTAAAGCAGCCAACTGGATCTTCTGAGGATCAGTCTTAGGGTAAATATGAAAATATGTGTCAAGCTTAGCAAACCAATTCTCTAATAAGTTCCCGTCGGAGGAACCGAAATAGGTAGCAAGCTGTACCCTATCACGAAAGTCTCGAGCAAAGTGTGGCTCAGGAAGGGGGGGGACGAGGAAAGAAACACATAGTCAACGCTGTCGGCAGATTCAGTTTTTGATCCAGTGGGATGGTCGTCCTGTTGAGGAGGCCACATGGGAGCCTATTGATGTGTTTTATCATACACCATTATTGGCAGATCAGGCTCGAGCCCTCATGTCTTTAGTTCTTTCCTCTACTACAGATATCATTGTAGATGTTCCCTCTACTTCATGATTCGGCTAACTATGACTATTCTTTATTATAGTATTTGCTTAGTACTTGCTTTACACAATTATGATACTTTTGGGGTATCTGTTGTGACAACTTATGTCCTCTCCATCCGTATTTCCATTAGTTCGTGATTTTTCAGTATTTAGCATGCTTACATTATTATTTTAGATAGTCATTATGCTTGCTAGCCGGTGGAGGGCTTTGTTTTTCTGCAAGGGAGAGTTATGGACTTGGCTCATTACATTCGCCGCGTCCATTCTTTTATTGTTATCATGCATAAGCAGGCCTAAGGGCCCTTTTTATTCATATACTGGCCTTGGGCCCTATGTGGCTATATTTTTAGGACTTGGTCACATTGATTTGGAGTGGGGGTCCTCCTATTGGGAGGGCGCACTATCTTCCCTCCAAATCCTTTTCCCTCCCTTTTTTGAATCCTTCATTTGATTCAGGGAGAGGGTGTATTCCTTTATTCAGTTTATGATGATTGCTCCTCTTTAGCCTCTTTAAGCATTCTCTTCCTGCTTTCTAGCTTAAGTCCTGCTTTCTAGCATAGCTAGTGAATCTTAGCTTGTAACTAACATAACCAAAAACTTTATCAAATTCCAAATTTTAAGATAGACAAACAGTAAATTTAAAAATGATCTGCGGCGTAACAACAAGAGTACTAAAAGTAGATTTTTGCAGCTGTAGGGACTAGGCTTTTGGACAAATTCCACTAGCACAATATTTATAACTAGAAAACTATAATAAGCGGTCCAAAAGTAGCTATTGCAGTTAAGAATTTCAGTTCAACCCCCCATTGGGGGCAATGTTTGTTTTAAGTGAGGGAATATTATGGACACACAGTTCCGTACTTCTCTGGTACAGTTTTATGAGGACCCACTCACTTTTGGGACTCGCAACTGTTTTATGGTATTGATTTATTCAGTTGTGGAACCCACATTCTGGATAAGACTATCTTGAATAAAACTTCTAGAACCTTCCAAGATACTCTTGACTAACTATAGTACGAGCCAGAGATTAGTTTCTCAGATTATTGTGTTTGCTATTCTTGGCTCTTTGTAGGGGAGTTCTATCCTTTAAAGATTTTTCTTATCAACAGGACATTTTTTTTCATTGAGTCTTCTTTGTTGGAGAATGCTTTGTGAATAATATTTGTTGCTTTACGCACGTCATTTGATGTCGTTTGTTTGAATGTGTTATTGACTTAATCATCTTAAGGCTCCTTGAAAGTTAAAAGGGCCACTTCATGGATATTGATGCTGATTGATTCAGGATGCCCATGACTGAAGGGCTGTTTATATGATTACATTCTCTATGTCAGTAAGCATGCTTGTATGACCCTTGGAAAAGGATTTGAAACCGTCATTGAAGTGCCCATGACAATTTTCCCCTTGCAAAAAGTATCAAGAAAGTTCAAGTGATGGGCTTGTGGATCTGTTTTTTAAAGCTTGAGACCTTTTTAACAGAATGTTTTTAAAAGGAGCATAACTCTAGGCTTTATTTTATGCTTTGACATGCTTATCTACCTCCACTAGTTGTTTGTCAAACTTAAGATTTCCAGTCTTACTATAATTTCTTAGTGAATAATAGATGACCAGTATAAAGGATTTGTTGGATTGGGATAACAATACAGGGGTTCAATGAACTCGGGCGAAAAGTTACCTTGATAGCAGGTCCATTAGATGTGAAGGAGATAAGATGGGTGCCAAACTTAACATTTTCAGCCAGTTGTTTGGTTGCTGCCGACCTACATGGTCATCACGTTCGTCAGGAGCATAACATCAAAGTCCTGTCAAGGATGCCCACTTTTGTCATGCTTACAGAGCTAGACGATTCTGCAGATTTCTTGACAGATCAGCAGTTTATTGCAAGTGTCAGATTGAGTTCAGGTATATTCTCTTTAACATAATTTGTCAATAGTAGCATGGATGTTCAACTTAGCATTGAAATTTCCATTGTTTAACCTTTGACAACTAAGCTACAGTCCAATGTCCATGCCAATTAAGGTACTCCAAATATTAAGGCGGTCGCAGAGCATGCCATTCATCTCTAGATTGTATTTGGGTAGGTACAAGCTTCTGCCTTGTATGCCAACCTCAAGCTGGAGTATGCCCATGCTAGTTATTCTCCCTTTGCCTCTCCTATTTTGCTTGCATTGGTTACAGGGGATTGAATAAAATGATAATAGCTTTTGAGTGTGCATTGGTTACAGGGGATTGAATAAAATGATAATAGCTTTTGAGTGTGCATTGGTTACAGGGGATTGAATAAAATAACTATAGAGTGCAGATATCCGATGCCCACCAGTGTTGATGATCTACTGGATGCATTGCAAGACGCAGCCATTTTCAGTAGGATAGATTTCAAAACTAGATACCATGAGATACAGATTTTGAACCTGTTTGGGCATTATGAATTTTTGGTTATGCCATTTGGGCTAACCAACGGATTAGCATTGAAGATGCTCATGAACGATGTCTTGTGTGACTATATGGGTAAGTTTGTTATCAATTTCATTGATGATATACTTGTCCATAGTAAGGCAGTAGCGAAGCATAAGATTCATCTCTAAACTATATCTGGCAATTTACAAGCTTATGCCTTGTATGCCATGCCAATGCTCTAGAAAATTGAGTTGTGCAACCATTTTCAGTAGGATAGATCTCAAAAGTGGGTTCCATCAGATACAGATTCGAGAAGAAGACGGAAGACAATCTTCTATAACCTGTTTTGGGCATTACGAATTCTAGGTTATGCCATTTGGGCTAACCAATGGATTAGCCACGCTCATGATCCTCATGAACAATGTCTATCTGGGCAAGTTTGTTGTCAATTTTAGTGATGATATACTTGTCTACAGTAAGGCAGTAGCAGAGCAGATTCATCTCCAGACTGTATTTGGCAACTTACAAGCTTTTGTCTGGTATTCCAATGCTTAGAAAGATCGAGTTGTGTTAGACTCGAGGCAAATATATGCTAGTTATAATCATTCTTGGGATTTTGTAAGCTCTACCAAAAAACTAATTTTGGAAAGTTGCTCTTCTATTGGACCAATTATAGAATAATAACACAATGATATAATGGGATGCTGAAGTAGCATAGTTTTGAGGCTTTGAAGGAGGCGGTGGCAGTGGCTCCAATCCTCAAGATTGTTATTACCCAGAAGTTGTTTGACCTAGAGATGGATGCAAGTGGCATTGTTGTAAGCACAATGTTGATCCAGGAAGGTAGAACAATAGCCTTTGAAATTAAAAAGTTGACATGAACTCAACAGAGCTATCCTAGACATGAGTAGGACTTGTATGCGATCATACATGTGCTCAAGGTGTGGTGACAATATTTGTATGACATTGAGTTTTATATGTACACAAGCCATCATACTTTGAAATACTTTTGTACTCATCCAAATTGTAAGGGCCGCCAAGCTCAGTGGGTTGATCCAATGCAAGAATTTCACTTGGAAATTCACTTCCAAAGGGGAATGTCATTGTTGCACTATTGTGGATATTGCATTAGATGCACTTTATTGTAGTTGACAGTGATGGTTGGAGGAGATCAAGAGAGCATGTATGTAGCATCTACAGATTATGAGGAAATCTGTCAAAGATATGTTTACGTAGTGAATAATAGTGAGATTATTCTCTTGAGCACATCATTAATCTTGTTGAATCTACTATGTATTCCTTGGTACTGAGTTTACCTACTATACTCAAACTAGTATGTGAACATAGACATGTTGATAAGTATTGTTTAAGGATAGTTATTGTAAGCTATTTAGAAGTGAACTTATTGACTTAGATAAGATTCAGAGTGGATCTAAAATTTTGGGGTTTCACATTTGTAAAGGGGTACCTCCACTTAGATTTTGAGATTTCTAAAACTTTGGCAGCTAGCTCGAGTAGAAGAACTACTCCTATATAATTCAAAGCTAGCTGGCTAGACAAGCAGTCTTAAGAGAGCTAGATACTATTAGTTTGTAGTATTGCTTATAAGACACATACTATGTGAATCATCAAAGATTCATCTGAAATGTTATGTCCATATGCGGTTCTCGGTGGTAAATGATTTCTTAGAATGATTGATGAATCGTGATTCATATTCTAAGTATTTATGATTGATGAATTATAAATGCCCACTTGCTTAGTATTAAAGGATCGAAAAAACAACGATTCTTAGAATTGATACTTGTGTTTGAAGACTTTTTTTTTTTTTTTCCCTTTCTATTTTGTGGACATAACCAGTTTAAGGGGAGAAGAATCTGATGTCCTTACCTAGTTATAAGGATATTATTATGTCCTTAGGTGAAATTGTGAGGCCTCTAGTGGCATATTAATAAGTAAGGCTTTATTATTCCATGTAGAGGCCAAAAGTACTTAATTAATATGTGAGGACTGTGAAAAATGCAAAAGATTAGCTTGATTTAACCTTGTAAATATGTATATAGGTGGACACCACACTTGTGGAGGCTGTTCCCACATGTGAAGGATAGGTCTATTTTCAATAGGTCCATTTGTTATCATTAAATTAGGCCTTTCATCAAGATTCTATGTGGTAGATCAACAAATCGAATTTCTTGTAGGAAGTTTGTTATGATTGGACCAAAATTGATAGAGGTAAAGTAGCAAGATAGGACATGTTGAGAGGTAGATCACACGTGCCAAATGGGACTCAAACAAGGTCAGGCTCAGCCATTATGTGTATGCTCTTTGAGAGTTCATTTGATCAATGAAAAATTGGAGAGAGTTTGGCAATTTCGAAATTTCTAGCTTTAAGTTTGCGTAGATTGATCTTTTGCATGCATTTCTTGAAGTACAATGCACCAATTATCATTTGTGGTCTAATCTCTGTCCTCTATCATCGATCCGTACTGTACCAATTTTCACACGTGTGAATCATACTTGGACTTAAAACATTGTTTAGATTGCTCGTGCTTATATATCAAGACTGTGCCATTTCTAGCTTTTGTAAATTGATAGAAATGAAGACAGTGATTCAACCAATCACTCTTGTGGATTGAATGAGTCCACTAAATGTCATTAATTTTCACATGGTATCAGAGCCTTGTCCAAGAGGTTTGGTGTTTGATCCAAAGTAGAGTCCAAATTTAGCAAGTTTTGAGAGGGCGAGTTTCTAACAAGTGGTAGCATTGTAAATTTGGGATCTATCATTGTATTTTGACTTCAAGTGCCTTTCTCACATGTGTGGAAGTTTGTTGGACCAAGAGCCCTAACAATGCTATTAAAGTAAAATAATAAGAAAAGCTTGGTTTAGATGAATTGAGTTATGGTAATATTAGCGTCATGGACTTCATCTTTTAAATTGTTGTCTATGAGTCACTTAAGATGACCTCTATAATTTGATCAATTAGAAAGAATAAATTCCTTAAAATATTCAACATCTTATGGTTGGTGGTTGATACATTAGCATTGACTCTCTGGCAGGACAACACGGTCCTCCTCATTTGGATGGATTCTACTCAAGATCAGAGAAAGTTCCTCATGCCATGATTGATCCAACTGAGGTTACAAGACATTTATCAGCTCTTTGATAGACATTTCATTCATAAGTGCCAAAAATTTACAATGTTTTCCTTATAATGGGTTCATGTGCGTGCGTGCATGCGTGTTCTTGAAAAATGTTTGGTTGTAACTTTAGTAGATTATATCCAATCAAGTTTGATAGTTGGAAATGTATTTGCAGGAAAGCCAAGGCATGACGAATAAATATTGGGCAACTCTATATCAAGAAACTTTCAGGTTCTTGACCGAAAGCATTGTAAACGAGAACCAATTACATTCACTTGAACAAGATCCAAAGTTGCCACAAGTTGCCCCTCTTCTAAAGTAGGATCATCACCATCATCGAATGCAAGTGCCCCATGATATGAAATAATGTATGTTTTGCTATTTCCTTTGTGAAAGACAATGCTATTGAATGAGCACCAATCCTACAAAGAGAATTGAAAGACTCAAAGTTGGAAAGGCAATATGTTGTTATACTAGTCCATGCTTTTATCATCAATGAGATACATGCCATGAGTTGGTCTGTTGATCATCTTGCAATCCATTGGTGCACTAATAATCTTATTTCATTGAGAGTACCTATCTTCTACATTTGATGATACAAATTGAACAATAGAATGCTCAATGACCTATCTTGTGCATTTGATGACATAAATTGAATAGTAGCATCAAAAGACTCCTTCGTTTAGTAAATAGTAGGCTTAAAGAGATTTATTTCTTTGTCAAAGTACACTTCTACAAGACATTCATGCTATAATTTTTAATGAGACCATGTAGTTTTGAAATCATTGTCATATTGGACCTAAGGAGTTTCATATATCATGTGAAAATTGAAACATTAAAACAAATTTGAAGGATGTTCAGATATGTTTGAATAGATTAGAACATTCTAAACTTTAGAGATGTTTTGTAATAGTTTATTGTATTCAAGAATGCATTTGGGTTTCCAAGAGGGGCTTGGACCGGGGACCAAAGAAACTTTGGATGCCAAGCTAACCAACTAAGCCAATGTATCTAAGAATGACATTATTTTCCTACAAACATGTTTAATATGCAAATCTCTCTTTTCAGAGACAAAGCTAAGCCACTTATGACCACCTAGTATTTCTACTTAAAACCAATTTGCACGGGTTTTGATTTTACCATAAAGATGCAAAAACATATATTGGATTCGTTACCAGATTTTACAAAGTTCAACCTTATTAGATAACGGTAGCATATCATACAAGATAGTGAGCGAACTACGACAAGCTTTTGACAAGTGTTTTTGCCAAGGTTTTCAACATAGCTATCAACCTTTACTATTTAGGCATGATATTGAATTGCTAAATGCGTTACTCCATTGCAATGCATTTTGGGAAAACATTCCTTCTTTTTATATCATCAATGTAAAAGCCAAGGGAGTTAGTTTGGGTGGTTGTGCCTTTAGTCTCTAGAAATCACTAAGGTTTGAGTACCCCCTTCCATGGCTTGATACATATAAGGACTAGAAAGCCTTTGTTTTGCTCCATAGGTGTCCTGTTGGTTGCATGCAACATGATCTAGTCGGATCTTCACTAGGCAAGGCTTGCATCAATCAGAAGGTGGAGTTGCTTCTTGCTCTTTCCTAGCTTTTTGGTATTTCCTCCTTGCTTTGTACTTCCAAGTGGTGGAATTGACCTCCACGTAAGTGGCTTCTCTGATTTTGGTTTGATTTCAGCCTATTGATCACGATTGTGGATTTTTCTTCATATATTTTGATGGAAATCAATGGAATTTTGATGGTTTTTTGTGATTTTTCACCTAGAATTCAAGATTTTTGCATGGATATCAAAGCTACTGATCTAGTACATTTTTCAGATTGTACTTGATGTTTTACAGTCATTCTTGATTGGATCTAATGATTGCATGTTGGTTGAAAAGTCAAAAGGGTGCTTAGATAGTGATTTCTAGCCAAACATTTTTTTTTTGGACTAGAAATGGGCTATAAAAACCATAATCAACTGAAATCAAAACTTGTAGTGCTTGCATGTAATTGATTTACAGGGATTTGGGTCTGATTGCACTTAATTGTGGATTTGATCCACAAATTTTGGTAAAAAATGGTTTCAAAACATGGTTTTTTGATGGTTTTTGGACTAATTTTGGGGGCTTTCATAAAATTTCCGGCTAATACTTTGTATGCACACTTTTAGAGGTGTAATGATGATGTCCTAAGGCTTTCATGAAGTTTGGTTAGGATTAAACACCATTAAGGGTCTCAAAAAGTCAAAAAAATTCTATTTTGAGGATTTTTGAGCTTGAATAACTCTCAAATGCTGTTTTGAACCTGTTAAGGTTCATTAGAGAGGCATAGAGTCTTCTATCAGGTCCAGCAAGAAATCATGAGCTTATATCATGCAAAAAAAATGCATTTTTGGACTCCTTCAACAAGAAAAACTTCAACATAATGGTGCCTAAGCCTCACAGAACCAAATTGGATGCATTATAGATCAAATCAGAGGCAATCCATCATATCTTTCAGCTTGTAACCCACATGAATTTGGATCAGTTACAGATCGCACGTATGAAGCCTAGGTGGTAGGGTGACATGGCAAGTGTCTTGAAGACCTACTTTCCCTCAGTACTGTGCTTTACAACGACCAATTTGGTGTCTTGTAGAGAAAGTTATGGCTATCGGAAGTTTGGCAATTTTTGAACTAAAATTCAAAAATCTTCCAAATTGTTCTGACGCATGCATGCATGTAACTCGGTTTAGTGTTTTTTAGTTGTTAAAAATGTATAAATAAACCTGTTCGGTAGATTGATCAGAGAAATTTCATGCATGAAGCTATTTTTAGGAATTCTAGTTCAAAGAGCTGATTTCCCAATTTCTAGGCAATTTACGAAAAAAGTTGATTTTTTTTTAGAAATCACTGCATGTCATGTCTGATGCATGCCAGATGTTTCGAAATCCTTTCAGAATGAGATGACAACTGTGAAACTGCCAAGTTGATGCTTTAGATCGATTTTTATAGTTTTGGTCCATATCGATCGGAATTGGAAAATCCCAGTTTACGTAATTTTTTTGAATGAACCATGGATGTTTTGGATTTGTTCAAATTCATTGGTTATTGATTAGTGAATGACCTTACTATAAATTGAGATCAGTCAGTTTTGTAAGGTCACAATACCTTTCACTTTTGGTTGAAGATTTTGGAATCTGTCAATTATTGGGAGCATTTCTTGTCTTTTAAAATCAATAAAGACCAAGAATAACACAAATTTGGTAAGAATGATTTTTTGCCTATCTATTTGTGAATTTGCCAGTAGTTGAGTGTGACACTTAACTAATGTCTGGTTGATTAGCAGTTAAAAGTACTATTGATTCCAAATTGATTCTTTTCCTAGCCAAATTTGGGGCTTTCAGCCTGAACCATATTTGGGAAGGGGGAAAAGAGATGAAGCCTAAGGGTTAGATGATTGGTTGACCAAGTGATCCATTTATTAAATTTAATTTTCAATTCCTGAAGTATAAGTGATAGCAAGTGAGAATACAATTGGGATTTTAGCTTTGGCGGTCAGATAGTCCATTTATGGAACATCTATGTTTTGCAATTGGATCTGGATCAAATCCCAGAATTGCAAGTGAAAACAAATGGACTGGGTTCCATATACATGAATCTAGTAATTTGGATTCGTTTTGTGGCATTATAGAGTGTTTCTTTATAATGACTGAGACAACCCAGAGAACTTCTAACCTATAAAAAAATTAAGTTCTTTTTACTGATTCTAAAATAGATATTGGATATCTATGACTGTATAATTGGAGAATTGTTCCATCTCTAAGTACATATTTGATTATTGAAGTCAAACTAAGGATAATCAATTTTTAAGGTAAATATGAAAGTTAAAGGATTGGTTTGTTAGCTTTTGAACTTGATCTTCAAGATTGGTCGACTGCTCATCTAGTGTATCATGTAAACTTAGTTTATATGAAGTTAGGTGAAAATCCAACATGTAATAAGGAGACTAATTGATAGTTTTTGCCCTAATATGTCAATCTTACCTATCCCTAAAGTTATGCCAATTTGGTGGTTAGGTCGATCAACTACTTCCATGATTTGAGGAGTTTGGCCCTAGATTTTAGGAATTATGACCAACTAACCTAATTAAGCCCTATGATTGTGACCTAACCTACCTAGGCCTATTCTTCACACTTGTGAGCAACCTCCACACGTGTGGGACCCACCTACGTACAATTTTACAAGGTTTAATCAAGCTAAAATTGCCAATTTTGACAAATCTTCACACTCTTCAAATTTAGCTTGATAAAACTATGGTGCATCTATCTACAACTCCAAGAGCTTATCTTTGCTTGATGAATGAATACTTTTAGATGAATTCCAGCTACAAACAAGGAAACTATGAGACTCCAATAGAGAATTGTCAATTTTCAGAAAAAAAGAACAAGTATGATTGTACAAAACAATCATTAAGAGTTATTAATTGCCAAATTCAATGATCTATCAAGTTCTAAGTGTTAGATCTTGATCTAGATGCATTACACTATGATTTAAGCAAGAGCAATGGATCAAATGACTAAAAACTTAGTAGAGCAAGAGAGGGAAGTGTTAGCATACTGTTAGCATTATTAGCTATGCATGAAAGTCTGCTAACGAGCAGAATGGCAACTTCTATAAGAGGAGCGACAAGCCGCCAACGTGCGTGACACTGATTGACTCACTTGAAACAAAAGAAAATACAAATAAAATTGCTCTCAGCTCTTCCATCTCTGATCGTTCACATTTTGTTTGATTGAATGTTTGGAAGTCTGTGATATGTAGTCATAACACTTAGGATCCTACAAAATTCCACAAGCTAGCCAAAGGTGTAGCACACAAAGTAGCAGCCACGAACAACTGCCCCCCTAAACAATCTCAAAAATCTACATGGTATCAGAGGAGGTTCTCTAGACAACACAATATGGCTACAATGATCCAAACAAGAATATAAATCAATCTTGATGGCGTGAACTATCAAATATGGAAGTTCAAAATCAAAACACTCTTGAAGCATGAAGGGATCTGGTCAGTGACCGATCTCATAGAACAACAACCTCCAGAGGAAGTCCCAAGGAGAGCTGAATGGATCAGAAGGGATGAGCGGGAAAGACTGAAACAAAAATATGAAGTGAGGACTGTCGCATCGGTGATGCACTTACATAACCAGTTGCAAGGTCTGTGATGGGATGGCAACCAGTTGGATCAGCATGTCGAGAGGATCAGAATAATCTTCGCCCAACTTTTTGCATCTAGACAGGAGCATCAGGTCCTAGCACCACAACAACTGATGTACTTCATGAAAACTCTACCTATGTCCTATCAACCGTTGAAAATGATCATTCTGAGCTTACCAGACATGACGTTCGAGCGAGCTATCAGTCTTGTCATTGATGAGAGACTGATGAGAGACGAAGGAGAAGGAAGCAGTGACCAGGAGATGGCTCTTTTCACAAAAGGAAAGAAAAAAAAAGCAAGAACAAGCCCAGATTCGACAAGGCTCATTTGAAGGCTTCAAGCAGAGGCAACGACAACCAACAAGCTTCTTCTTGTGATCACTGTCACAAGCCGTGATACACAACCAATAGATGCTGGTTCGACCTGACAATCTCTTGCATGCACTGCAAAAAGAAGGGACATTCTGCATATGAGTGCAGATTCAACCCAAAAAGAAAGACCAAGGCCAAAAAGGCCCATGTTGCAGAGTCATCAAAGGATGCAGACAAGAGCGATGAAGCCTTCACAATATTCGATGAGGCTTCAACAAGCTATGCAGAGCAAGACTATGATGTAGTCATTGACTAAGGAGCGACTTCACACATTACCTACAACAAGAAGGTCTTGATCAACTATAGAGAACTCGACAACTATAGAGCAGTGATTCTAGGCAACGGGAGCCAACATGATGTCGAAGGCATTGGGACTCTACATCTACCAACACTGTCGGGACAAGCATAGCTGCCAGTAGCACTCTATGTACCCTCACTAAGAAGAGACCTCCTATTTGTATCAAAGATGGCAGATCTTGGAATTCGAGTCATGTTCGATGGCAATGTATGCTGGATGATCGAGGAAATAACAAACAAACTACTGACCATCGGGTCCAGAGAAGGTAACCCATACCAAGCTCGAATTATCAACAGTTCTGATAGCATACTGAATGCATCAAAAAATGAACATCAACTCTGGCACAAAAGAATGTATCATTTGAACATGAGAAGTCTCTACGACATGAGCTAAAAAGAGATTGTCACAGGTCTGAGGATATCCAAACCTGACACCGACTTTTGTGAAGTCTACCAAAAAGGCAAACAACATCAAAGTCCATTTGTGCATGAGGGAAAAAGAGCCATTGAAGTGCTTGAGCTTGTCCACTCAAATGTCTATGAACCGATGAAAGTCGATTTGCTTCCAAGATCGAGGTACTTCTTGACATTCATTGATGACTACAACCGGATGACAACAATCTATTATGTAAAGAAAAAATCCGAAGTGTTTGACTCTTTCAAAAGGTTCGTGGCATTCACAGAGAGAGACACCTCGAAGAAGGTACAGACCATCAGGTCTGACAATAGAGGTGAGTACAAGAGCAAGGAGTTCTCAAACTTCTACCAAGAACAAGAAATAGAGCATCAGTTCACTCCTACATACACACCAGAATACAATTGTGTCGCAAAAAGAAGAAACATGATGCTAGTCAAAGGAGCCAGATGCATGATGGCACATGATCAGTTGCCAAGTCAATTTTGGGCTAAGGCAATCGCTTGTAGCAGTACACTTGTAGAAAGATCAACAATGACAACCCTGGAAAATAAGACACTGTATGAGATGTGGACAGGCAAAAGGCCTGATTTGTCATACGTGTGTGTGTTCGGATGTGCAACATACAAGCACATACCAAAAGAAAAAAAAAGCAAGCTTGATGAAAAGTCGGAGCAAACAATCATGGTCAGATACTCGAATGGATCACAAGTGTACAGGATCTACAACTTAACCTCGAAGAAAGTTGTGTCGAGTAGAGATGTGAAGTTTGATGAGTCCACATTTCCAAGATTGAAGGAAGAAAAGGGCCATGAGATCTTCACATTGTTGCCAATTCAAAAGGGAGATCAAGGATAGACATCAACACAGAATGTCGAGCCCAAACTCCAGAGTAGAAAGCCGATGATCAATCTGTTGAAGAAGACACGAACCAGCAGTGACGAATAGGACCAAGAAGGTCAACAAGTCAAAGAAGACATCTAGATTGATACACTGACAATCTTCAATGGAGCGAGACAGAATGAGGCATGGACACTAGAGCCACTGCCTGAAGATAAAAAGATCGTCGACTGCAAATGGGTTTATAAAAAGAAAATAAAATCAGAGGGCACTATCGGATGCTACAAGGCCAAACTTGTCGCCAAGGGCTACACACAGAGGTATGGCATCGCTTACTTCGATACATACTCACCAATGGTCAAGATGGCAAGCATTCGACTACTCTTTGCATACGCAACACAACACAATATAAAAATACACCAGATTGATGTTAAAACAGCCTTTCTCCACGGAGATCTAGAGGATTGTGTGCAGAGCAACAATCAGCTGGACATGCAAGAAACAAACATTAGTGGCTCAATCCTCATGCGAAGTTGAATATGTCGTAGCTTTGAAGATGGTGAATGAGGTAATATGGTTGCAGATGATGCTGGAGGCAATTGGCATACAACAAAGAAAACCATGCACGATGATGATGGATTCTCAGAGTGCCATATATTTATCCTAGGATTCTCACATTTGAGACCTGATCTCGAAAGGAGAACTAAATGTCTAATTATAAAATTTGAAGACATGGTTGCAGATTTGCTCAAAAGCCGCTCAACAAACCACTCTTCACAAAACAAAGAAAGGAAATAGGACTGGACATACACAAAGGTTGCAACGTTCAAGAGGGAGTGTCTGAAATGGTGAACTCTTGCAACTTTGTCAAAGAGATCCCGAAGGTCAAAGACACCCCGAAGGTCAAACACACCTCAAAAATCAAAGATATCCCGAAGGACGAAGATAACCTGAAGGAAGAAGATTTCCTGAAGACCAAGAAGTACTGAGGATGAATCTTTTGCCGAAACTGAAAGTCGGACAAGTCGAGCTAACAGTTGGTAGCTCGACGAGTGTGGAGTAGTGTACTATCACGCTCAGCCGCCAAAGACAACGTTGTAAGAGGGTAGCTAACCAATTGATTAGCATTAAACCTGTCTTGTAAACTATTGCTAAGTGATCTCATAATTTTCTGAGATGGGATAAGTATAGAATAGAACGAGAGCAAAAAGAGAGAGAAGTGTTGCATATTGTTAGCATTATCAGCGATGCATGAAAGTCTGCCAATGAGCAAAACATAGCAATTTCTATAAGAGGAGCGATAGGCCGCCAACGTGCGTGACCCTGATTGAATCACTCGAAACAAAAGAAAATACAAATACAATTGCTCTTAGCTCTTCCATCTTTGATCATTCATATCGTTTTGTCTAATTAAATGTTTGGAAGTCTGTGATCTGTAGTCGGTTGCTTAGGATCCTGCAAAATTCCGCAAGCTAGCCAAAGGTGCAGCACACAAAGGAGCAGCCATGAACAATGGCCCCCTAAACAATCTTGCAAATATACAAAAGATTGTTAGATGATAACCGATAAGTCAGAGCCTCCTGTAAGCGATTCTCGAGTATTTCTGTAGACTGTGTAAAAACATGCATAAAACTGCAGAACTGGATAATAGAGTGGATGAAGATTAAAGATCGATTAGTCGATAACCAGGAGAATAATCTAATACTCTCCCTTAATCTGAATCCATGAATGCTTTGACCTTCAAACTTAGTTTTGCACAAAATTTCTTGTGTGCATCCAAGCTTAATGCTTTACTAAAAATATCCACTGTCATATCTTGCGTTCGACAGTACTGCAAGTTAACCTCTTTGTCGAGAACTTTGCTTCTGACATAGTGATACTTAATTTCAATGTGCTTACTCCTAGAATGAAATCTAGGGTTGGATGATATAGCAATGGCACTTTGATTATCACAAAACAGGATTGTCGAAGCATATTGATTCAGACTGATATCTGAAAGTAAGTTTCTCAACCATACTACTTCCTTTGTAGCATGAGAGGCTGCGATATACTGTGATTCAGTGGAAGATAGAGCTATCGAAGTTTGCTTGTGACTGTTCCATGAAATAGGACCATTGTTGAGAAAAAATATAAATTCTGAAGTGGATTTACGAGTGTCTACATCTCCTGCCCAACTTGCATCTAAAAAACCACTGAGAATATTGAGTTTGTTCTTGTCGACTCCTCCATAACAAATGCAAAAGTCCATAGTAGCTCGAAGATATCTCATGACTCTGATAAGAGACTTCCAATAAAAAAAGTATTGATCCTTTGAAACCATGCTCGAGCAGATTGCTTCAAGCCATAAAGTGCTTTATGGAGTTTACACACATGATTTTGTTTACCTTCGACTTTGTAACCTTCAGATTGCACCATGTAAATGTCCTCTTCGATAACTCCAATAAGATATGTTGTCTGTACATCCATTTGATGTATTTCCACATTTGTTGCAACAACAAATGACAATAGAAGCCTGATAGAAGAATGTTTAACTACCGAACTGAAAGTCTCAGTGTAGTCGATGTTGTGTACCTGAGAGAAAGTTAATCTTCATCATGTTGTAGTTGCTGAACTACAACATCATCATCTTCGGATTTGTTGTTGATAAGTTGTTTGTCGAGAGTAGATGAGCTTGGACCTTAATAGAAATAGTCGACTTTTGAACTGGAAAGTTCGATATATCGGGTCCGATAATTCGGCTATATGAGCTTTGCCCTTACGTTTGAGGTTGATAAATTGATCTTCGATGAAGATGACATCCCGGCAGGTGAATATCTTCGACTCAACAGGACTATACAACTTATAAACTTTATTTGAAGTAGTTAGCTGATGAAAATTGATTTGATACTCTGGAAGTCGAGCTTCTTCCTGAGATCATGCGGAATTTGCGCATAAGCGATACATCCAAAAACTTGTAAGTGTGATACAGAAGGTTTAGAGCCAGTCCAAACTTCGTATGGTGTTTTGTCTAAGAGACCTTTAGTAGGACATCTGTTTTGAATATAAGTTGCAGTTGAAACTGCTTTAGCCCAGAAGGACTTCGGAAGTGTCACTTGTGATAACATGCACTTTGCCGATTTGACTAAGGTTTTGTTCTTTCTCTCAGCAAGACCATTCGACTGAGGCAAATAGGAGGTAATGTATTGTTGCTCAATGCCATTGCTAAGGCAATACTCCTTGAATTCAGTAGAGATATATTCAGTAAAGACATTTAGTTTTGAGGGGAGGTGACATAGTAAGTATACAATAAGCAAATACACGGGAACTTGGGATAAGTTATATTGGTATAGAGAGAAAAACACCACTTCCAAAAGCATGGTTGATCAAGCCTATTCCATTTGTTATCAAGATAATGATACAAAAATTTAAGGCCAATATTAAGTTTTGACATTATCTCCAACTCAAGACACCAAAAAGAGAGGGTATTAAAGATTGAAAGACTAAAGACAACAAACGGAATAAAGTGAACTAAGTTTATTTTTAGTAGATTATAATGAAGACTATCATAAATAAGATCAAGTACAAGAAAGCTTTTTCTAATAAGATTGGCAAAAATAAAGCATTTTGGACTACTATCAATAAGAAAATGCTTGGAGAAACGAATATCTCTAGTAGATGTCAGTCTCCATTGTTTGATCCCAAACAACATGCCAGCAAAGGAGATAAAGGCTTTGAAAGCGCCCGTGAATTTATAGTGTGCAGCATATCTAAAAATATCCTTGAAGATAGGTTGTAACATGATAGCCATAGGCACAAGCATTGAAGAACGATATACTACAGAAGTAGAACTTCCCAAGGATGATCCAAGTTAGCAAGCTTTAGAAAGTTTCCATAAATGAGAGATTTGTTGCAAATGCTAGGATCAAATGAAGGTCTATTATCAACTGACCCTTTGTGGCAACATTATCTGTAGACAGCCTTTCCATTAGATGATCCACTAATCAACTACTCTCATTTTTTGTCTCTCTCTACATGCCAAGAAGCCAAGTTTCCAGGCTAATTGCACTCTGTATCGACCTGCTGATAAGTTGTTATTGATGATCTTCTCCAAACTATCTATTTTGATAGTTGAATGAAGAGCATGGCCACTCAGAATCCACTACAAATGCAAATTCTTTTCGTGCTAAAAATTCTAAAGCCTTTTCTCACCCCTCATTATGATTGGCTTTTCTTAGCCTGCCCACACGAGGCTTTTTTGAGCCTAGTTTCTGATGTGCGCCAAGAACTGGCTGCCTCAACCAACCAGTTCCTAGTTGTGCAAAAGAGCACATCTCGATTGTGTTGCCACAAAACTGGAGTGCCATAAAATTGGAGTGCCAAAAACTAGCTCATAAATTTGTCCCATGTGGGCAAAAGTTGGTTTTCGACACTAGTTCCTAGCTACACAACTAGGAATTGGCTTCTTCATGTGATGCAAGCCATTAGGTAACCCTATTGTGTACCCACAACTTACCTTTTGTCTTGAGTTTTGATGAGTGGAATGCTCTTGTATGCTTGAATACTTTAATCTCTGTTTACAGTCCCGTATAGGTACTATCCTCAGAAGGTGTGAGGCCGTATCCTATTTTTATCCCATATAGGAAAATTACAAGATCACTTAGCAACAGTTTACAAGACAGCTTTAATGTTATAGCTACCCTCTGATAACGTTGCCTTTGAGCGTGATAGTACACTACTCCACGCTCATCGAGCTGCCAACTATTAGTTTGACTTGTCCGACTTTCGGTTTCGGCAAAAAGTTCATCCTCGGTCGCGGTCTTCGGACAATCTTCATCCTTTGGGTTGTCTTCGTCCTTCGGGATATCTTCGATCTTTGAGGTGTCTTCGACCTTTGGGGTGTCTTCGACCTTCGGGATCTCTTTGACAAGGTTGCAAGAGTTCACCATTTCAGACATCTTTATCGGACATCATCTGACAATCTTTCTCAAATGAAAGACAGTTCATTATTCCACTTACCAGTTTCACGAGATAGATTTCTAGGTAACTTCACACTTTGTCGTAGTTACGCAATATGAAAGAATGAAATGTTTTATGATACATACTAGCGATGTGAGCCCTCAAGGTTGCGGGTAGGCAGGCGTTTAGGGCAGGCAGGGCAGGGTTTTGGGCGAGTGGGCAAAGGGGATGGTTTAAAAATTTGAAAATTGGGGAGTTTTTTTTCTGGGCAGGGTCAGGCTGCACGTGGGGCAATGCGACTGCTGCCCCAAAAAAAAATACATGAAGGAAAATTTCAAAAAAGAGAGTCCCGGGCACGCTGCCCATCACAGCGTGAGCACTGCCTGCTACTCGGAAACACCAAAATTTTAATTATAATAGATTCAATAAAGGTTTTTGCAACAACTTATGAGGCTTAATAATTTTATGGGTTAATACATATTAATGCTTTGAACCTTATAAAATGACTTCTACACTTAGAACAATTAGATATTGATGACAACATAAGTCAAATGTCAATTCAAACCCTGCCTACTTGTTGTTGTTCTTGTGTGTGTGTATGTGTGTGTGTGTGTGTGTGTGTGTGTGTGTGCTTGTTTTGAAATGTTTGTTCCAAAATAAAATGCATTTCGTTTCTGAATGTGACATTCTTTTTTTTCAAAATGCATTTTTTCAAAAAAAAAAAAAAACTGCGACTATTAAGTCATGAAACGAGCCCATTTATGGATTTCATTTTGAAGTGGAGTGATCATTGTATCATTTTATTCCAAGAATGCTAAATCTTCTGTTCTTGTCAACAATATGGAGCAAAAACTAGATTTAACACCAAAGCCTACTTCAACTCTAGACAATTAAAATTTGTTTTGTAGGTATTGTTAAAAACATGGACGTGACATCAAAGATTGTAGAACTAGAGTATTCAATGAGAGTGAAAGGTAGCAGCATACGTTATTTATGTCTGAAGCTTCATCACTTTCTAATGAAAATTGTTGGTACCTTGACTTTGGAGCTACCCAGCACATGATGCCCAACGGTTTTTATTCTCCTTAGATCTGATAAATTTTCATTAGAAGTAGTTAGTGAAAGGGTGTGTATAAGCTATAATGAATGAAAATAGAACCTACACTGGATGACTCTAATCAGACAGTATGTTTTATCCTTGCATCCACAAACATGATCTGTAATGTTGTTTTAGATGAGAGTTGAAGTTTACGAGTGTTTTGCAAGAACTCTTGATTTGGCCTACAAAATGTTCAGTATGTTCTTAGAAGTAATTGTAAATCTGTAGGAAATTTTCAAACTTTTGCAATCCACAACCTTGTGAATGTTTAGTGTAGAAAGAACTTCTAACCCTCATTCTTCACATATAAATGCAAGAGTTTTGGAAAACAATTCCGACCATTTGAAATGAATGCAGGTTTGTACTATTCAAAAAGAAACAAACAACATAAAAAATGCGTGCAAACAAGGGTGTGGTAGTATGACATAAGAGAACCTACCACTCAAGCGTAAACATCTCTTCACAAGCATCACATCACAAATTTTGCATAAACATAAAACCACAAATTCAATGCGCATCTTCAAAGAGCACACAAAGCTTGAACAAGAGATGGAAACTAGCGCTCTCACAGCTTACAAATGAAAGAGAACATAAATTACAGAGTTGGACTCTTTAATATCCAAGACTTGCCTTCCATGTGGCTTACCTGCATTTGCTATTTCTAATAGGGCTTGCCAGTAAAAGGTTCATTATCATTTACTTGGTGGAAAACCACCAACAGTGTTACACACAATCACCAGAAAAGGTTAAGGTAGAACTACACCTCAACTTCAAATTACCTTGTTTGGTCGGGCTTCAGTTATTAAAATCTTGCCATTGCCAAAGACAGTTAACATCTTTTGTCTGATACCAAAGAATATGTGTGTGGCATTTGGAGCCTTGTCAAGATTCTTCTAAAAGGTTGCTACAAGTTTTACAGGAATGCATCAAGAGGGGTGTGTAGGGCCCCAAATTTCTAGCCTTGTAAATGAGGATTATCCTGTCACATAATCTTGATTCTCATATGTTTTACAGAGCAAAACACATTTGCCAGATTAAATATGAAAAGAGCAGTCAGTTGTGGTCCACCCAAAATATTTATGATTTTGTGACGATAGCTTGCATGTTGATGACAATTAAGCCTTTGAAGCAACTTTTATAACAAAATATTTTTTCAAGTTGAACTCTTGTTTAGTAGACTTACATATAAAAAAGAAACAAAACGTATACTCCGTTACTTTGAATCCATACCAAAACTAAGAAGAAGAGGCAATGCAAGGTGAACTTCAATGTGAAATATAATGGGGCTTATTCTTTTTTCTGCCAATAGTCACTGATTCAACTAGCATCATCATGTACACTTTACATCACATAAAAAGTCCAAAACACACATAATAAGGCCAAACAAAGGAGCAAAAGGCTCCAAAACTCCACTTGCGCAACAGCTAGGATTTGAGCCTGCACCTATGTGGGTTCCAACTTTATATACGACTGCTGTGGAGGACAGGGCTTATCTTTTCCAAAACAAATGTCATCCTTTCTAATTCTTCTGTGCACCATACTCATGAGGTGGCATATTCCAACAAAAAAACCACTCAATATGTAGGTAGCCACATTTGTATTTTGTAGCTTGAGTATAAATGTCAGTGCTGAATACACAAGCATGACAAAAAATATGGTAATAATTGGCATCATCTAAACCACCCCGAAGCTGAGGACCATTAACTTTATTATGCATGGATTGGATTCTCCGACATCCCTACACATGTCATCAATTCGCCATTCCGTAAGAATATAAGAGTAGGAAGAGTCGTTAACAAAGGCTATAATAACCACAAAAAGCAAGTCAATGCCTGTGAATTAATATGTCACCCCATATAGTAGCCGCGTAAATACAATAGCCTGCATTGGCAAATACTGGGTGCTATCGAAGCTTCCAACAAAGTAAGTTCATGAAAATGGGCAAATCAATAGGCATCTTCTGGGGATATCACTATAAGCACATGCTGGAAAATCATTCAGCTACTGAAATTATAATAGGCACCGACTTAAGGAACGAACCCCTTCCAATATCCAGGAAATACAGGAGTGATTGTCGTTCGGGCAGTCTCCACTTTGGCAATTTGCTTGGTGAGAACGTGTCAAATGCAAGATCCTCAGCAGAAAAACGCCAGATTCTGTTATCTGACTGGCTTTGTGGTGGAGCTCCTTGCAGGCATTAGAATGGTATCACTTTGGCAATCATTTGGTGATACAGGCAAACAACCAAGATCTTTGATAAAAAAATGCCAGACTTGGTGACATCTTCGCTGCCCTGTCACATCATCAGCACCCAGGAGTAAATTAGGAAGTCATTAATAAAAGATTATAAAATCTTAAATAGCAAAAAAGATGTAATCATTTGAGTCTACATCAATGCTAACCTGTACAAGAGTAGATCAGCTAAAAGACAGCTTTGCAACATGAGAATAAACATCAACAGCCTGCAATTGCTGAAACCAGTCAAAAGCTACCTACCCAGGCTACCGGCCATAAAAATTGTTCTAAAAATAGCTGCTGGAATAAAATACAGGGCAAATTACATAGTCTAAACCATTTCTAGATATTGCATTTCAAAAAGTCAAGAATCACTAAGTAATATTCTTTGCCAATTAGTTGGTAACACTTTGCAAAGAGCAAAGAATGTCGATCATAAAAAAGTGAGACTTAATGACATCTTCAAGGTCCACTTGTTCTACTGCTGCCTGATAATGATGCATTTTGAAGTACTCACTGATTCCTCCAGCAGTGCACTATAAGCGAGATGATTTCTAGATATCACATTGGAAAGAGTCAATAATCACTTGAGCACTGTCGTTTGCCAATTACTATGCATTATGATGTACTCACTGATTCCTTCAGCAACTATAAGCAAAAGAAGGTAATAAATGACATGCTAGAAGATGGAAAACAGTGCAAGATTCCTAACTGTAACCATAGTGGTTCACGAGTAAAGCTTTTGACACAGACAAAACAGAAGCCACATCTGGTTCAATATCCTTACATCAAGAAAGAGTTCAATCTCCAAGTTGTGGCTGATAGAGCCGGAAGGCTGTATTCCCCCAAAATGCCCTTCTGGTCGAAATCATTTTCCAGACCACTTGTGCTCAATACCATCTTATCGGTTTGTAGTGAGAATAAGCACTCGTTACTCCAAATTGTTGCATATTTTAGTCACATTACCAGGACCTGCTTGGATTGCATATTTTTTGCTACACAAAGTTCTTTTCCAACGCTTCTTAACCTTCAATTTTTCTAAAGGAGTCCAATTGGTGGAGCTGCTCCAGATAGGAGGATTGCTAGAGAATACCAAAAGCTTTGTTGAATGTTCAATTTGTTCAAAGAGCTGTGTATGAAAATCTCATGTCAATTCGAAATGACGGAACAAGTCTGTGCTTTGCAGGCCATGTGTGCCAATCCCTGTAGTAAAAGTTTGCATAACTTTCAAAGGATTGATCCAAGACCTTGTAGGTTTTAAGGCCTTCCGAAAGCGACTGGTAAGTTAGCTTATTAGGCTGCAACACTACCACCTCCGTGGAGAATGTGTCCCGGAAGTAAAATATTTGGAATGGCCGCCAGTGGAGTATAATAATCTAGTAGGGCATTGCAGGATTTCAAAAATATGGAGCATAAATCAACATAAACTAGCCTCGCATATGAAGGTTTGATTCCATAAGTATAGCAATGCAAATGACGAGTGG